>CM050199.1:21577500-21660000 GCA_027475355.1 Coilia nasus
TAAAAGCGGCCCACGATTTGTAGGCACTTCCTGACTGGAGATGTATGTACGTCTGTGGTGTTCACAACCACCTGGACTGGTAGCCCGTCTCCTCTTCACTCGAAGAAAGAAAGATCCGGATCCCTGGTGCATTCACTAACAACCAGAGGAGGCAGCACAGGCACTTTTACAGGATCTGGAAAGCAGGGCTTCACGAAGCAATAAAATTACTTATTGTACAACCAACACCCCGCCACCAGAAACCCACCCTCGCTCCTACAGAGCATTTACAGAGCATCCTGTTTACTGGGGGTCGGTGGTGGGTGTGTGTGTGTGTGTGTGTGGGGGGGGGTCTCGCCCCTCGGTTGTGGCCCATAAAGCCCTCTTTGTTGGGGCCCTGTCCCGGCCCGGCCCGGCCTGCCGGTTATTGTTGACGCGACCCGGAGCTGAAGTGGTGGGGGTGAGGGGGTATTAGAGTGCTGTGCTGTGGACTAGGGGGGGGCTAAGTTAGGCTAGGAGGATGGCATTAGCATCAGAATCAGCACTTATAAAAGAGGGACTCCGCCTAAAAGGTCACCGCTTTTGTACATCTGAGCGGTTTCTTTGCTTAATGTGTGAGAATTCAAAAATAGGAGAATAAGGGGAGATGTGTTTGACAACCTCCAAGGTCTCGAGTTTTAAATTTCAAGGAAAGATTTTTTAATTAGACATATAGAAGGACTCTTGAGGATATGGCAGTGAAAAAGAGAAGATTTAAAACCACAGAGGATTTTGTGTAATTACTGCATACATGAATGATTACATAAGATCACAGTAATATCACCGCAAAATCCTGCAGTCACACACACAGTGGCATAGAGAGCATGTGTAGCCAAGTTGTGGCAGCTTGGACCTGATTATCACACACTCTACAAGCTTTAGATAACTAACACAGACCTAATCCCTCTTGCTAATCTTCCTACCAAGTCGAAAAATGCTGCCTGTGTCGAAGATCTCATTTCGAGGCACTAAGACACTTCTAAGACCACTCTACACGCATCGATCGCAAACAGCCGTGGCAACAGCAGCAGCAGTCCTAGCAGTAATAGCAGCAGCAACAGCAAGAGCTGTTCATCCTCCTCTATCCCCGAATGCCTTATCTATTGCTTCATCGCTGCTAAGTTCCTGCAGCACAGAGAGGGGATTTGGGAGAGCTGCTGGCATTTTGAAGTGCTGGGCACAGGGAGCAAAGAGGGAGAGCGGAGAGGAGGGGAGAAAATGGCCCCCCTGACATTCACCGCACCCTGTTCTCATCTTTCCCCAAAGGGCTCCGTCTCTCATACAGCTCTACCCACCTGTGTAAGACCAGTCCACGTCGTCAGAGAACTTGCGCTGGTTTCTGAAGTATGCGTCTGCCACATCTACAAATAAACAGGGAGAAAAGGGAAGAGGGGGAGGGAGAGAGAGAATGACTGATGAGTTACTGTCAGCGTGCAACATATTCACCCAGAGAGGCATATAAAAGTATACACTACATACATGCACGTACACACACACACAAACGTAGAGAGGCCCGTAAAAAAGTAACCCTGGGACCTTCTGACACTTTAGACGGGCGAGGGAGAACAGTTTCGCATTCTTAGAAAAATGGCACACGGTGAAAGAGCCTCCCTTATTCGTGTTATTCTAGAACTCCAATGGGCAGTTGTCCACTGGGCTTCTCAAAGCTAAGAGTTACCTTAGTGTCTGGGTTCACTGGGGCTGATAAAGAATGAGGAAGAGAGAGTGAGAAAGAGAAAACGATGGAGAGAGAGAGAGGGAAAGAGAGAGAGAGATGGAGAGAGATGGAGAGAAAGAGGGTAAGAAAGATCACCAGAGAAAGGATAAAGCTCTTTTTTCTCTCTCTCACACACGTTATCCTAATCCTTCCAAGATTTCAGTCCCTGCTCACCTGTTGCAAACCCAAAGCCCCTTAGCCCCTGACCCTGTAACCCTGTAGCCCACTACCCTATGCCTACTTGGCAGAGCTTAATGAGAAGACAGCAACATAGTGGCAGTCATTACCCTCTCTGCTCAGTCCTCTAATCAACAAACAGTGTGTCTGGTGAGGGGTGAGATTCACATTTGCTCGCTAATGGAACAGCCTCTCCATTCCACAGAGACAGTGGAGGTTACTGTGATGTACAGTCACATGTGTTCACACACACACACATACACACACACACAGGCACACATACACACACATATATACTATATACTCACACACACTCACACACACACGTATGTACTCAAACACACACACACACATACACATGCACACACACAAACACACACACACACACTACACACAGGGGCTCAGGCGGATACAGCACTGACACACAGCCACGGACATCAAAGAAATATGTGCTGGCCTCTGCTAAAGAGAGAGAGAGAGTGAGAGAGAGAGCTGTATTTAGCCATACCAGCCCCATACAAGACTCACTTTATTTGTGCGCTGATGAGTTACAGATGCATCATTGCCTGGAACACCAGCTCTAAGTCACCACTCACAGGCAAAATAAGCAGGCACACAGGACAAAAAACACTCACAAAACACATTCAGCCTTACTCAGATACACCCACTCACAGCCACACACTTACACACACACACACACACACACACACACACACACACACACACACACACACACAAACACACACACACACACACACACACACAAAGAGGAACAATAAGGGTCCTACAGTTTCGGTAATGGCTCAGGATCAGTTGGAAGAGGCGCTTGCTTTGCCTTGGGGGGGGGGGGGGGGGGGTTGAGTACAGAGACCTTAACTGCATGGGAAGCCAATGATCCATATCAAAGTCATTTTAAGAGCACCGCTGCCATTTACACAGCTCTCCACACTTACATACTTTAAGGACCCCCCTTTGAAAATCAGAAGTTTCTTCTTAAGGGGTTTAACCTAATAAAGTACTAAAATTACATGCCCTCACTTGCCTTCAATGCCACCTTTAGCGAAACACCATTTCTTACAAAAATCTTCATCAAACCTTTCCTGCAATCTTTTCCTGCAAGCTCAATAGTCACCGTTTCTAGTGACCTTCTTTCGGTGTGGTGTGGATGACTAATTGAATAAAGCACACACAAATCCGGGACTTCGGGGTCTTAGGGGGAATAAGTGTCAGATAGAATTCTCTGTGGCTCTGACATATGCGCGCAATGCGAGACACCTGTTCTCTGGGGCGCACTGAGCGCGGAGGATCCGGGGAAGGGAGAGTAAGATTAGAGAGATACACTGAGGACAGACAGTGTTTTGGAAAATCTCCCTTTTCTTTTCCGCAGCCTGACACACCAGTACACACAAACAGAGAGGGGGAGAGAATGAGAGCAAGAGAGAGAGGCACAGAGAGAGAGAGAGAGAGAGAGAGAGAGTCTGAGAGAAAGAGAAAGAGAAAGAGAGTGAGAGCGAGAGAGAGAGAGAGAGACACAGAGAGACAGAGAGACAGAGCTACAGAGACAGACAGAGACAAACACACCCATAAAGAACCACATTCATTAGGGAGATTATTTTTAAACATGCCAATTGTCACACATGTGCCTCCTAAAACCCTAGGTCAGTCAGAGGTCTTGAACTCTGAGTCACAACAGCACTCATATTCCGTCCCACAGCTGTTCTAGTGGTCACGGTCGTATAGGAGACCAGCCCAGAACCTTCCCTCTCCAAAAACTAATTCCACCAGGACAGAAAAAGTTTAAAAAGATGGCCGCCTTCCATCATCCCATCCGGAAGAGTCCAGCAAACCCCCTGGGCTCCTCCTGTGAGCTCGAACTGGCCAGGTTCCACCACATGAGAATGAAAAGGGCAAAAGCCATTCAGGCAAATTAGATTAAAAACCCACCAAGAGTGATCTTAATGAGTTCATTATCAATATGCTGACCTCTTGACTCTGCTCCTCCACTTTCACCCCCACCCTGTCACCCTAGCATTCCTCCTTAGCTTCATCGGATTCCACAGCCCAACACATGAAAAGCAGGACAAATCATTTGCATGCAGCAGCTATGCTTACAACATCCAGTTCAAGGGACAAAAGGACTATGAACTAGAGAAATTAATTCTGAGGGGGAGAAAAACGTGATTTGGTTGGAAGTGACTTTAAGACATGGCTCCTTCTCAGAGAGTGTTTTGGGGACACTTCATGCAGAGAATAAAAGCCCTCACCTTCGCTGAACCACGGGGCTGCCAGACAAGCGTCGGCAGACAAGGGGGGGTGGGGGAGGTGGGGGGCTCAATAGTCGACCGGGGCTATGCGGCATTCAACGAGAGTCAATGAAACAAGAGAGGGTTTCGAAACATTTACTGAGAGGGGAGAAGAAGGGGCTCAATTAACACCACTGTGACCATATCCCTCAGTGGCCGTGAGAAAGACGAAGGGCCTCGGTGGTGGCGCGGTATAGAAACAGCAGGGAATGTAAGATGCTGTGTAAAAAAAACAAGCTGTGGTGGGCAAGAGTCTGGCACAGCCTAGTAATGAGAAAAAGAGGATTAGTCTTCCTGAGGGAGAAACCCAGGGCTGAAGAGATGGATTTTTTTTACAAGTGTTTGGTATCAGTGGGATACAGGGAGTCAAAGAGGGAGATGGCGACAAATTGGTCCATCGAAGACATTTGGTTATTTTTTATGTTGTTTGGTAGCAGTGAGTTACACTGGCTCGATTCAGAAGATGAGAACAAGTCGGTTCATCGGCTCATGAAATCACCTTTCGCTCCAGATACCAGACGCTACAGCGTGGCGACTGGTTGGCAAATAAAGACTTCAAGTTCCAGGGGTAGGAACTCTAGCACACACTCCCAGAGCTTCGCACAACCAACCACCAAGTCCCATTCTCCCAGCGACACCTGTTCAATTAACGTGGGAAGTGCACGTGAAAGTGTGTAATGTGCATGACCGCCAATCACACAGACGCCACACCCACGCAGCAGTTGTTGAGTCTCGGTGGGTAATTCAATTGCTAGCATGGTCCCAGTTTTTATTTTCAGGGATTTGAAAGCACAGCTGGTTAGGTCGCAGGTCATATGTACACGTGTGTGTGTGTGTATGTGTGTGTGTGTGTGTGTGTATGTGTGTGTGTGTGTGTGTGCGTGCACATTTGCAATTGATTTGTGTGTGTGTGTGTGTGCGAGTGGGTGCGCGTGTGTTCAGGTAATACACATAAAACTCTATGATAGTAATATTTGTGGTATGGTTAGATAGTAAAGCACATATGTGCGTGGGTGAGCATGAGAGAGAGAGAGGGAGAGAGAGAGAATGTGTGTGAGTATGTTTATCTAAATTTGTGTGACTATCCTTGGCTGATCATACATGTTTGTGAGGGATACTGTTTATGGTTCTGTGTGACATTTTGTGTGTGAGATCTTGTTTATCGGTGTCTGTGTGCTTCTAAGTATGCACATGTATGTATGGGGGAGGGGGGTTCATATATGTACACCCAGCTGTTGAAGGGGGTTTCGGAGGACAAAATGACACGCAGTAACCGTGAGAATGCAGAGGCCTGCAGTGCAGTTGGAGGCGGTAATGCCCTCAGAACAGCTGTGCTTTTTACATGCTCTTCAAAAAAGCACTGCCCCCTCCCTACACAGACCACTTTCCCAGCATGCTTTGCTCCACATCTACGGATTCGAGTTACCTGCGGGATTCGCCTCTGATCTCATGCATCATCCAAGAATATTTTTTTTACCACAGCGTGCCACCGAGCGAGCTGTGACGACACCCTGGCTGGCTAAGGACACTTGCCCGCCCGCGCTCGTGTCTCCGTGTGTTGTCATCGCGTCTCGTGCCCTCTTGAAGTGGAGTAGGATTTCAGGACAGCTTTCACAGTGTCCATAAATAACATCCGCAAACTGCCCTGGTCGAGTCAAGCAAAAGGAGGCCAGTAGCAGTGTTTGTTTTTGTTTCTCACTCACCCACATACTGTAATACGCCATGAAATCGCATACGATTCACTCCTCTCTCGGTTTTTTCTTCCTCTTCTAAAAAGTACTCATAAATCTCTGCTAACTTGTGCAAGACATCCCTGTGGCGTAAGAAAAAAAGACAGAGAAAGAGAGATGTGCCAAAAATAACAAACATTATGTTTTTTTAAGTTCCAGCATCTAAGAAAACAGGCCAAATCACAGGAAGAGATCATAAATTAGTAAGCACGTGGAAGATCCCACTGAGACTTTGGCTGAGTAGTGAGAGCTTAAAGACGGTTGAGTGTGGAGCTTTTTTTTTCAAAACGCATAAGCGTGTGTGGCACAGCTTTCTCTGTGTCTGCCAGGTATTCGCAGGGACTGTTGGACAGTGAGACTCTCACCCCTCTCATAGTAACTCAGCGGGCTTACGCATTCGGCATTTTACAAAGAGCTGTTCGATTGGGAGTGCTTCTGATGATGAGGTCATCGAGGACCAGTGGGCTTACTTCTGGCAGAGCAATTGAGTGAGTCAGTAAGTGTGTGTGTATGTGTGTGTGTGTCTGTGTGAGACAGAGAGAGACACTGAGAAAGACAGAGAGAGAGAGAGAAAAAAAAGAGAAAAAAGAGAGACAGCAGAAATAAACAGATGACAAAAGCAAGCTGAGGGATGGAGAGGGAGGAAAGAAACAGAGGGGATGGTGGAGGAGGACTGCAGGAACAGGGTAGGAAAGAGAGTGAAGAAGAGGGTGAGACAAAGAGAGAGAGAGGGAGAGAGAGAGGTAGAGGAGAGAGAAAGAGGGTGTGTGTGTGTGTGTGTGGGTTTTTGCGTGCCTGTGTGTGTTGTATTCCTCGTCTCCTGCCAGGCCTGTGGAGCTGCAGTGCTACCCCATCTCCATCTGTGTTGGCCACGGACTGATGGTGAGCAGAGCAGGACCCCAGTAGCCGTACCGGACGTGCCAGAGTGGGCGCCCTGACAACAGACAATCCCTCCGATGGCGCCCGGCCACCAAAGCGACTTCCTCCGCTCCCTCATCCATCGCTATGGTTACAGACTCTGCCCCTCACCTTTCACTCGGGGGTCCCTGAGACTCCATCTCATTTTACGCTGGTGTGTGTGTGTGTGTGTGTGTGTGGGTGTGTGTGTGTGTGGGTGGGTGTGTGTGTGTGTGTGTGTGGGTGGGTGGGGGGACATGTTGGGGGACAAGAGAGACATTCTCTCTCGTTATCTTCTGCTCTCTTCTCCCCTTTTCTTACCCTCTTTAGTCTCTATTTCTCCCTCGCAGAGAGCCCCCGACCACAATCCCCAGTGCCAGGAAGGCCAAGCTAATTCCTTTTAAAACGACATTGCCTTTTGTGACTTCACAGACAATCCCGCTTATTGTCCACCTAGTGTAACTCCAGATCCCCACTTCCTGAAGTCAAGAGGGAGAGAAATGCCTCTATGCTCTCTCTCTCTCTCTCTCTCTCTCTCTCTCTCTCTCTCTCTCTCTCTCTCTCTCTCTCTCTCGGGCTTCTTGCCATCTTCCCTGTCCTGTCCTTGCTGCTCTGTCTCTAAACATTTACATTAGGCCCATGGGATGATTTAAGCAGGATGTTCTGGATGCTGTGGTGTACGCACTTAAAGGCAGCTGTCAGACCACATCTCCTTCATCCCTACCTACCTAGCTACCTATCTACAAAGCTCCTAGCGTAAAGACCGTATTGTTTTACAGTTAGATGTAAATAAAGCATCTGGGTGGAAACACAAGGCTGAGCTATACACAGGAGAGAGGAATAAAACGAGCTGCTAAAAAGAAGCGTTTCTCCATCTTTCAGGATGCATAAAACACCTCCTCCTGTTCACACAAACCATAAACCAGTGATGTTTCCGCTGCTGAGGTTAAGACTCCAAGAGGAATAGAAAAAATATTAACAACTCGGTAAATAGACTGCTGCTGCAGCAAAGGCCATGATATCAGAATAGGACAATGTGAGCTGTGTTGAGCACCAAGCCATTCAAGGAGTCAGAAGGGAGGACCCATCTTAGCCACAGAAAGCCCTGCTGGGCATTCAGCACACAGGGGACAGGCGAGCGAAGCAGTTTGCCAGCTTAAGAGTCTGTCAGATTTGTTCTGTTTGAGGGCTTCCTCTTTTAAGGGTGTGCAGATTGTATTTAATCAACGGAGAAATGCTGCTCCATGGGGAATCTAAATTTGAGGGAGACAGGATTTGGGGGGGGGGGGGGGGGGGGTGGGTGTAATGAAACAGAAATAATTCTCATGCTGTCTCTCTTGATTCACCATAGATTTTTCTTTTTCTCTTTGGCCTCAGCATCTTGCTGGTTTACCCGCGTTGCTATGGAAACAGCCATTCCAAAAAAGGTATTTTTTTCCCACATCTATTTTTTTTTGGCGCATTGGGTTTAATATCTTCTAGATGCCTCTGGATGTGGGCAGGCATCGTTTGCTGGCAAATCTATACATCCATGATGTTGGGTCCCAACAGGGGGGCTTGCTGAACATGCCAAACAGATTTTCTCCATCTGTTATTTCTGAAGAATGCCCGATAGCAACAAACAGGGATAGAAACCAGCAGAGACTTAGCCATGCTCCCAAAACAACCACCACCAGGCTCGACTGCAACACAAGTCTGTCAGCGCAGTCTGCCCAGCCTCTCGTTATAGGTTGAAATGTTACCTGACGGATAAAGACACCTGAAGCAAATCTGTTATTCACTTCACCGCAGCAAGGGAAAAACATGTGGGAGAAAAATGCTCCCAGTAAAAGGACAGAATCAGCTGTGTGATGTCCACACATACATTTAAATCAATTCAGTGACCTTTAGGACATGCAATGATTTCAGGAACTAGTCTTTAGCCCTTTCCATGTCCTCAGGCACTGCTCTGCATAACATATGTAACCTTTTACAGGGATGAGATTTAAAAAGATTTATTGCTGAGCTATACAGCATGGCTGCACACAGGAATTGTATAATTAACAAGGTCTGCTAGTTGCCTTCATACATTTTGCAGATCTAACTGTCTTAAGACATAAGAGCCCAGCAGCACAGGGTCTTTTTATTCTCAGAACTGGTACACTAGGAGTCTTGACTGGATGCTCAGCCTCTGTTATGTGTGGTGCATGATAGGTAAGTCTGTCTGGGTTCAATAGCTAATTATGGGTTACCGTAGCCAAACACCAGGTAAGCCAAAAACTAGGACAGTGGACCTTTTTGTGGGACCAAACACAGCCTCCCATAACTACATCTTCATTGTGTTCCAAAATCCTGCCACTGTGTAAGCCTAATGTACTCAGACTTGGCCTGCACAACTTACCGGACCATTTAGATAAGAGCATTTGTTTGGGAGGAAAACATTTTGTTTGCGGCCAATGACACGGCCCATCACGACACATAAACACCACAGGCACTCTGCATCTTCTCCACATTCCTACTCAAGCTGAGCAACAACTTGTTGCCAGACCTGTACAGTTCACACAAGCTGTGCAATGAATCCATACTTAGAATGGGGCAGGATGGTACATTTTACAGCTGGTCATTTTCGACCACGTGTTTGTATGTGTCATTGATTTTACGATATGCTATGTTTGCAGTCAGGGGGCCTTTTGGATTGATTGGATGTGCTCCATGTTAACCCTAGGCCTTCTCTGCACGTGCAACCCGGAGTGATAGGCAAGCAATCACCCAGTGCCAAACATTCAATATCAAAACTGGTGACCCCTCCGGGATACCACATCGCATAGGTCTTATTTAGACACACGATAAAGGGGTCACCCTGCTCAATACAGTTCAGTTACAGCGCAGTAATGAGCTCACCCTCCAGCTGTGGTGCCAATCGTGGCGTGCAGACAGGCAGAAGCTGACACGCAACCTCACTTTGGCATTCGCAGAAATGTTTGATCGGTGTTGTTGGGGCTATATTCACGCTAGCCCAGTGGGCTTCCCCTTTTTACCTCTTTTTTTTGGGGGGGGGGGGGTTAACCCCCCTACCCTCTTTCCAGCACCAGTTAGTCAGACACTCTGCCAGCTCTGCACAACACAAAATCCGGCCCGTTCAGCTGCCAGCTCAGCTCAGGCTGCACGGAAGGAGAGAACAAAACCTCCAGGAGAACTGGGCATCTAATGCCAATGGTAATTTGACAAATGTGAGAACACATGCTTTGGACAATGGAAGACATTGTGGCCAGGGCTGGACCACATAACAGGAGTGATGATAAAGCAAAAAAAAAAAAAAACTGGATAACTATGAAAGACAAGGGATTATAGACTTTAGGCAATAGTTGTGTATTATACAGTACATGACAAATGCACCATAACCCACATCAGTGACAGGTTAAATGCAAGAACAGATGGTGGATAAGGGAACAGGGATGTATGAACAGTAGTCTGTCAGGGCTTTCACTATAATCTATAGGCTGTTTCACTCGTGGATTATCCTAAAAACATGTGAAATTTTTACTGATGATGATGGTGATGGTGATGCACTTCCTAACATGTTTTACTTTACATTATCCATATATGTCCATCTATGAATTAATCTGTGTACAAAGTTAAATAAAAAAACTCCATAAAATATGTCAATTAGGAACATATGACACGTAGATAACATATACCAGCATCAATTATATGTAAATGATAATTCGTTATTTTGAGAACAAAAAACTTATAATAGCTTAGCACGCAGTCACTTGTGGCAGGATGGAGAGTTTCTTCAGCATAACTTCAAATACTTGGAGAAGGCGAGACGAGAATTTTAAGTGTTTGCCGTAGGTAGCAATTTGTTTCACTCGCATAAACACTTGTTTTGGCCCGGCGCCCCGAGTTTGTGCTGCAACAGCTACTATCGTTTCCATGATCTGACATTATAACGGGATTTCTTGAGGCATGTAATCTGCAACATCTACTCAGAGCACACAAACACCAACATCGACATATAACTGCGTCCTGACGTACCTCGGCCAAATAAGCACAGAAAAACGAATAGCGCATTAACTTTAGATAGAAAAATATAAACACACATTTCTGAGAACGCCTAAAACACGCTTACCTATTTGACAGACGATCCAAAGGTGTGCAATCAGAACATAAAAACGTCTTCTGTCCATCTCCATTTTCATCTCCAGTGAAACCCCCCAAAAATATGGCTGGCAAATGTAACTGCTGATAGCTAAAAAATGTAAGGAAAGCCTTGAGGCATGCGAGGATGCTACACTTGTTTCATGCCGATCGTAACCCGGTGTTCATGGGCTCCAAGCCGTTTTCCCACTCCAGTGCGCTCCCATACATACGGTCGCTGCTTGCCTGGCAAGGAAGCCTGTGGGAAAGATTGCATGCGCGCGCCGCCCACAGTTCACTTTTTTTACACTAACGCGCAGTGGTTGCCAATGGAGACACATCTACATATAGAATCCAGTAACAAGAAAATGGAGATGAGTCAATGGGCATGCAGTATGTAAAAAAATACTTATTTATTTCGCCATATGTTGAAAACACATACTGTTGTGCTAGGTGTGCGTAAAATCAACATATAACCCTTTAGCCTACGTGTCTTATTGGACTGACCGTCTCTAATTGATTTTTTTTGCAGCATTTCCGAAATTTGTCACCAAAATGCCAAATGGACCACCTTATGAGAAACCTCCAATCTGGAAGACTTCATGTTGAGATAATAATTTTCTGCCTCTTTACAGAACTAAACAGAGTTTACAAATGCAACCTTGTGCCCTCTGGCCTTTAAAAATGAAGAAAAACACCAGGAAACATGTTGCTGTCAAGCTTTTTTTCTTGTTATCCTTTTAGTGCATAAATTACCATATTTTAACAGAGATTATCTTTAATTTATGCAGGATCCCCACTCCACTTCTTCGACCACATTTGTTCTCCTCAAAGAAACTCCATACAGAACACTTTCTTCCCATTTCCCATTAAAAAAAGGCCAGAGAGAGAGAGAGAGAGAGAGAGAGAGAGAGAGAGAGAGAGAGATAGAGAGAGAGAGAGAGAGAGAGAGAGAAAGAGAGAGAGCCTTGTTGTGGAACAAGTAATGCCAAGAGCAGTAGACAAAACAACCTGTTGATCAACAGTATCAACAGAACTGCTCTGTTATTGCTTGTGTGCTGACACTAGCTCTGTTAAAATAATTCCACCTAAAAAAGGCATACCGTTTTAAATTCAGCTGAGTCTGATCACAAATTGTTTTCATAACAGCAATCAAGTGCAATCCTGACATCCACCTTTCTCAAGCCAACAGAAATGACACAGGCATGAAGAGCCCATAGAGAGGGATGCAGGCAGGTTCTAAAAAGACTGGCTGTTATCAAAGATATCACCATTTCAGGAGGACAATGCCATACAATCTTGCAGGCCACAAAACTATGTGATTTCTTGTTTTTTTCACACAAGGCAGTGATGGCTGAGGATAAATCGGCCTGACCGAGAGGTTTGAGAAAAGAACACACACACGTGCGCGCACACACACACACACACACACACACACACACACACACACACACTGACCATGAGAAAGCCTCCCTCCCATCAACCTGACAGAGGAACCAGGTGTGGAGATGGGAGACAGAGGATGCTTCTTGCAAATTTTCCAGCTGGCATAGAAGAGCCAAGGAGAGTGCGAGGGGAATATTTGGTTACTGGTTGAAGGGGTTGCCTTTGCTTTGGTGAGAGGTTCTGTACTGACAGGATCATTTACAGCAGAGAAAGGGGGCATCGGACAGTAAACAAGGCTACAATGATGGAGCTCGAGCAGCACTCCAAGGTGCACTTACCACACCTTGGTGTAGAGTTACCACAGATAAGTATCTGAACCATGGGAGAGAATGAAAGCCAGCAAATAAACAAGTGTCGGGAAACGTGTCAGTAAACCAGGCTTTTTCCCATGGCTGTCATCGAAGACAATGTCCCACTGCAGTTTTTGAAAGGTGTACTTTCAAAAAAAATCCATTTCAACTCAGTGGCTGTAGCCTTTGTCCCACTCTTGGCTTAGAATGTTTAACCCATTGTGCTCATTGAGGATTGCAACTCTTTTTTGCCTACTGTTACTTCTGTTAACCTTACCATCCCAAACAAAAAGACAGAATCACCGCTGCATCACTTTGCTTGCTGTGGGCAACAGAACATGTCTGTCCTGCGTCCACTACTCTGACGGAGGTTATTGTCCATATTGACAAACAGCTGTACAACTGAGGGTCAATATCCCTATGCACTTACTTGCCATCACCAAGAAATCAATGTCTGTCACAGTGAATCACAGCAGAGGTGACTGGTACACAAAACCGCTAACCCTCCAGGGTGTTCTAAAGTCATGCATAATCACATCCTCTGGAGAGGTTGCTGTGGTGGACAGAATTATGCAATCGTCTGTGAGGACATGTGTTCAAACTCCCTTGTGTGTAACATTGACACTGATGTTGCATCTAATTTAACAAATGCTTCTGTAAGCAGCACAGGTTCAGCTGAGCCTAAAGAAGCCATCTATGACTGTCCCAGACAGACTCTCTTGATTCGCCGAACAATAACATTTACTTTACAACTGTATAGCCTTTTTGGGAACCAAAGCAAACAGTGCATCAAGCACAAGCTGTGCAGAAGAAACAATGTGGCTATTGTAGAATCTGGACATCTGTCCATGTAGACCTCTGTCATCCATTTATTAGTCCAAGTCACTGTGGAGCAAGTCAATGTGACACAACATCAGGGGATCCTCTTGCTTTGAGAGTGGGGCTTGGGTAGAAGACTAGAGGACTTTCATTGGAACCGCCATGCCAGTGGCAGCTCAGACGGCTGTCTCGACACCCCTCCGAGCGTCAGTGAAAAGATGAGGGTGGGGGGGTCAAGCGAGGCATGTAACAAACATACAGTACACACACACACACACACACACACACACACACACACACACACACACACACACACACACACACACACACACACACACACACACACACACACACACATACAGACTGCCTGGCTGCCTCTCTCATCTGACACATGCACACACGAGCAAAAATTAAAACTGCCTTCTGTCTTTTAATGTTTAAACAAACACTTATGCATGTATAAACACAAATACATGCCTATGCACACAGTCATTTACTGAATGAGGTAAAAAAAATATGCAAACAACATATAAAAGGAACATGAACTGTCACTTTCACATACAGAAATAGATTTAAAATAGCAGTACACACACTTAGAATCATTCACTGACAAATACAGTATAATCACAAGATGATCCTACAGACATAGAAACACAAACCTAAACACTTTTGTGTTCTTCTTTTAGCAAAAAAGTATAATCACTGCATATATCCCTGACCACAAACCTCTCCCTCAAACTTAAGTTTGCAACTATATATTTCCACAGTCCACAGAGTAGTTTTGTGTGTGTTGTCTGCCTCTTCCCTAGAATTAGAAAGAGATGGGAGATTAAAACTAATGTTTAACATAACTGATAATTATGCAACCACACACACACACACACAAACTCAATCACAGCCATCCTGGCAAAACAGTGATGTGTTGTCATGTGTGTAGTCTCTCAACTAGTCTCTCAAACACCCCCCTCCCTCCACACACACACAGACACACAGAATCAGATAAGACAAGCTGGTGATTCTTTTCATCCAAAGGCAGCAGGAACACATGGGCCTCTGTTTTTGATGCACTGTCACTCAATAAACCTCAGTAGACAAATCCACAGGGACATAAGAAGACACAGTGTGAATGCTTATATTCCCTCCATACCAGAATCACACCCAAAAATGTATAATAATAATAATAATAATAATAATAATAATAATAATAATGATGATGATGATGGTGATGATGATGATGATGATGATGATGATGATGATAATAATAATAATAATAATAATAATAATAATAATAATAATAATAATAATAATAATAATAATGACGATGATGATGATTTATAAAGCGCTTCTCATACAGAAGATGTAATTGAAATTGCCCACACTTTCCTCTTACCTCTATACTCCTCATACCAGAATTACACCCAAAAATGCATAGTAGTAGTAATAATAATAATAATAATAATAATAATAATGAAGTGCTTCTCATATGTAGCTCAAAGTGCTTATGATTTCAACAGCCTTCATATTTATTTGTCATCCTGCCCCTTGGCAGTGTTGTTGCATCACTAATTGTCATGAATATCACACGACAAATAACAACAAAAAGGCAAGAATAATAGAGAAAGTACTCAACAGCCGCTTTGCTAATTAGTCGCCGAGCACAACATGACTGCTCCCTGCAATCAATGAGAAGCACAAAGCGCCGCCATGCCACCATAAAGACTTGACTCCACTTGTCTGTGGCTTCTGAGTTCCCTAGCAACAGGCAAATTGCAGGAGTAAAGGCCAACTGAAGCCATGGAGAACCACATGCAGCTATCATAACATCGCCACTCAGCCCTTGACAACTGATGAGGAGAACCTGACAGGACCACAAAGGGACATTTCAAAGTGAAAAGGTTGTGATTTTTTTCACTAACAAATAAATACCTGAATAGGCCCATGATAATTGTCAGTATTAGTGTTCTTGACAATCAACATTGGATTTTTTTTACAGTGTGGCAAGTATTTTCAAAGGCTAAGCAGTTTTTGTACAAATCTTACCACTGCAATGACAATTGTGCGGAAATATTTTAACTATTTCACGAATGCTATTATGCTACCACTTGTAAGGAAATGTTCTCATCTTCAAAATTCAAACATTTCCATTGTTCTTTTCTGCACCTGGTGACTCTAACAATGGGTCCCTGCCCGCCCTTGAACCACCATTGAAATTCCCTGCCACTCCAGGGTACACTCAACCTCTGATTGCATGTCAACTGCTTGGGAGCAATTTGCACCCTTCAGCATGGACCCCGGCCACTCAACTCCACCTTGACAGTAATACACATTAATAACAGCATACCACACCACACTCCTTACAGTATACTGATGGATTGCTCAAATGCAGCTGGGTTGAAATTTGTGAAGTGCACAAATGCACCTTAAAAAACAGAACAGAAGTGCAAATGCACCACCAAAAACAGAACATTCATCTTATTTTGGGTTTCTCGGTAATAACAATAATTGGGCTACACCTAATTCCAGGACGCCATCTAGTGATCACGCTAGTTTCTTACAACTGTAGCCCCAACGCCGACTGTTCATGCACCTTGTAGTCAAAGGGCTTGTCCATGTGAACAGTAAATAAAGTAGGCTAATGCGAGCACATCGGTGAGAATACCAAATAAGAGAAAGAGAAGTAGAGTTAATTCCAGAGTATAGCCATACTCTTGTGCTAACATTGTAAAGGGATATAACACGGGTCTGTGTTTTTATAAGTATAGCTTTTGGATTTAGGTTTCTGAATATTGAGAAAACCTTTATATTTACCGTAGCAAAATCAAATACGCTACTTTTGCTGTGCAAAAGAAGCTACGGAATCTCACGATCAGACACCTCTACAGTGCTACAGTGAGTTGCAGTGAAGATAAACAGATCAGCAGGTCAGCTATTGCACTTCTGTTGCGCAATGTGGAGCCTGCAAGTGACACGGGTAAATACAATAGAGTCTATTAAATAGACCATCCACCCGTCAATGACATAATGACATTGACGTGAGTGTGTAACGCAGGTGCAATTCAACAAATTGTAATTCTTATGTCGAGTGTGTGAGATCGTTGAAACTACATCACCAGTTTTCTAATTTTACATTGCTGCAACAGGCATCCCCCTCTAGCCTGCACGGTGGACATGTCCATTGTGTTTACCTCATGTCTGCTGCAACGCATACATTCGCCACCAGATGGCAGACCAACACAATGAGAAACCTGTATGTAGCAAAAGCGCCATCCCATAGTCTATAGCTCCATCCTCTTTGGGAAACCAAACAGAGCTGTTTTATTGCGCACACCTGGTGTCGTAGCGCTGTTCATCAACTACACACCCAGTCAATCTTTCCAATGCATGGAATGCAAAAGGGTTGTAGGGATGTTTGAGAAAACGGATATGTTTCTGAAGCATTAAAAGTATGTCATTTCTCCTCTAAACTTCATAATGTAATTGACAATGACAATGACATGATGATCAAATGTGTAATGACACTGTAGTAATAGCATACCTGTCCCAGAAAAAAAAAAAAAAAACATTTGAGCATCTAACACATCAGCACTATCTTACTGTCATAAGTGAACTGACAAATGTCATTAGGCAGCGTAAGAGGGGCTGCTTAAAAAAATCATACTAACAACACTTTACTAACAGCAAAGCAACTGTCTGTACATATGTATGACAATGAAAACAAAGGCCAGTCAGTTTTCATATACTTTCATCACCCATTGTTTTAGCAAATTCACATTGCAGATGTTTTAAAACAGATGGAGACTGACTACGGAGCTCACCTTGCATAATTCAAAATCAGGCATTTGTTACACCCTCTTAATTTCAGACCATACATGCACACAAATGATACATCTTTTAAGACTTCCGCACAAATGACTTGCACGGCACTCAATACTGTCCCAATATAGAGGTGTTTAAAGGACATACACCTTGTCATTCTGATTTGCCTCTGCAGCCTGTCATGAGCAAAGTAGAGGAAGGCGATGAAGTGGCCTCTGGCTGAGCATTGCTTATTTAGACATGTGAAGGTGATGACAGATTCTCATTAAAGACCCAGCGGGCCTCAATGGGGAGCCGTCATGAAACCAAAGGAATTGCCAGCCAGGCCCGAGACACTGGACCTAATTAACAAAAGCCTTCTGCAAGAACACAACGAACCCAACTTTACAAAAATTTCTCAAGAATGTGGAAGGAATTTCGCAAAGAATGGATTAAATGTAAAAAAAAAGGAAGTAGCTTTTTAGGTCTATGTCTTCTGAAGACCCATTACACGACTTGCCTGAGCATAGAAGTTTGCAAAGAATAAACAGAAAAACAGTGTGTCTAACTATGTGGCTTTATGTATGAAGTGCTGCTGCCAAACCCTGATCGTAAATAAAAGATAAGTGCCATACCGCGTGTAGGCTATTACGCCCACTTACTCACGGTAGGACAGATGGGTGAATGGGGGATGGGCGACAATCCTCGTGGGTAGAGCTGGGGTGCGCGCCTCACTGCTATTCGCCGCATCCATGCACGTAGCCCTTGGAAGCACGTAGAGCATGCTCCACTCAGTCAGTGCAAAACCGTGCAGCAGTGATGTGTGACAGCATTTGTATTTGCATAGGCTGTTTAATGCCTACATTTCATTTCATTTTACCCCATAGGCTTGTAACGATAAAGACCTGCCACAAGCATTCAGCTGTTCAGATAGCATATTTTCCCCAGACTAATTCAAGTCTAATTGGTAGCCTTGGCTTTTCAGAGATGCTTTTTTTGCGACAGCTGCCAAGAGGTACAGAAACGTCTATACAGCTCAACCCAAATCATGCTTGAAACTAGTAGACGCACACCATAGCTTGCGGGGATGTGACCAAATAATGTCACTTGGCATCATGTCAGATGATCACAACCAAATAATTCCATATATGACCAATGGCATTTTAATGGCTAACCAAAATCCCCACGAGAAACGTCAAACTTTAAATCAATATCTATGCAACTTTAACGCCCCCTCTACTCTTGCCGGACCAGTCTGTGTCCTAAACCCATATGACGTGTCTGTTTTTTTTATTGTGGTAGGATAGACGTAGACCTTTCTCCTCATCATCTCCCCATCGTCAGATGAGGTCAACCAAACAAGTAACCCAAATCCTGTGGGCTTCGCTATTTAAAAATAATTCCATAACACTGAACTGTTGCCTTGATTGTCTTCCCCTTGTCTGACGGAATAAATACTTTTAATATTGACGTCAAATCTCCGGCATGCCCAAGCATGGTCAGCTTTTTTTCCGCGTGTAATCGGGTTTTCCTTCGGCTATTTTCGGGTGCGTTACACAATCCCCGCCCCACTTGATTCCTGTGTTGTTTGGGGACAGTAGGAAGATGGCGGCTGCTCCGCTATACTGTGTCTGCCGGCAGCCCTATGATGTGAGCCGGTTTATGATCGAATGTGACATTTGTAAGGACTGGTTTCATGGCAGGTATGTATATTATTGTTGTCTTTAGGTAGCTGAAGAGATTAATTTGCTCCCGTTGCTTTGGAGTTCTACAGTTTCGGAGAAAATGTAGGCATGTCATGCGGTCGAACTGCAATCCTGGGGGTCTTCACGCGTCTTTATTGTCACAGTTACCCCTGTATAAACTGCTTTGGTATCACAATCAAAATTTGATTTGTAATACAAAATAGTTTTTCAGTCTGATGTGATGTGATGTCCTCGTCCTCTGGTTCCACGGGTACTTCATGGGATTTAATCGTCGCACGTAACCTCAACGCTAGGCAAGTTAGCCAATGTTACCGAGTGGCAAGTCGATAGTTGCCGTACTGTGTTAAGTTTTTGTTCATATTATTCTGTTGGGATATGTTCTGTCACATGGGAGATTCACGTTTTTGTTGTCGTGGGCTTCAGATTCGTGTACAATTACTGGATGGTCTCCACCGTCGATGTCAGCAAGACATAAACATTAGATTTACATGTAAACTAAATGTTAGCTAGCAGTCTGTAAAGGGATGACAGCTAGCTAGCTAGCGCTTTGGCTCGTGAACCCACGAGAACTCGTCCACATAAGCAGGTTTCTTGCCTAAGGCAACTGAAAACGACTCTTTTGTTATTACCAATAGTTAGGTTTGAGTGAGTTTGTTGTTTCGGCACTAACTACCAAAACATGTTGATTTTGCAGGGATCAGACATCTACAGTATACCGAAAATGGTCCATACAGCGTTAGCTAGGTTGCTATCTTGCTAGTTTAAGTTTGTTAAAACGGATATTAGGGAGCATTAAGGTTATCCGCAAAATGTGCTTATACTTCAACAGCCCTTTTCACGCCCACATTGGCTAAACAACCGACCATAGCCAAACATCTGCTAAGTAGCACATTTTGAATATCTGTTTGAGTTGAGTCGGGGGATTTAAATGCCTGCCTTGAACAAAAGTAGACACATTGCAACCCATCTAGCGGAAGAGAGTAGAACTGCAGTTTAAAGGGACATTTTTAATTCTGCACGTCGCCAGTGCAGTGGCTGCAGTGTTGTGATCATTCAATAACTTCATGTTTAACAGTATGTCTGTATCAACTTAAATGTGTATGCAGCTGCGACCTAAGATTTGATGCTGTTTAAAGCGTTGAAGACTTTGTCTTGTGTCGTGTAGATGTGTTGGTTGTTGTGAGATTTTGGGAAAGTCAGTCTTCAGTTTGAGAGCATGTCTGGTTAAAAGAATTGTTCCAAAGTCCAGTGCGTAGTGTGTTACACCATGTCAGAATACACCCACCCTCTCTCCTACACTGTTGTTGAAAGAGTCTTGTGCAGCCACCACACATCAAAATCACCTCAGCCAAAATGACTGGATGCACACGCCACAACACCTGAATGCGCTGCTCACTAAAAGAAGAGGAACAAATGCAAAGCCTTTCTCTCTGACTAATAAGCACTTCCACATGACCAGTGGGACTTTGAATCAAATGGGCTTTTTGCCACCATTTCCTGGCCCCTGAAGCCAGGGCGCAGAGGACGCCTTTTGGTAATTGATGGCCTGCAAAGCCCTTCAGAGAGGAGATTTCCCCCACCTTTTTAATCGCACACCGTGGGCGTTTCGTTTTTGTGAAAAACAACTCAGGGGAACAACTCAACTTTTTTGTTTTGTTCTTCAACCTATCCTGCCCGGTGACTGACTGCAGAGATCGGACAACAGCAACCAACCAACCAGACAGGGATTGGATTGGATTGGATGTTGTTTGTTTTGCTGGCTTGCGTGAGCGAGCTCATCCCCTTTTTTGTGTGTTTTTTTTTTTTTTTTTTTTGAGGCCCCCTTGTTGTGTGTGTGTGCGCGCAAGACTGGTGCCACCAAATGGGATTATGGCGCCTACCCAACCATGGGACTGTATGATAAACAGCGGGAAAGCAGTTGCCTGTATGGGAGAGAGGCGTCAATGGGATTATGAGCCTCTTCATAATGGATATCCAGAGTCTGCTCCCTGCCACGGTTCAGACATTGCACCAGGCGTTGGCTTGCAAGGATCAAACTGGTGGCGGATGAGGGTGGATTAGTAGTTGGCATAATGGGGGCCATCTTTTTCTTTTTCTTTTCGCTCTTTTGGGAGACAAAAGGCCTTTTTCCGAGGCTCATATGATGGGAGTGTCTGAGAAAATGGAACCTGTGCGATGAAATTGCAGTTGAGTTGCTGCCATTCTGAGTAGACTGCGTGACCCAAATGACCCACTTCCACACATTTTATTTTATTTTATTTTTTTTCTTTGAGTCACATTCTGGCTAATTTCTTCCCTCTCGCCGCGCGTCACCCACTGCCATGGCTGCCAGAAGAACGCCTCGTGTCTGGCTCTGTCGCGCCTGGGACACAGTTTTGGGGGTAGGGGTAGGGGGGTGGAAGGGCGCCCTGAATGGGTTGAGGCGCATTGGACAGGGGGGGAAGATTGATGACACTGCCGTGGAGCCAAGTTCAATGCTCCATCCGTCACCATCCCTCAGGCAGGAAAACACACAAGACAGATGAATGTGTCTTCCTCTTCAGCTTAATAGGCTCCACTGAATCGGGTTACGCATTCGAGCTACTCTTCCTATTTTCTGCCACTGTGCTCTTGCACAATTTTGGGAGTGACAGCGGTATTTATCTTGGTGTGTTTTGTGTATGTGTGCGTGTATGCACATGTAGATCTTTTTCTTCACTGAGAGAACATTAGTGAATGTGTGGTTTCGGCACAGGTCGATGTTGATTTTGTGGGTTAACCGTGTTATTTATCGTTTGACCATGTCTGAGCAGTTAGCAAAGTCGCATATTGATTTGGTGCTTGACCTGTCTTTTCAGGTCTGGTGCTTTTGGGTAATAGATTCTAGGTAAAGAGGTCCGTTTAGCTATATGCAGAAACTGGTCTATTCTGATCTATTGATTCAACCAAAGCAGCACTATATTTATTATTACAATTTGGAAAACAATTTCTTTATCCGAGGCTTTTTTTCATAGATTTCACAAAGACACAATCATCTTGCACAGATGCAACAAAAAACAACTCTACCAGTGCTCAAGTTTCCCCTAATGGGAAACTAGACCATGTGATTGAATGTAAAAATAATAGTGAACTTTAAATGCTGCTTTAGCGTTGTTGTGTTGAACGACTTGAGAACATCGATCATGGTGCTGCTCGTGTTTGTCTATGGGTAAATAGCCCTTGGCGCTTTAGGTTGGACTTCCTGTGTGTAATGTGGCCTATACAATCTCGCTGGAGCTTGGGGACAAGTCTGGTTCACTTCCTTCCCTTCGGGCTCATATGTCTGTCTTGTTTAGTCGCTTTCTGATGGCTAGCTGAAGGTTTTGAACTCAACACACCCCATCAAGGCGGGACCTGTGTTTGTGGTTGCAGGGTTTTTAGACACCCGTCCACCCACCCACCCACCCACTCACCTCCTGCCCTCCAGGGGTTGGAGCTGACAAACCAGGTGCTCACAGTTTCAGCTAGAAAACCTGGGCCTCTCACTCACTCACTGACACACACACACACACACACACACACACACACACACACACACACACACACACACACACACACACACAGAACCAAGAACCAAGTCTGATGGCTCTGCCCAACTAGCTAGATAGCTTCTCTCTCTCTCACACATACACACCTACACACACACACACACACACACACACACACACACAACCAAGAGCCAAGCCTAATAACTCTGCCCAGCTAGCTGAATTGCGTGATACCCCCCCCCCCCCCCCCCCCCCCCATCTCCAGCCCTACTTCATTTATTTAAAAAGTGCCAGCTCCGTAATCAAGGCGTATCGGATCCTTCTGTGTGTGTGTGTGTGTGTGTGTGTGTGTGTGTGTGTGTGTGTGTGTGTGTGTGTGTGTGTAGGGATGGTTATTTAGCACTTCACACAAATGGCCCGTCCCGCCCATGGCCATTGTGTTGCTCCGAGCATCTTTTGGAACAATAATGCCGCCGCAGCAGGCCTGACTAATGTGTCACTGCGCGAACCAGCAGGAGGAGGAGAATGCTGTGTGTGTGTGTGTGTGTGTGTGTGTGTGCGTGTGTGTGTGTGTGTGTGTGTGTGTGTGTGTGTGCACGTGCGCATGCGAGCGTGTGTGTGTGTGTGTGTGTGTGTGTGTGTGTGTGTGTGTGTGTGGCGTGGTGCGGTGCGGTGAGCAAGGTGTCTCTGACACACGAGTCCACTCTGTGACATTGACGCAACACCACGTCTTCCCTGGTGTGGGTCGAAATCAGCTGCTCTCCATTCATACTACTGAGGCACTAGGCACAGAACGTTCTGGAAGCTAGCGCCTTAAGCTGATGACGGAAAGTTGTGAGAAAGTTTTGGCGGAATAAAAACCCAACAGTCGTTGAGTCATATTGTTTGCGTCACTGCCAGATATTAGCTGAGAGACTCTTTGCTCGTTATCTGCAGATTGTGAAAGAGAAAGTACAAAAAAAAACTCGTTACTGTCTTTTTCCTCCCGGTTTCACGTTGGCCGATGGGTCGAGGACGAGGGAAAATAAGACAAACTGGGCTTTTCAGAAGGTCAGTCTCGTCTCAGGGATGGGTGCGACAAGCTGTGTACTTGCCATGACCAATAAAAAAAAGACACAAATAGAGAAAGATAGATAGAAAGGGAGAGAGACAGAGGGAGAGAGAGAGAATGGTTGGGTGCTCTGCCAATTCAGTGTGACGCACAGAGGAGAACTGCGTGACTCTCCGAAGCGGTGCAGGCCTCAGCTGGAACACAGTAGTCCTCTTGTCTTTCCTTCCTCGCTCCCCTCTTCTCCTCCTCCTCCCCCTCCTCCTCCTCCTCCTTATTCCTTCTCTCTTTTCTCTTAGCAGTGGGGCTGTTCGCGAGGCTAGGGCAGTTAATCAGTTAGACAGGTGACACATTCGCTGACTCAGAGCCTGGCCCAGTGGCACAGTGCCCTGTTTCCCTGAGCTGAAGCCCATGAGGGGTGTATGAGGGGTAGTTGGAAGGGGGTGTGTGTGTGTGTGTGTGGGGGGGGGGGGGTGTTAGTGGAAATTTTGTGGTGGAGATGTGTTTGTGTGTGGGTAAGGCAGAGGGGTTGGAAGGGTGTTGTGGAGGTGTGTGTGTGTGAGGGGTAGTTGGAAGGTTGTGGTGGAGGTGTGTGTCTGTGTGTGTGTGGGGGGGGCGGTATTGTTAGTTGGAAGTTTGTGGTAGAGATGCGTTTGTGTGTGGTTGAGGCCAAGGGCTTGGAAGGGTGCGGTGGAGGTGTGTGTCTGTGTGTGTGTGGGGGGGGGGGTGGTTGGAAGGGGTGGGGTTCAGGTGTGGACACGGTGCAGGGGAAGTGTGGTGTGTGTGTGTGTGTGTGTGTGTGTGTGTGTGTGTGTGTGTGTGTGTGTGTGTGTGTCAGGGAGTCCGACTGGCTGCCTCACCTCAGCACACTCCCTCCTGCCTGCACGTCGCCCAGCATTACATAATGGCTTCCTGTACTTTTCTCTCAATTTCTTTCTTTTTCAATTTCTTATCTTTTTTCAATGTCTTGTTTTCTCTCATTCTTTGTTTTCTCTCTTTCATTTCTCTCTCTCTTTCTCTCTCTGTCTCTCTCTCTCGCTTTGTTTCTTTCTAGCGTCCGTCATCTCTGCGGCTGTGAGTGTCTTCCTGAGTGTGCTCTAGTGGCAGCAGCAAGAGCAGAGACTATTTGTGCTATTGTTTCCGTAGTGTAGGCAGGAAGTGAGAGAGAGAGAGAGAGACAGACAGATACAGTGAGAGCGAGGGAGAGATAGAGATAGATGCAGCCTGGGCCCAGTCAGATGGCCATTGTGTGTGCCCACAGCGCCTTGTGTCTTCCTCTCGTAAGCTAGTGCATTATGCAGCCTCCACTGTCCAGTCATTCAGCCAGCCAGCCAGCCAGCCAGCCACCCACAGACGTCCTCTGTCACAAGATGAACTAGCTCCAGCGCTATCTCAGCGCTCCAGACTTTTTTCCCCCTTTCAGATGAGGGCAAGACGAGAGGATTAGCGTAGACGTAGGAAAACGTAGCTATGTGTAATTATGTCTTCTGTGTTACATAGCTTATAGAAATGATGCGGTTACTGAAGGAGAACGTACAGTATGGAAATGTGCCTTGCACAATCAGGATTTTGTTTGTCAATGTAATAGATTGTCAGCCTTGTTTTTCGCTCGATAAATGTAGATTTTGGCTCTGTCTGTCGATATGTGTGCCCCTGTCCAATCGTAATCCAAACTCCGCCCTCCTGTTTTGAAATCATTGGTGTACAGCATGTTTTGACCCTTTTAAAGAAAACAGCATGTCATCAGGGTGTGTTGTTGTTGCTTCGGAGGAGATAAAGGCTAATTCGGAGAGCCAGTGGTCTGAGGGAGCCTGGGTGCGTGTCCTAGGCCAGGGGTTCCCAAACTTTACCATGACAAGGCCCCCCATAGACCAGTAGATTCCAGGTAAGGCCCCCCTGAGATGAAAAGTGTGTACGTGATCACCCGGATGTGTTCTATACCAGCCAATTAGAAAGATGATGGCTAATAAAAATAATAACGGTAATAGTAGTAATGTTAAGATATCCGGTAGATTATTATAATGCAGCTTTTAACAAATGGGAATATTTTTTGGTTTTATTTATTCAAGTATTTATTTCGGTTTGCTACTTTTCCCTCCAACTTGCCGCGGCCCCCTTAGCGCCCCCTCAAGGCCCCCCAGGGGGCCGCGGCCCCCACTTTGAAAACCCCTGTCCTAGGCCACCAGCAGAGGCAAAGCACTCCTGGGTGTGCTAATAACTTTGCTTTGTTTCGTTTACAGTTTCCTGCAATAAGGGGCAGATCAAAGCAGATAACAGCTAGAGGAATTCTACTCTCTGTCCCCCCCCCCCCGCTCCAAAGCAGCTGGAGGAGAGAACAGACCTGTTTCTCTCTCCGTCATCCACTGTCACCCCCCCCCCCCCCCCCCCCCCTCCCTGTATGGCCTGAAAAAAACCCACCGTGTCAACAGTTTGCATGGACTATTCTGGTCATTGAGAGGAAGGGCTGAAAAGCTTTGATGTCAGGCCTTATTTGGGGGGGTGGGGGGTGGGGGGGGGGCTGAAACTGGTTCTAAGATGTCAACAAGATGCTGCATTGTGTCTGTGTTAATGCCGACGCAAGTCATTTTTGATGCATTTTGTGGACTCAGATAGACGTGCAGCAGTCTTTAGGGGTATGCGGAGGGTGGTGCCTTCGCCCTGTTGACTTGAACACCGTTTCTTTATAATTCCTAAAACTGTTTACCCATTATCAAAGAATTTCTAAAAATATCAGATTCATTGCCCAAAGAACCTTGGCTCAGTAGAACATAAATGGCCATTCTCCTTTACAGTTTTTTGGTCTGTTTTTTTGTTTGTTTTGTTTTGTTTTTATGGCAGCTTAATTCACTGTTAATGGTAATAACAATAAATTGTATTCATAGACGCCTTTTAAGACACCCAAGGACACCTTGCAAAATATCCTATACAAACATGTCAGTTTATAGCAGAAGAGAAGTGATCATAGTAAAGATGCAACTTCACATACATGGTTTGTAATATTGTTGTACAGGCAACTGTTCAATGACAATAAAGGATCTTGAAGGTTGAAGTCTTAAGTAGGCTACCTGTGTTTTCAGGCATGTTTAAGTAGGTGGGTTTTCAGACTAGTGTTTTCAGAGGAGTTTGAAAAGGCATCAGAGTACTTTCAGGCCAGATTAATTAGGTGTGTTTTAGGTGTGAAATAGTGAAAGTGAAATAGGAGTTTTTCTGAGTCTGTTTCTCCAGTTCTGCCGGTATGTCCTCTGCTTGCTATGTGGTAGCTCCGCTCTGCTTTACGGCAAACAGGTCCGTGTGATTCACCTGTTGGTGGTTAGCGTCTGTGGTTCAGCATTCCAGCCTTGGAGCGCTTTTCACCACAAATGCACTGTGTGTGGTGGTGAGCGGTGCAGCCAAAGTTTCTATTTTGGCTGCTTGCACTGTGATCCAGGCTAATTGAATACTGACTCGCACCTCACTCCTTGGCACACATAAATATTACGTAAGGGCCTGTTGTGTTTGCAATGACATCACCGTTTACAGCTGCCCAGCATGCGTGTACAGCAGACAACTCAGCCAGGTCATGAAGGTCACTCGACCAGTGCAGTTTCTCTGTAATAACGGTGTGACTCAAAACAAGCTAACGTGCGTCTCAGCTTTGCACTGCTGTTGGTTTCCTTTGCTGTTTATCCACTGACTTAAGTGTATAGTATGTACATAAATGTTTCTTATTTCGGAACTTTGAACTCTGTGGTCTCACTTTATCCTTTCTCCGTTTGAGCCAAGTGGTCGCGACACATATATATCGTCTGTTTGCCTGAAAGTGTGTTTTGAAGCACGGGAAGGCTGCCCAGATCTGCTGAGACACACAGTTGTGTGTGTGTGTGTGTGTGTGTGTGTGTGTGTGTGTGTGTGTGTGCGTGCGTGCTGAAATGTCAGACCAGTTTGGCACTGTTACATTTCTCATGGAACTGCAAATAGCTGAGCTTAGTGCTTGGCATGGTGGAGATTTGCTGCCACAAGATTGTCTGATGTTTGTAATTGGCTGGTACTTAGGCTCAATGTATGTGCAAGTGAGACCAGTCTCATTAAGTTTGGGCTAGTTCCTAAACCATTTGTGATGTGTGTGTGTGTGTGTGTGTGTTTGTGTCCGTCCGTCCGTCCGTCCGTGTGTGTGTGTGTCTGTCTGTCTGTCTGTCTGTCTGTCCGTCCGTCCGTCCGTCCGTCCGTCCGTCCGTCTATGAGTGTGTGTGTGTGTGTGCATGTGTGGGCCTATCACTGAAATGGTATGATGCCATACTACAGGTGAGCACATGAATGCCCTGACCTACACTAGGTTGCAGGTCTCCAATCTCATGGTGCAAGCAAGACAAAGTGATTTATTAACCTGAATGAGAGCAGAGCATGATACACTCCCATGTACGTATCTCCAGACACTTAATTACCCAGCTGAGAAATTGGCCCCACTGGGCAGGTTTTACAACAGGATTATGTAATAGCATTGAGACGTTGGGCTTGTTTGAAATAACTGAACATCACTATGTATAGTTAAAGCAATGCATTCTGGAAATTGTGATGTTCAGAAGAGATTGTCCAAAATTGTCCACCATACCCACCTGTGTGGTACAATGATGTTTGGACGAGATTGTCCAAAAACGTCACTATTTCTAGTCCAGAATGCAATGCTTTAAGCCAGCCACTCAGCCAGCCAGTCATTTCAAACAAGGCCGTTGCCTCAATGCACATGTGAACACCCATGTGAACCTGCATGTAGCAAGCAGACAGTGGCCAGCTAGACAGCCCATAGCATTACATAGCGTGGGTCATGTGGTGAATGGATTGACTTCTTTTTTTGACATGGGAACATTTCCCACATACTACACAGGGAGAGAGTCAACAGAGGTGATTTGCTGTGTAAATTGGGCATTGAAACACAAAAGACATACTAATTCCCTTCTTTCTGTCAGTAGCTGAGCTCTGGTATTAGTCCTGAAGAATACCTCTGTTGTCTGTGGTTTTTGGCTTTTTTTTGAGTGGTTCAGGTTTTAGAGATACTTTGGTTGCGTGTCTGTGTGTGTGTGTGTGTGTGTGTGTGTGTGTGTGTATAAGGGGGGATGAAGAAACAGTACTACAAAGTAGACAACCTGAAAAAAAGTCTGCAATGGCTTCTTTTTTTTTACAGTGGCTGAGGTGGTAGAGCTGCTTTTTTGTTGGGGTGGGGGGGGGGTACTATTGTAAAGTACCTGTAAGTCCAGAAGAGTTTATTTTTTTGAGTGGTTGAGGTTTCAGGTATGCTCTGGGGGAGAAAGAAGGAAACACTACTGTGCAAAGACACTTTAAGAAGTCCGCAAGGCTTTGCTCTCCTCATAGATGTCTACTTCTCCCCAGTGACACGGGCAAAGGGCTGTTATTGCACTGCCATTTGACACCTGAGCTCCATTCTGTGGTTTGGTATAAAAGGTGACAAGGCCCATCTGTCCTGCAGGCTACGCTTGCTCCGTTATGATTGATTTCACTTAACCACCTCGCCCGGCCTCACAACCTGAAACGCTATCGGCTTACACCGTGACTCAGCGAGAGGAGTATCGATGGATGACACTATGGTCCTTGAGAGTGAGAGGCTAAAAAGAGGCTTCTGCAGCGATGCGTAGCAGTTCGCCTTGACAACTCGCTGAGTGGGGCAGCTGTGGCGTAGTGGTTAGGGAGTTGGTCTTGCGATCGGAAGGTTGCAGGTTCAAATCCCACCCTACCCATGGTTGAGATGCCCTTGAGCAAGGCATCTAACCCCACACTGCTCCAGGGACTGTAACTGAAACTCTGTAAATATCTGTAAGTCGCTCTGGATAAGAGCGTCAGCTAAGTGTAATGTAATGTAATGAGAAGTGTAGGGAAAAGTTATGGGACAGGATGATACAGGATGAGTTTGAGGCCTCTTGTGGGTTTTTTCTCCATATTAGTGAAAGTTATTGGAAATGTTATGGAGTAGCCATAAATCATAGTCATAAGTCAAAGTCCTTGAGAATTATGGCAGTTTGACAACCATCCAATATCATCCACACACACACACACACACACCACACACACACACACACACACACACACACACACACACACACACACACACACACGTGTGACTATGAAAACATTACATAGGGAGTAGCATGTTACAGGGAAATGCACATGAATAAAAAATAAAAATGCAAAACAAGTTTGAATGAGGATGCCTTTGTTTAAAGGGATTCTAAACGTGGGACGGCTGTGTGTGAGTTTATCAGTGGTCCTAGATGTCTCTGAAGGGATTGATCTCTAATGATCCCTGCGTATGTTTGTTCTTTCAGCTGTGTCCAAGGTAGAGGAGCACCATGCAGCAGACATCGACGGTCTATCACTGTCCCCAACTGCGACGTCCAGCACGGACCCTCCTTGAGTAAGTGGCCCTCGGCCTCTCCTCGACAGCAGACACACATTACACACATTACACACACACACACACACACAGAAGACAGAGCAGATTCATGGCACCCTGGGGAGCTGATTGTTCCATGTTCCTCAAACACTGCAGCTTCAAAACCCCACCGCCAATCACAAACCTCTCTCTCTCTCTCTCTCTCTCTCTCTCTCTCTCTCTCTCTCTCTCTCTCTCTCTCTCTCTCTCTCTCTCTCTCTCTCTGTCTCTCTCTCTCTGTCTCTCTCTCTCTCTCTCTCTCTCTCTCTCTCTTTCCTCTCTCTCTCTCTCTCTGTCTCTCTCTCTCTCTCTCTGTCTCTCTCTCTCTCTCTCTATCTCTCTCTCTCTCTCTCTCTCTCTCTCTCTCTCCTCTCTTTCCTCTCTCTCTCTGTCTCTCTCTCTCTGTCTCTCTCTGTCTCTTTCGTTCTCTCTCTCTCTCTCTCTCTCTCTCTCTGTCCTCTCTCTCTCTCTGTCTCTCTCTCTCTGTCTCTCTCTGTCTCTCTCTCTCTGTCTCTTTCGTTCTCTCTCTCTGTAGATGTATATTTATATGTATAATATATACAGTAATGTGCAAAAGTTTTAGACAGGTGTGAAAGAAATACTGTCAACTAGGAATGCCTTCAAAAATTGACGTGTTAATCCTTTATCATCAAATGTAAGCTTCCTGACATATACAACCAATTTGGTGTAATTGGTTGATCATACACCTGACTACAATCCTGCAAAATCCCTGACTTTGTGTGTATCCCTTTGTATGAATTGATGCTGGTTTGAAGGCACCTGCCTAGATCTTTGCAGAGTACTGTAACTTTTAGCTATCCACATCTAACACCAATAAGGCTGAAAGGACTTGATGGGCATAAGTTGTTTTTTGACAAGCTTTAGGCAGGAGCACACAAAGTGTACACACACAAAGTCAGGGATTGTAGTCAGGTGTATGATCAAGCAATTACACCAAATTGATTGTATATGTCAGGAAGCATACATCCACAGAGGATCTTTGGTTAGTTCTTCAAGATGTTTGGCGTAAGCTACCAGTCCAGTTCCCTTCAAAAGCCTTATGCAAATATATCTAGAAGAATTGATGTTTTTTTTAAAGGCAAAGGGTGGTCACACCAAATATTGATTTGATTTAGGTTTCTCTTTTGTTCAGTCACTGCATTTTGTTAATTGATGAACATAGATGATTAACACTTCCATTTTTATATATATATATGATGTATATACAGACACACACAAATATACAATGTCTCCACCCCAAAAATCTTCCTGGGCCACCCTGTTACTATGAACGGGATCGAGTCCTTGTATGTCCTGAAACACCGCAGCTTGGAGACCTCACCACCACCGACCTCACCACCACCACCACCCCCACCCCCAAAGTGCTGGGGTCAGCCAGTAACCGGCTAATTGAATGCTAGTGTAATCCTTTAATTGAGTCTGAGAACAGCCTGTGGTTATGGGCAGCAGTGAAGAGAAGTGCTAGTGTGAGTGGTGGTGGTGGTGGGGGAGGGGAGCATAAATCATTTTTGCCTGTCAATTTCATACGCTTGGATGGAGTAGAAGGTGACAGTGCTGCTCGTAAAACCATTTTATGAATTTAGAGGAAGGCAAAACAGAGATGTTATTTTAAGTAACGAGGCATTATATACACCCCTAACGTGGTTTTATGGTGCGATCCGTTTGCAGTGAAAAAGCGCAGTAACTGGCACCGCCACGATTACACGGAGACCGATGACGGCACAAAACCGGTGCAGGCGGGAACCTCGGTGTTTGTGCGGGAGCTGCAGGGCAGGACTTTTCCCAGGTAGGTGCTCCACGCCTCCATTTTGTTTACTCAAGTGGTCTCTCAGCAGGACCTCACATCTGCTGCTGTGGGAACCAAAGCAAAGCAAAAAAAAAAAAAGAAAGAAAAACGGTACTGCAGTAAAATTGATTAGTTTCTTAGTGACGGTGGACAGCTTTGAAAAGCTGCACTGGAGCCGTGCATTGCATTATTTGTGAAAGATGCGAGGGCAAAGTACTGAGTACCTGAAACATTAAAGGGTTTTTGTAAATATGAAAAGAATAAACGGAAAATGCTAATTGAAATGCAGTGCCACGTTACCAATGTCTCTCTTTTTTTTTTTGTATCTGTGCTGTTGTACTTTAGTGCGGAGGAGATTGTCCACAGAATGCAAGGGCACCAGGTTACACCCAAGTATTTGGAGAAGCATGGGTTCACCTACCCCATTATGTTGCTTGAGTTTGAGGGACTGGGACTCAAGCTGCCCCCTCCCTCCTTCTCTGTCAAAGACGTGGAGGAGTACGTAGGTAAGGAAATGACTCGACCGTGCATGTGTGCGAGAGCATGCGTGGAAACATTGGTCTTTGTTTGTTTGATATGGGTTTGAATGTCCGCTAATATTCTGTGGATGAATGGATATCTTCATACCACTGACCTCTTTATCCAGAATGATCTTAAGAGATTATGTCTCATGTTAGACCTTAGCAAAAGCAAGATATCTAATTGATATCTAAGATATATGCAGCAGAACGCCTTTAATTCCCTGATCATGAAACATCAAATGAAAGTTTCCATCATCAGCCAGATACAGTTGGTGTGTAGAAAGCCTGGTAGGGTTCAACCAATATGAAATAAATAATTTATTCAATTAAATCTAAATTAAAAGTCAAGTGTAATCTAAACGAATAGTTGCTTGACTTTCAAGGTCCAGGAGTTCAAGGCATTTCCTCCTTCTGTTTAAAAAGGGGGTCTGGTACATCCCGGGTCTGGTTACAGACCCAGCGCGCCAGGCGAGCATCTTGAGTTCAACGCCATCGTGACCGCGTTTTATCTACTAAGCTCCGATTACACGCCATCCCCTAATGCTCCATTGAGCAATAAGCGCCTCTTGTTTTAAAAAGGGAGCAGGTGTTGTGACTGGGCGAAGGCCTCTGGGTGGGATCGCATTACATTCTTGCAGTTTTGGAGACAATGGGGTGGAGGGTTTAGACCTCACCCCCCCACCCCTCTTCCCTTTCTTTTTTTTTTGCTCTCTCTCTCTCTCTCTCTCTCTCTCTCTCTCTGTTTCTACCCCGCCACCCCTCTTCCTCTCACAAAGTGTCAGTAGAGGCTCCAGGTTCTCGTACACTGCAGTGGACCCCCCACCCCTCTATTGTTGTCTCAGTAGGCCGTCACCTGTGCTTGCCAGGATAAAAAACACAGTGCAATTCGACCCTCTTTGGTCTTGGTTCTTGGATAGCAAGGACTGGGATTGAGGTGGTGACCTCTCTCAAACTCTTATTCATGGAGAAGTAAGGACTGTTTCAGTGGCGTTGGAGGTATTTAGTGGCCGGTAGGCCGGTATTTAGTGACGGCCCCCCACCCAGCCTGTCTGAGAAGCTTGATTAGTTAGACATCCAGGGAGCACTGCGCTCCGAAATGCTCTCTACCGGCTCTGCCTAAGCGCTGCCTCCATCTCCAGCTGTTCCCTGTCATCAGGCGCTGGCCAGCTGGGCCTGTTTGAGTGCACGTGTGTGTGTGTGTGTGTGTGTGGGTGTGTGTGTGTGGGATGGTGGCAGCAGCAGCAGCAGCAGTAGTGGGGGGCTGGGCAGTCACACAAACGCCAGCTGTCCACTGCCTGCTTATTGGCAGCCCTGTTTCCGGCTCTCGCTAGCTAGCCCACTCGCCAGCTCGCTCGCTCGCTTGCTCGCTACCTCACCCTGGCCTCTTGCGTGGCGTGGTGGTTTGATTTGCAGCCGTGCAGCTGTGCATCGCGGAGAAAGGGCGGCCTCGGCTCTCAACCTCAGAAGGCCCCACACTTCCTCCTCCACCACCTCGGCCACTGCCTCTTCTTACCTCAGCTGCCTTGGTCACGTGACCTCCACAGAGTGAGAAATTCCCAGAGGGAAGTAGCACGAAATAACGGAGAGCTTAGCTCCTCCAGGCTCTGCAATTAAGCAATCACATTTACACTCTCTCTCTCTCTCTCTCTCTCTCTCTCTCTCTCTCTCTCTCTCTCTGTCTGTCTCTCTCTCTGTGTCTGTCTCTCCCTCTGTGTCTGTCTCTCTTCCACTCTCTCTCTCTCTCTCTGTCTCTCTCTCTGTCTGTGTCTGTCTCTCTTCCACTCTCTCTGTTTCTCTCTCTCTGTCTCTCTCTCTCTGTCTCTCTCTCGCTTTCTCTCTCTCTCTCTCTCTCTCTGGTCAAGGAAGTGGAGTAAAATGTCAAGTTTGCACAATAAAGATTTTTTTTTTCACTTATTTTTCTTGGTTCGGCTCAGACTCTGAATTTATGAAACATAGTAAAACTGCCAAACAGTGTCAGTGACACCTGGGTTGAAATTTGGTGATGTGTCTTCCTCAGTTAAAAATGATGTAAGACCATGCATGTGTTGTTCGAATACTTAAGTTTGCCAGCATTTTCTAGTCCAGTTGAGCATCACAAATATAAACACTTTCAGAAGACAACATTCTTTCAACGTTTGTAATCAGAAAATGTATTTGCAAACATAATGTCAATCAAAAGTTTAAACTGATCCAAAAAAACACTGAAACAGACATCTTGGCCTGCCAAAGTTTTTTTTTTTTTTGTACATCATCATTGGAAATGTTTTGTGTACTTTGGCGAGTAATGCTGACCTCACTCACAACTGCTGCAGGAGAGAAAGTAAACTCAGCACTTTTTTGCTTTCACAGGGGGGGACAAAGTCATCGATGTCATCGACGTTGCCCGACAGGCAGACAGCAAAATGAAACTCCGAGAGTTTGTCAAGTATTACTACCATCCCCAGCGACCAAAAGTGTTGAACGTCATCAGTCTGGAATTCTCCGACACAAAGTAAGTCTTCCTTGCCAAACAAAAAATGAATAAATAGCCAGGCCTCAAGTCACTGCTGTGTGTCTGTGAGAGTGAGTGTGTGTGTGTGCGAGTACAACGGTAATGATTGTCCCATCCTCTCAGGATGTCTGACCTGGTGGTGGTACCGGACGTGGCCCAGAAGATGTCCTGGGTGGAGAACTACTGGCCGGACGACTCCTTCTTCCCCAAGCCCTTTGTGCAGAAGTATTGCCTGATGGGGGTGAAAGACAGCTACACTGACTTTCACATAGACTTCGGGGGCACGTCTGTGTGGTACCATGTCCTTTGGGTACGAGCCTCAAGATTTTACGATGGCTAGCTTCTTCCTACCAACACTGTAAATGCTGCACAGGCATGCAGACTATTGTTGTACAAGCAATAGATTTCTAATCAAAAATTCTATTTGGAGTAATGCATGTAGCTAATCGGTAAGGTTGTATATAGTAGTGTCGCTCGCAACTGTGATTAAATGGTTAATCTTGTCACATCTATGACGGTCATCTTCCTGTCCTTGTGACAAGTGAAACTCGCCTATCAGGAGAGCTGGGCTTCTTATGCACTAAGCATGCCCACCAATCAGCATTAAGCCATGTGTAATCATGAAAGTGTGTGTACTTGTATTAATATAATTGCTAATATTTTGCAGATGTTGAAGATATGCATATCTTACCATCCTTTTTTTCTACCACTGCTCATATAGTTCACCTACTTCTCTTTTTACCACCTTACGACTGCATATGTCAAACTGGTGTTTGTCTTGTGGTCCCTGTGACGTTTGCAGGGAGAGAAGATATTTTACTTGATCGAGCCAACCAAGGCCAACCTTGCACTTTACGAGGCGTGGAGCTCCTCTGTCAACCAGAGCGAAGTGTTTTTCGGGGAGAAGGTGGAGAAGTGCTACAAGTGTGTGGTGCGCCAAGGAACCACGCTTCTCATTCCAACAGGTGAGGCACAAGGCTCAACACACACACACACACACACACACACACATAGACACACACACACACATAGACACACACACACATATACAGGTACTACTCGGAAAATTAGAATATCATGTAAAAGTTGTTTTATTCAGGCAGTCCAACATAAAAGGTTAAACCAATACATTTTATAGATTCATTACATGCAAAGTGAGATATCTCAATCTTTTTGTTGTAATTTTGCTGATTATGATTTACAGCTTATTAAAACCTCAAACCCAAAACCCTTAAAATGAGTAGAATACTGTGAAAAGCTTCAGTATTGTAGGCTCAAAGTGTCATACACTAATCAGGTAAGTAATGCAAAACACTTGCAAAAGGGTCCTGAGCCTTGAAACATTTCACCTTTAAATTTGAGTTACAACTGAAATGCATGCACTTTTTCAGGATATTCTAATTTTCCGAGTAGTACCTGTACACACACACACACACACACACACACACACACACACACACACACACACACTCACTGCCATTCTCCCCACCCTCTTCCCTGTCACAAAATGATGCACAAGCCCCAGCAGGGCTCACCTCTGTTTGGGCAACCCGGTGTCCTACCCCAGGCCCCGGCCTCAACGTTTGTGGGTTGGAGGCCTCATCTGACCTACCACCACATGGAAAATAGTTTCTTAGAGAGAGAGAGAGAGAGAGAGAGAGAGAGAGAGAGACAGAGAGAGAGACAGAGAGAGAGACAGAGAGAGAGACAGAGAGAGAGACAGAGAGAGAGACAGAGAGAGAGACAGAGAGAGAGACAGAGAGAGAGACAGAGAGAGAGACAGAGAGAGGAAGCAAGATTCAAAAGTCATCAAAGCTGCCCCCAGTCAAAAATAATATCAACATTTTCCCAGGGACCTTGCCAGGAAAATTCTGGCTCAGCGAATTTGGGGGGGATGGGGTGGGTGGTTGAGTGGGTGGTGACCCTGCTCCCTGCCAGGGGAATGAGAAGCCGCGGATCTCTGCCAAGCAACGGTGTAAACACAACAGAACAAATTGACGGCATTATAGACGTGACTGTTTGGTATGAACGCAGTCAAAAAAAAAAACAAAAAAAGAAGAAAAGAAATAATCCCTTCAACTTGGCCCAGGAGCTAGAAGTTTTAAAGGGATAAAAAAAAAAAATCAGGGGTGTTGTAAACATTAGATAAAGCCCCGAGGTTGGGTGTCGTGTTGCGGCAGCCGGTCTTATCACAGGTTGGGGTGGGTTTGGGGAGCATGAGTTTAGCGTTTTGGGTGCAAGCGAAGAGCGAGGAGCCACTCAGGCGTAGATCCCATCCCCTCGTCCATCCCCTCTCCCCCTCCCTCTCCTGGCACCGGTGTCATTAGACCATCTGGTTTCTCTCGCTTTCTGTAACTCTTCATCTGTGTTCCCTTATCCAAAACAACCCCCCCCCCCCCCCCACCACCGCCCCCCCTCCCTCCCATTCGTTAACGTCGAGCACCTCTAATCTGGGGTGCGTCAGACAGAACGGGAGCGAGATGTTGATCAGATAGCGGGGTGGGTTACGGGTGAGAGTGTACTCCCGTTTGACGGGGGCCGTTGATAACAGGGACCTCTGCTGACGCTTGTTCTTTACTTTGCTGCCCCCTGCAGGATGGATCCATGCCGTTCTCACCTCTCAGGATTGCATGGCATTTGGAGGAAACTTTCTTCACAACTTAAATATTGGAATGCAGCTCAGGTAAGGTTGTTTTTCTGACCTTAATCTTAAAACCTTTGGATGGCCATGTACTTATAAACATTACGTTTATTTGAAAAGATATAGTTACTGGGCTTCAGATTAGTGTCAATATACTTGACACGTTTCTTTTTATGTGTCTGCCAGGTGCTATGAAATGGAGCGAAGACTGAAGACCCCTGACCTCTTTAAGTTCCCCTATTTTGAGGCAATCTGTTGGTATGTGGCCAAGAACCTCCTGGAAACGCTGAGAGGTAAAAACCAAAACACACCATTGGTCTTTAATTTGTGAATGATGGCCGTAATGGTCTACCTGTCGTTGTGATGACCTACAGTAGGTGAATGAGAGGTTTAACACTCGGTTTCTCCTCAGAATCGCGAGAGGATAACTGCTCACCCCAAGCCTACCTTGTGGAAGGGGTGAAAGCTTTAATCAGTGCACTGAAGACTTGGCTGAAGAGAGAGGTATGGGAATAGCTCTATAGCTTCAAAGATCATCTCGTACGATTATCTAAAGATTATCTCGTAATACTCCTACAACTAGCCTGCTATATAGCAGGTAAACAGTAGAAAGCTGAATGGCTTGCTGATTTTCACCAGAATTGTCCAGTTTTCCAACAATTCCAACCACTCTACGCTGATAGATAGCTCTGTGGCTTTAAAGACCATGTTTGGAAAAACTGTAGCCTTGATGAATCCATGACTGATCGGTATTGTAACACATCAGTTCAGGTGTGGTGGCATGAGGATAGTACTGCATTGTATATCTGTGTTAGCCTGGCTGTCGCACTAAGCTCGTAGACGGACCTTGGTCTGGCAAATATCCCATAGACAGGAAGTTCTCAGTGGCTGGATCCACAGGCTTCTATCAAATGCCTCTGTATCCTACTAGACAGAACTACAACCAATCAGACCACAGATTCTGATGACGTATGCGTAAGCTCGTTTGTCATTGGTTCCCTGTTTCAGGGGCAAAGGAACATCAGGAAATAGGCCAGCTGGCCAGACTGACTTGAACATGAAATTCTATGCAGCAGTATGGGCGGGCCCAGGCTCTTTGTAGGAGGGAGAGTGAAAATAAACAATTAACACGTTCTTCTCACTGTTCCATTCATATGCTCTCTCTCTCTCCCTATTACTTTCTCTATCGCTCGCTCTCTGTTTCTCTTTTGCTCTCTCTCACCCTCTTTATTTTTCTCTCTCTCTCTCTCTCTCTCTCTCTCTGTCTCTCCAGGTGTCCGAGCCCACCAGTGAGGTTCCTGACAATATCAGACCGCACCATCTCGTCAAGGAGCTCACCAAGGAAATCCGCTACCTGGAGGTAGGTGAACTCTGGAGATAAGGCCTGTGGAGGAATTTCATTGTAGAACGCACCTGTGGCCATTCAGTGTGTGTGTGCGCACTATCACACTGAAGTTACGAACTTGGTGTCTTGTCTGAGATCAGAATTGACTGAAACCACCCAGGTTATCACAGTTGCTTTTTTGGGAAACGGAGGTGCTTTCCAATGTGCGAACGTTAACGAACTTTTACCTGTTTTTGAGTTTATCACAAGTGGGTTTTATGAGATTTTTTGTGAACATTCACATATGTCTTGGGGTACAAACATTAACAATGACCCTGAGGTTACCAGTGAGACAAACAGTTTCGAAAAGTGACACAAATGATTTAAGAACTCAAAGAAAACGTTTGCCACAACCATTCACGTCTATGTACCGAATTTAAACGAACACTCTTAATTTTACCTGTTGACAGCATCAGCATTTTAATCTAAATTATCCTTCGACCCTTTTCCTTGCCTCCGTGACCCTTCAGGAGGACCAGAGCGGCAGTGGCGGACACAAGCCAATGAAAACTCAGGGAAACGGGGGCTGTCCCCTGACTCGCTCCACGCTGGAGCGCGGCTGCCACGCGCGGCGGATGGCCCGGAGGCTGCGGGAGCAACAGCAGCAGCAGCATAGCGCCCCCAAGCTGCCCTCCAACCTGGACATCCTGGAGCGGCACACTCGCGAGGTCCTCAAGAGGCTGGAAGTGGGCCCCCTGGAGCAGGTAAGTCAGAGGCATCATGGAGGGGGCGGGGGGCCTGATCTAAATTGGGGAAGCAAAGGCTAAAAAATATATAACAATAAAATGTGCCTACATTCGGTAGCCTGGTAAACCAGCCCCTCGTACTTCAATTTCATTTTGTCCAGAGGGTGTGGAACGGAGGCTGTGAGAAACGATTTCTTCTAGAGGAGTGGACTCTGCTGAAGTTTAAAACTCTGCCTTCACCTAATCGCAACGTCTGGTCGTCGCGTATGCAATTAGCCTACCTACGCACTACAATTCAAATGTAGCACACAAGGTCAACGTCATGGCTCACGAATACACCCCTTTTTTTGCTGATTGGCTAGGAGTTGATCGGTCCTCTCACATGAATTTCAACGGTCTCCTGTCCAGATCCTCTGTACAAAATGAAATGCAGTACGAGGAGGGTTTACCAGGCTATACATTCAGTCCAGTCAGATCCAGATTCATCAGACAGTTTGGGGTTAGATGGAATCTAGATAGTTTGGGGTTAAAAGGACCTCAGGCCTTGATAAGTTAGCATCACGAATGCAGGAACTTACTGCTCAATGACGATTGCCACATGGGGTTACTGTCACTCTCAGAAATGTTTATTTGATTTGATCCCACTTACATGCCTGAACTCCTTGTTTTTGTTTCGTAGGATCCAGACTTCAGCACCAGAGTGCACGGGAAGTTCAACAAGGTCTCCATGGCCTCTGCCATCACGATCGAGAGGGGTCTGGACAACAACCTGCACCTGGTGATGTGCAATGGCAGAATTGTCAGGTGAGCTTTGCTTCTTGCATGTGCTAAGGCCCGTAGCTCACATGATGTTTACTTTTCTGTTTCTGGTTTTTGTATCTTTATGTATATGCTGCTGCATCATGGGTCTGACAGAATCATAATTTCAGGCCTCTGTGGGCCCTGTAAAGGCGCAGTGCAGTAACTACGTGAACATATACAATACAATATATTCAAGATTCATATATGTGTTGTATACAACATGTACAACTGTGGGAAAAATGCCTTCAGAGTTGTCATACTGCCCAATTAAACATGTTGTAGGTATAAGAGCGGTGATGCTTTTGTGTACTTTCTTATTAGGAAGTAGCAAGACATTTAGTCAAAAGACAAAGGAGATATTATAAAGTCAATTCCCCAACTCATATTTTGACAAAATATGTAGTTACTGCCTTTTGGCTTTGTAGGACAGTATACATATGGCAGAATTGTCTGACTTTAGTCAGCTGACTAAGTCTGCTTATTGCTTTCTAGTGAGCTCACTTACTATGTCTGAAACTGAGAAAAGTGTGTCTGTGGCTCAACAGAGATCAGCGGCCACGTTGCCTGGTGAAGACCGAGGATGGGAGCATGATAGCTTGCCAACTACAGCAGGTCAAGACAGAAAAGACAGATTCAGATCAAGAGGAGCAATGCTCCACAGGAAAAGGTAAGAAAACAACAACAATAAAACAAGATTTGTTTGAGTTGTCTGAATTTGGGAAGCAAGAAGTGATGTTTTCACTAATAGTTGGTGTTTTGTTTACCGAGCCTCCACATTTTTTTTTTCCATTTTCTGATCTTCACTTTGCCAGTTGCCATGTAATCTCGTACTAAAAAGAAATGTGCATTTACCTGTCCTCACAGACATTCATGCCAGTACTCGGCCAGAACTCAGGGGAGAAACGTCAAGTGGCTCGGACACAGAGTCAGACAGCGAAAGCACAGAGGTACTGCCTGCCTTCACATCACACCTCTCCATCATGGTGACCGGTGTCGTTTGGCTAACCCTTTTACTCATTTGAAATAATACTGCAAAGCGACTTTGAGCACCTAGAAAAGCGCTATAAAAATTTCCTTTCCCTGAGCAATTCCCATCCTAACAACACTAACCTTACTTGCAGTCTCCTGTACTTTATCACTTTATGCTCTTGCTAGCTCTGTACTCTGTATTTTGTTAGAGCTCTTCCTTACTCTGTCCTTCTCTGCATATCTGTAGCTTGATTTGTGTCCTCTGTTGTAAGTCGCTTTGGATAAAAACATCTGCTAAGTGCTGCTAACATCTAATGTAAAAACAATGTATTATTATGTTGTTGTTGTTGTTGTTGTTGTTATTAACATCTGTTGGCTATTATGTCCTCCTTTTGTAAGTCGGTTTGGATAAAAGCGTAAAAACATGTAATAATGTAATGTAATATTATTATTATTATACTGATGTTTTTTTCCTTATTCTGCCACTTTCCCAGCGGAGGGACTCCTCCTCGGAGGATTCAGGGAGTTCGGAGGACGAGAGGGAGGATGTGAAGGGCTCGATGGAGGACTCAGGGAGTTCGGAGGACGAGAGGGAGGATGTGAAGGGCTCGATGGAGGACTCAGGGGAGCACCAGGCTAACACGAATCACAATCACAAACACAGGCCACTCAAAAGGTAAGGCGGCAAAGGCCAGTTCCTCATATGGCAACCTGACTTGAGGTTGAACAAAATGCTGTTGTGCTGTTTCTGACAATATTTTCTAGAGACAGTGGTAGAACTACATCTAGGTGGTGTTTCTGGTGTGAAGCAAAGTAATTGTCGCATTTTTTTTTAAAAAACGAAAGAAAAAAACAGTAGTAGATTTTTTGCACACCTCTTAGGAGCAGATGCATTAGAAATGACTATAGATCAGAACAGACAGTAAGCTCCCACACTGTCCATTTCACAAGCAGCTTTCTAATCAACGTGTGGGTACTCAGACCTTCATTACGTTACTAAAGTCTGGGGGATGAAATTTTATTGCTGCTTGCAAAATAGACCATGCCCAAAACATTTTTTCTGTCCATGGTTCAAATCCACGCTGTCCACTGTTGAGTAGGCTTGGAGATAATCAAAACCGTATCTATCTCATCTGCAGAGAACGTCCTACCTCACCAAGCACAGAAGAAGCCATTCAGGGCATGCTGTCCATGGCGGGGCTCCTGTGCCCCCAACAGCCCGACGAGGACGGCCACTCCCAGGAGCCGTGGTGGTCCCGCCTGGGGCACCAAGGGCGGACGTCGGCCCCCGACGACCAGGAGGAGGAGGGCGGAGGCAAGGGCTTCATGGATAGCCAGGGCAACAGTAGCAGCGAGGCCTGGGACCACACCGAGCTCCCGCCCAGCCCCTTGCGTCGGGGGGAGGAGGAAGAGGAGGAGGAGGAGGACAGCCCCCGGGGAGACTTCCAGTACCGCGAGAGCTCCACGTCGCCCCCGCTGCACCCCTCCAAGCGACACGCTTCCAACCCCCCGCCCATCAGCAATCAGGCTACGAAAGGTAAGAAGCTAGTGGTTACTATCCGCCAAGAAAGTCGATGCTTTTGCTGCCGTTGGATTCTTTTTTGTTTGTTAGTTAGCAACTTTACACAAGCCACAGAAGGTACGACGCTGGTTGGCCTCCACCAAAAAGGTTGTGTTTTTGCCCGTGATCGCTGGTTTGTTTGTCTGTTTGTAAGTTAGCAATTTCATGCAAAAAAGTTTTTGAACGGATTTGCATGACATTTTCTGCGAAGGTAGGAAATGGGCCAGTGTTACAGGGCATGCCTAGGCAGAGGATCATCATCTTCTGCTCATCAAATGCTTTCACGATCACATGTATTTTGCTCTAAGGTGATATACCAGTGAAGCACAATTTAGTTAAATTCTTCTTGGAAAAAGTCTTGAAGGACAAGGACAACACTTGCAGCCTAGTAGTCTCCAACTAGCTCACTCAGTGAGTAAAAAATATATATATGTTTCCGCTAGCTAAAATTGGCAAAATCAATTATGAAATCAACTCTCTGTGAGAAGAAAATAATGAATGCTAAAATTGGATACCTTGAAACGAGGATATCAATTTTAGAAAGTTCTCGTATCACTTGGTGTCCAAATCAATTATGAAATCAATTCTCTGAGAAGAAAATAATGAATGCTAAAATTGGATACCTTGAAACGAGGATATCAAAAAAGTTCTCGAAAGTTCTCGTATCACTTGGTGTTTCAATTTATTGATTTATTTATTTTTTTGTGATTTTGTCTGTTTTCCAGGCAAACGGCCGAAGAAAGGGATGGCGACAGCCAAGCAGAGGCTGGGGAAGATCCTGAAGCTCAACAGGCACAATCGCCTCTTTGTGTAGTCGGGAGATCCAGGAGGAGATCCAGGAGAGATGTGTACACAGAGGAGCACCTACTGTCTCTGGGCTTTGGAATGACTGGCTCTGCTTTTTGTTTTTTAAACGTACAGAACCTACACACACACACACACACACACAGAAACCCGAAAGCTACGTCTGGAGCATGCGCACTCATAAACGCACCACATGCACACACACACATCACACACCTACACCTACACACACACACACACACACACACAGTCGCACGCTCACTGTGCATGCTTATGAGACAGGGTACTTGTGATGGAAGCAAGCACACTGCTGCACCTGTTTAGACATCCAGAAGGTGGAGCTACATGAAAGGAAAAAAAAAAAAGGAGAAGAGGATATGATATGTTCTCGACACTGCAGGGACTGTGGAAAAATTACTATGGTTGTGATTTTACAAAAAAAAAAACAAACAACAAAATTAAACAAACACTCATATGCTCTCCAACAATTTTGCCTACATGTTGCAGAGGATAAGGAGCCTCCTTCCATATTGGCATCGCAGAAGAAGTTCAGTCGTCGAACCAGTTGCAACCAGCCTGTATTACGTTTCTGTATCTTTGGTTTGTTTGTTTTTGTTTATCTGTCTCCATGCTGTTGGAGCTTCCACTGTAACCCTACCTCCATGAATCCCTGTAGCGCCAAGGTGAGCGAGCCTCGTGCTTTTTTGAGGCCAAGGACAATCAAGGACAAACTCCGACATGGAGGACAGGCTGTGTGGCCTGTTGAGGTTTAACACTGGGGTGGGGGGATCACCTAGTTGTGAGGTCGGTCTCTCTTGCTTTCTCATACTTCCCTCCTTTCTCTCTGTCGATCTGTCTGTCTGCCTACCTATCTCGTTTAGCTACCTATTGATCTATCTACCAGTCCCTTGACAGCAGTCTGTCTATACTTCTATCTTCTGCCTTTACATTTGTCTTTAACTCTAGATGGCTGTCTATACCTGTCTGTCTTTCTTTACAAACGGGGTCATCCTAGACCTCGAGAAGGGAAAGGTGCTATGGTGATAAACTGGAAATTACTCAATGGTGCTGAAGTTCGTTTGTTGTGTCCACTCCCCTCCCTGCTCATGTCCACTCCCCCGCCCCCCCTATCTCAGTCACACCAGCAATAATGACCTGATGTTGAGTGGAGTGTGAACGTAGAATCCTAGAGGGCATTCTCATCTCAACCCAGTCTTCCTCTGATCACCACTAACCAATCACCTCTCCAAAAAAAAAACAAAAAAACGTACATGCGTCGTTTGTGCACATGACTTTTTCTTTTAACCATCGCAGCCACAGTCTTTCATTGATGGAATGGCCCATGTTTTGCATCTGTGTAATTGTGAATTGTGTGATGAGTTTTAAAAAGGAAAAGAAAAAGATTTATCAAAGCCATATGTTTTAATGTTTAGTGACACAAAAATGCAGCTTATGCCACGCCAACTGAAAACCATTGATAAGAGCTCTGCTGCCCCCTGTTGGTCAGAGGAAGACGTGATGAGATTGCCATCTTTAGTGTTTGTAGAGTTAGGAGTTTGCTTGGATTAAAGGCATTAGATGATGTACAGGGATGGATGAATGATAGAATTATCTTACTTAATTTATTTGCTTCTTTTTTTGGTATCTGACTTGATCATTTTTCTTTTGATGGCTTTTCAACTGTGTATTTATTATTAAGTGCTGAATGCATCCTATATTCTCACCTCCACACTGTACAGAGTATTTTTTGTAAATGTTGATATTATTAAACAGTTTACTTTAGCTCAACCTCGCAACTCATACCAAGTAAGTTTCCTTGACATTTGCAAAATGCCTTGCTTGAGGAAGGAGGCATTGGGTATTCATTGGGCAAAACTGCAGCCAAACCTCATGGCGACTCAGTTGCCTGATAATGTGCTAAAAAAATCCATTTGTGTTTTCATTTTTATACCACAGGTGTTTTCTGTAGTGGTAAATGTAATACTAATCTTAAATTGGTTTTCATTTGTTTCTGTTTTTAAAAGCCTGTTACTAAATTAATGCAATGTCCATGATGACGCATACGCCATCTTGTCTATTATGTTTTAACGCTTCTGAACTGAAGAAGATTCCAAATGACTTGGTGAGATGGTAATGGTGCCTAACTGCTCAGTGGGGTCTGCAGTTTGTCTCAGGGAACGAATCACAGAGCTGACATCTGATTTCATCACCAGCAATGTCCATCTGTGTCGCTATGGTTTCAGCTACCATGACTTTTATATGTATTATCATTTTAATCCTGAGCCTTTTTGATTGGAGTGCTACCTAATGACCATCTTCATTATTTTAAGGAATAGTTGCTTTAAAAAGTAGTTGGAATGGCCCAAACAAAACTTGTGTACTTTTAAATATAGCAGGTTTAACCCCAAATTACTGATAGTTTTACTTTGACCAAATGTTGAGCAAAGATCAGAGAGAACCTCAGTGTTAATATTGTTTGTGATGGCATTACAACAAATGTTTTCATGTGTGCAAGAAGTATGAGAACCATTTTTGTCAGCAAAGTGAAAACTAATTAAGCAGAACCTGAACTTTTGACAAAATTGGAAGCCAATTAACATGATACCCCTTTCTGATGTAGAATCACATCAAAATGCAAATATGATCTTTGCTACTGACTGTTGGTCTGAGGCCCCCGTTTGTTATTGACAAGAGAACCATTGAATGGAACAGAACTAGTCTATTAACAACAAAAAAATGCAGATTCAGCATCTGTCAACTCCTGAAAGAGTTAGATCCCAGAGTTATGATTTTAAGCACACTATATTCTTTAAGCTTTAACAAAACCTGACAACTAATTAGTTGGAACTTTGCTTACCTTGTGAATACATATGGCAATTGCACCTCCCATTTTAAAGAAAAAAACACAACCCTCACTAAAGTAAGCACTATTGTATTGTCTCATCCCTGCCCCTAAGCTTTCCTGTTGCCCTCCACAGAAGTACAAACCACTTAGATGTGCTTGTCTGAGTCCAGAGGGGTGTTCCTAAAAGCACGTTGGTCACCTACCCAGGTTATCACCTCAAAGCAAGTGCTAAATCTTCTAACAGAAGAGGCTATGCGGCTTTGTTTTACTAGGAGAAAGAAGCCATTTGACTTCTCTCTTAGAAGTTTTACCACTTACTTCGACTTATCTGGGTGGGCCGCTAAAACAGCTTCTGGGAATGTACCCAAGGTTTAATTTCTATGTGTCTGCAATTAGAGGCGCTAGCACCCTGTGCTAACTGGCAGGGTGTTTGCTCATGCCTTCATAGTCACATGTACAGTATTTGAGGGCTCCACGGGAAAAACAGGCATCGTCACAAAATCACATTTTGTAAGTTACTTCCCACCATTGGTAGGTGCATTGAAACCCCAGCTTTTTCAAAAGCAATTCTGTGAATAAACGAGCATAGTCCCAAGTTGGAAGCATTTAAAATGGCATTTACTCACAACATCAAATCAAAAAATCCAACTTGTGACATTTTCTCGGTTTCTGCATTTTGCGACCATGCCCGTTTCTCCAACACACATTTATTTGGCTTCATATCTACATCGCATCAAGACTGTGGTATGGAATGGGTCACTGTGTTTGAATTTATAGAATGGAAATGATTTCAATATTTTCTATGTGCTTAGTAATTTAAAAAAAATTATAATCAAATGCAATGTCGGTTCATTTTGAAAGATGGCCTGTAAATATTGAAAAAGAAAAAAAATGTCAATTTCTTTTGTGTCTGAACTGTTTGTTCTTTATACTAGCTTCGAACCGGATTTCAAGTGACAAATAAATCTGTTTATTAAGTCAAAACAACATTATGCGCATGTCAGCTGTTTCTTTCGTCACATCCATGTTTGGAGGTTTTGCCCGAAGGAAGTGTGTTATGATGAGAAACCAGGCTTGCATGACAGTCTATTTACAACACTGACTTCAGGATCACCAATTCAGTGTTTTTCTTCAGAGTAGAATAGGGGGGGCCTGCAAATAAACAAAACAAACGTATATAAATTCACTACTCAGTTGTACATTCAAATGTTTCTACTTCTGTAAAACTGAAGTGTCCATCCAGGCTGTTGGAAGACTAAGTGACATGTTGTATGCTGCTCCAGCATCAACGTCTTGCAGCATCTAGTAGGCTTGAAATATAGTTTGGTTAATAATAGAGTTGCACAATGCATATTGAAAATATTGTCAAGATATATTGCAAAACATTGCTTAGCTACAGTAAGTGCTTAATTTCTATAAGCAATGCTTTCGTGCTACACATCAAAATACTTTAGATCAAGCCATTTATGCTTTCCACGATGCCATAGGCTACTCACTGCCTGTCTAGTGCTGAAAGCAAACTTATAATATATCACACATTATCGTAATATTGTGCAGCCCTAGTTAACAGTACCAAATGGTACCATACAGAGAGGGTGGTGGGCCAGACAGTAGGCTACATAATGTTTCTTTTTAGTCATACTATGACCCGAGGCACCAGACTTGCTGCATTTACACTTTTCAAAGCACTCAGTTTCTCCTCAAGTGCACACTTCTGTTAGCCTGGTAAACCCGCCCCTCGTACTTCATTTCATTTCGTGCAGAGGGTCTGGAACAGAGAGGGTCTGGAACAGAGACCGTCAGAAACGATTTGTTGGAGGTGTGGACTCTGCTGAAGTTTTAAAAAAGTGCCTCTGCCTTTACCCAATCGTTAACGCCTGGTCATCACGTGTGCAATTAGCCTACCTACGCACTACAATTCAAATGTAGCACACAAGGTCAACGTCACAGCTAACGAACACACCCTCTGTTCGCTGATTGGATCATACTTTCTGCGACTTGCAAAATGCTCCTCAAGAGATTCCGGTCCAGACCCTCTGCACGAAATGAAATGAAGTACAAGGGGCGGGTTTACCAGGCTAGCACTTTTCAAGCACTCAGTTTCTCCTCAAGTGCACACTTCTGTGCCCCAGCACACAACAAAAACTAATTGGACACAAATAATCAAAATTATTAATTATTAATCAGCCTGACACCAACAGACAGGGAGACTGTTGCCAACATCCAGTCTAATGTCAACAATTACATCTGTAAGGGGATTGCCCTTGCATTTCTTTTGAGCTCCTTTCATTGGCCATGCACTAGATGAACACCTTGGGTGCTTCTTATTTCTTAATTCCTACCCCCTTCTCCCATGAGGGTAACAAGTATTACATTACATTACATTATACTTAGCAGACGCTTTTATCCAAAGCGACTTATAAAAAGGAGGACGTAATAAGCTAACAGAGGTGTAGAGAAACACAGACTACACACGTACACACAAGGAGATACATGTGCCTTAGCTAAGTTTCCCGGGGCAGGGACACTTCAGACACACACACTCCCTACACACTCATACAAGCACGAGGCACCTATGTAAAGAGATGGTTAGTAGAGATTAGTTTTGTTAGGAAGGAAAGCCGTCTCAAAAAAGAATGGTTTTCATAAGCTTTTTGAAGGTTGAGAGGGAGTAAGTACTTGATGATGAAGGAATCAGGAACAGGATTGTACATGCACCATGTGAAAATGTTAGGCGTCATGTGTGGTTATTAATGCTTGGTGGTTATTAATGGTTCCCAGAGGACACATCATTCTTGTCAGCACAGAACATCTACGCTATCAAACATAAAAACACACAGATATGAGACAAATAAATAAAAAACTTCCACAAAAGATGCCCCTGTGCTTTGTTGCTCATTGGACCTTGTTTCTCTCTCCACTCCCCTCGTTCCTCTTACCTTCTCAAAGCATCCTAGACAACATCAAGCTTTATTCCCAGTAAGGCTGCTCGATTATGGAAAAAATCTGAATCACGATTATTTGGGCCAAAACTGAAATCACGATTATTCAAACAATTATTTTGTTTTTCTCAGTAACATGCTTCATTTATTGAAAATGTATTCAAAAACATTTCGAAAAAACATTCTTGTACCTTCGGATTTTCCCTAACACCTTTCTTCGTAAACATTAGTAAGTCTCCTTTGATGTGTAATGTACAAACAGTAGAAATGTCTAATTTCTATATACATCTATGTATACAAATGTATACATCTAATGTACAGTATAAACAGTAGAAAATAATTAGGACAAAAACATTGCCCTAGATTTTATTTGTTTAGAGATCGTTTGGCCCTGAAATCGTTATCACGATTAGAATTCGATTAATTGAGCAGCCCTAAATCCCAGGGTTCGAGTACAGAGGAGAGCGGAGGAAATACCCTTGGAACAAACACTAGGAAAGACTCACCTGAAAGTCAGCTTCATAAATACGGAGGAATATCACTCATCATCCTCTTCAGCGGGCTCCGCATCATCAGCAGGGATCCCCAACTGCTCGTCTGTCCACTCTGAGGTATCTGGCCATGGGAAGTGGCCCTGGACAAAGAAAGCAGATTTCTCAGTCACAATTAACCGACTAGAGGTCAGAAAGTCTTGAGAAATGTAAACACATATTCATGGTGAATGTAACCAACTCTATACCTACACCTACTGTACCCAACTAGACTTGACCATAGACTGTGGACATGACGTGAAAAATTGGTTATGCAATATGGTACCTGCATCACTCTGTTACTAAGCCTGTGCCTTTGCAATATGGCCAAATATGAAAGCCTACATAGCCTACATTTGTGAGCTTGCCTGCAGTTTTTAGGTATGCATTACCTTCACATGATGGTAATGAAGAATGAGTCAATCCCCTTCTTACAGGGGCGTCTGTGTTTTTAACGTTGTTGTAACATTGTTAACAAAGACATCACTCACCAACACAGCATCTGGGTCATGCCACATGTGCCAAAGGATCCAGAACCACATAGCGCTGGCCAGCAGCTCTGACTGGAAAACTTGATGCTTCGTCAGCTGAGGTGGTGTCCTGTACTGGGGTTCAATGTGTGGGCCGCCTCCTGCCCTACAAGTTCAGGTCAGGTCAGGACACAGGTCAGTGTGTATGCTAATAACGCACTTGACATATTGCTTTAGCAGCAATATCTGCCTTTTAGGGAGGACAATACTCAGACTGCAATCTGCTGTGTAAGATAGGTGACAAGTAAAATCTATTTTCAGAAACAGTAGACAACGACAGATACAAATTGGTGTACCGTTAGCTCTAAGAATGTGGTCGCTCAAAACCACATATCAAACATGATACTGATAATTTATGGGATAACAATGCGTGTTATATAAAAAGTAAGACAGTAAAAATATTTCACTCAACCTATTAATATGTATACAATGCAAGAATGTACGTAGCATGGATCTAGCTGCCTAATGTTAGCACGATGCTACATGACTGTTTCTGCTCAACAAAGTAGCAAAGTGAAAAACCGTAGGTTACCTTCTGACGGCTATTCTCTGTGGTGCTCGTCGAACAAGCTGCATGCCACCTCGGAGGACACAAAAAGCCCTCCCAAGAGAAGCCATGGTGACTTTACTTCTAAATCGCTAGATGACTTTCCCAATGATGTTGATTCTGGGCAAGACCGACCGACTACAAAATGTCACCTTCTCAACACAACTTACGACACACTAACAATCTGTTTAATCATTGGTGGATTTCTTCCTCTTTGTCATTTGTGTGAATATGAGGAAATGTATTAGATTGGTGTCTACACCTGCTGTTTGGGAGTAAAACAGCAGGCTACGCCACATATTTTCCAAGCGTTTACCCGACCCGAACGGTGTAGACATGGATATTTATTTATTTATTTATTTATTTATTTATTTTCAGGTCAAAAGAACCTGCATTCGCCACACAAAGCTCTAAATTCCTGGGGGTCCTGAATGTGGCAGTGATTCGAGACTGCATTTGCCTTTTCTCTCTAGTGAAAATGGCTTTTTTGTTGGCAAACAATCAGTTTGTTATTTTTAACGTCCTGTGCCGTTTCCTTGGTGTGTTAGTGTCAGTGTTTTTGCCTTGCAGTCTGTGTCTTAGATAAGCCTTCCAGCCTTAGATAAGCCTTCCATGTTTCTTTGGTCGGACACCGGGGGGCAGCAGTACACAATTTTTAAAGGTTAAACCTCAGTTCATGTCATTCGCTGAGACCAGTACGTTTCTGTAGCACTGCGCTCGTGTAGAATAATAAAGGAGGACAGGGAGAACAAATATTTTTCTCACCCTGTCATCGCCATCTTAGCAGGGGTCCTCTTGTTTTTGGAGTCCATCGTTTAGTCCTTAGGCTGGATTGGGCTTTTGTTCCACTGCCATGTTTCTAATTCACCTCTCCCTTCCAGTATGAGTGAGGTATTATTGATATCATCTGAGCTTCTCATGGCCATTAAATGGTTGGCCAGGTGCCAGATACTGCACCATCCACCCTCCTCACTTGGGTAAAAGGGAACATAACTAATTCCACATGTGAGACCACTTTGCCCATAACATTCGTGTCACTGTAACAAATGGACTGTATCCCCTATTCATACTGGCTGGCATAGGGACAACAATGGCACGTTGCTTGTCTGAAAAAAGCCCTTTTAGGCCTACTAGGTAAAAAGGCTTTTGCCAAAAGAAACCACCGTCATTGTTATTCTACTTTTTGACAGAAGACTGGCATGCTCCCTTCGTGTCTACATTACGAGGAGGCAATTTGGGTCCTGTATCTGAAGTACCAAACATATACACACGAATGCACACACACACATACACACACACACACACACACACACACACACACACACACACACACACACACACACACACACACACACACACATATACAGCATACATACACAAACATCCTTCTTATGCACTATCTTTCTCATGCATGCATGCCTCTGCACAAAACACACACACATACACACACACACACATACACACACACACACACCCACGCACACACACATATACAGCATACATACACAAACATCCTTCTTATGCACTATCTTTCTCATGCACAGACACAGACACACACACACACACACACACACACAGCACATACACACAATTACATGCTCTCGTGCTCACACACCCACACTCACACACACACACACATGTATGCACGTATGCACACACAGCAAATGTCAAATGCACGCACACACAGCAGTCCCGCCATTAAAAACATTCCCCTGGCAGCAATGATGAAGGGCCATGTGGACCAAATTTCTCCCTTTGAAAATACATTGAAAGAATATGTGCATACAGGGGGGAAACAGGCAGGGAAAAGCGCTCCAACATATTAAAGTGGTTTTAAAGGCAAATATTTGTATTAATCACTGTCGCAGGCACAGAGGTAGAGGACCAAATGAGTTGGGCGGGAGACCGCCGCGGCCCCAGATGTAAACGGCTCGCTCGTGATTAATGGACGAAAGCCACTAAGGCACGATGTGAGGTCATACCTCTGTGCTGGCATTACCTCGCAGCTCGCAGTCACCCCGTTCTGTTGCCCCAGCACAGCAACTGCCAGCTGCCAACTGTTGGTCGATCCCCAGGCTGGGCGCTGGCCTCAAGCCACTGTGTTGTTGCACAGTAGGAGCGCTCACCCACCCACACTACCACTGACCAGGGATCAGTCGTGACACACACAGCTGTGTGTGTATGTTCTTTTTTTTACTTATTTATTTATTATTTTTCTTTATTATTATTTTTTACTTTAAACTGTTACTTTGTTACTTTGCCAAAGGGAATGTAGTTTAATTCTGGTCTGTATGGAAGTATAGGTGATAATGTCAATAGAAATCAACCATTTTATCAATCAATCAATCAATCAATCAATCAATCAATCAATCAATCAATCAATCAATCTGACTGTCTGACTGTCTGTCACAGAGATGTCAACCCCAGCTTCAGGTAATAAAAACCCTATCACATATTTAATCTAACCAATCCAATTTTCTGAACTAGGTGATCCTAATGAGTATACAAATCATCAGACAGGTAGATCAGGCAATTCGTGAAATCATCTGTGTTACATGCTATGTACGGGATTTATACCACTGGTCGTGACACACCAAAAGCAAAAAAGTGACACTGGCAGAGGCGATTCTAGGCCAGTCTGTAGGGGCCCTGAACAAAAAAAGAATCCTATTTCCCATTAAAAACTGTATTGCCACTACTGTAGTCTAAGGTTTGTAAGGCCTCGGGGACCCTGGCAGTCCCAAGCAGTTGGCTCTTGACTAGCTACGCCTCTGGACCCTGGGAGTCGTTTGAAAGCGCTGAACCACCCAGTTGTTTTGGATTCCCCGCCATGCGTGTCCGTTTGACAGATGTGGCGTGTATAATGGCCGTGGAGCCTGGCCCAGCTCGCCTCAGCTCAGCTCAGCTCAGCTGGCGGCTCTGGAAGCCTTTCGCCAGGGAATGTGTGTGGGGAGGAGTGGGACGCAGCTTGGTATCACACAGCCAATTACACACAGAGGGAGAAGGACAGGCAGTCTTCCCAAAACAAGCCCTTCTCTCTATCTGCTGGTAGGAGCTCTTCAAGATAAGAGAAAGGAATCAAATCAACAAACACATAATATTTTAATGATGTTCCTGCCCTCCTCCAAGAAAGAAAGCGAAAACACTGGGTACACTGCTGTGTCATGAACTTTGTGCTTTTGCAAGTTAAGTCTTCTTTTTTCTAGTCTTTCAGTCACATGGAAACTGTCTGAAAGATACAGGTCTGGTCAGTAAGATCCTGTCAGCAAGATCAAAGACCATGTTAGGACCCTGTGTTATTCGCACATAGATGGAGTACAGGAAAACCGCTCACTTGTGTGCCATAAGTGAGTTCCCACATGACACCGAGTTGACCTTCCTGCCCCGCCATGCCCTGCTCGTCCACTCGGCTGCTATCAGGAGCTCAGGAGACCCCAGGAATCCACCCGCTGGGTTCCCACAGTCAGGATTTGCCCATGCTAACACCCCTGACGCAAAGGGATAAACAGGGCGCGGTGCACAGTAACTCTCTCACACAGTATCACTTCTTCCCTGGCTTTCTCTCCCTCTCTCTCTCTCTTCCAGTTCTTCATTTACTCAATCTCCCTCTCCCAATTCTTCATTCACTCAGTCTCTCTGTCTTTCTCCCAATGTTTCATTTACTCATTCACTCATTTAGTCTCTCTCTCTCTCTTTCTTCTTCATTTAATCATTCCCCGTCTCTCTCCCCACTCTCTATCTCTCTGTACACACCTTATCTGGTATTGTGGACATGGTGCTGAGCGGGGCTGGCGTTAGTGCTTATCTGTTTCTCTAGCTTTGCTTGGCCCCAACCTGTAGCGCATATAATTTGATTTTGCGAGTCGTAATCCTCCAGCTCTGCTTGTATCTCCCTCATGGGATGCCCACCCCACCAGCCGGTGAGAAGATTTAATGGAAGTGCTGCTTTTGATTAATTACAGGTCCACATGTAGGCTTATAGCAACTACGCTTCAGTACTTTGAAATGGGACACAAAGCCTATTGCTGTGCTCTGATAATCTTATTAGGCGACGGACAAAAGCACTTGTTCTTGTGTGTGAGTGCATGTGCGTGTTTATGTGCTTGTGTGTTGCTGTAAAAATCAGACAGCTCTGCGTTTGTCTTTGCACATAATTTATGGTATATGATTTATGATTTTATTAGGATTCCCATTAGCTAATGCATGCATAAGATCTGCCAATCTTATTGTGATCCACACAAAACAAAAACATTACCATATTCATCCTTGCAAACATGTTGCCATACATTTTATTCACATACACGTACAAACAATAATATAACAAATCTCATAAGCTCACAAATAAGATCTTACATCATATTCATAAACATAAATTGATGTTCCTATTTAAAAGATGCACAAAAAATGGTTACATATGTACAGCCATGGGAAGTTGATTTTGTTTTTTTGTCAAGCTTGCTTTACTGTGGGGTTCAGTGATTAGAGTTAGAAAGGGTTTCATTCGACCGTGACTGAATGCCATCCTGTGTGTTCCTGCTCTGGTGCTGACATCTGCCAGTCAGTTATCTTGTGCATGGAGATAAAGCTGAGATTTATTTAGCCATCAGATTCACTTAACATCCATAACGCCCTCACGCATACACACATGCCCATATCCCACAGGAACACGGGCCCCAAATAACCACAATCCTTGGCATTCCCTCTCGCAATGACATCACGCATGCAACAGGAGCGCTTATCACTCACAGACATCGGCAAGAGGAATGCAGAGATCCTTCCAGAAGAATGCAAGGTCTGGGAACGAAAGACAGAGCTCTGTTTGTTGGGGCTGCAACGAAAAACGTCTTGTTTTGAAAGACATTATCTCATTTAGGATGATGATGATACCTGGATTCTTAACTGGATAATTGAGCCAAGATTCAAAGAACCTGGTCATCCATACACGGCAAGTCTTGAATTACGTCTCACAAAAAAAGAAATGTACAGCGATTCATCAGGGCTGATGACAGCTTGCAGAAATCACTCATCACACAGGATCTCAGGAAGGATTAACACACTGGTCATGTCTGGGCCGGCCACTCATCGCTCATCAAACGCGAGCTTATCAGAGCAGTACGGTCCTTAGGCTCTCTGCAATACCCTGCATACAGTATAGCGAACCAAGCTTATATCCCATAGCATTACACAGTGATCTCTCAGTGCAGACAACACATTAAAGAAGAGCCATATTTTAAACCCTGTGCCTTTAGGAAGCCATTTGCACCTATAGGTTATAGTAAACACATCCTGGGTGTAAAAGCAAATCCCTGTTGAGGGCCTGGTGAGCTCTGAGCGCCCTGGATGAGGGCCAAGAGCGTCTGCTCCTGGAGAATGCAGTAGGGGGGCCAAGAGCTTTACATCTGAAGGCGTCCCTGTCACTGTGGACGCATGGTTGTGACAAGTGGCATTTTCCATGCTGCGTCTTGGCTCTTGGTTTTTTTTTTTTTTTTTTTTTGCACATGCGATCATTTACAGTGAGATACCTGACGCACTGGGTGCAGTGCCTGGGAAAGCAGGAAAAAAAATAATGAAAGCTGAGCTTCTTCTAATTGCAATGTGTTCCAGATGAGCCTGAGTTTGCAATCAGCAAATTGTGTGAGAATTGTGTGTTGTGAAATTGTGTGTGGGTGCATGTGTGTGTGCGTGCGTGTGTGTGCTTGTGTGTATGTGTGCACGTGTGTGTATGTGTGTGTGTGTGAGTGTGTGCGTATCGTATCCCTCGGGGATCCTCAAATCAGAGGGCTCCTGCTGAGGCTCTGCTGACTCTTGTGAGATGGCTTCTATCATGAACTTGTGATGAAACAGTAAAATGTGAATAGAGAGAAGAGCTGGAGGAAAGAGCAGAGAAGAAAAAAGAAGCTTGAAGATATGTAGATATATTGGCAGCAAAGACTGCCATGCCTTAGTCTTGACCCACTAGCCAACATAGTGGTAAAATATGTGCCCAATATCTGCCCTTTTTTATGATATTCACATAAACATTATTGACATTGCACAATAGATATTCACATAAGACAATCAATATTATTGTTGCAGATTATGATGACAGTTATTGCTTAATGTTGTGAACAATCACCATGCATATTGTTTCCAATGTCACATTTTAGCAGTAAAATATTGTAAGTAGTGCACAATGTCACCAATAAAAGGTCAATCATTGTCTTCAGGGTATTGATAGGATCTTACTTATATATTTCTTAATTTATGTCGGTACAGGAAGGAACACAAAGATCAATTCATTTCATTAATTATTTACAACCCACAACTTTTTTTTTAGCTCAGTATGTTGTTTTATTTTTAAACAAAGAGCAATAGGAGGAAAGAGACTGTAATGTTCTCTTGACTAGAATAATGCTCATCACATTCCTGGTATGCTTTTAATGATCTAATAGCTTTATTAGTAGAGCTTGATTGTAAAATTTCAAGATATATGAGGTAACTTCAATGTAAGTTCCTTGCATTGTTGCAATAATTGTTTAACATTAACTTGAAGCCCTTACTGTGATTTAATATTAATGCTATGCATTCTTCTCATAGTTTTTTTCTTAGATTGTTTCAATAATTGGATGACTAAATGAATGAAGCTCATCCCTGTGGTGCAATACTAATGCTCCAAATATTGCTTTAATAGTGATTCTTTGCATGGACTGTCTCTCAGACACTTGGCTCGTTTCTTGGGCTGTCAGACTTGTGTGGGATGCTCTTTTCACAATCACTGCATTCCTCAGACACTTTTATTTAACTAATAGCTTTGGTATTAGAACTTGTCATTGCAAATTTCAGGATATGTGATGTAAATTCAACACCACTTCCTTATTTTTGTTTCAAAAACAGTTTCACATGAACTTGATAAAGCTTGCAGATGTGATTTAATATTGATAATCCAAATATTGTTTTAATATTGAATATTGAAGTAGGTTCTTCCTCATACCCAGGGCTCTTTTCATTTAGAGCCTTAAGGACTTGTGTGGAAATCTATTATCTTGGAATGTGGTCTTTTCACAATTGTCTCCCTTATATTGTTTTAATACATCACATTCACTTGAAGCTCATACTGTGATTTATTGTTGATGTTATGTATTCTTTCTCGTGGGTTCTTAGACTCTCAGAATCTGGGTTCCTGTGATGGACTCTCAGGCTCTTGTGTGGTATGATCTTATGATGTTTTCACGGTCGTCTGCAGGCCTTCAGTGTGGTCCACACACTTCCCACTCCAGTCCCCACTGAGCCTCCCACCGCTGCCGCCACAGCTTTCGCGCCTGCAGACAGGCCTACTGCTCCTGAACACAGCACCACACACACACACACACACACACACACACACACCAGGGCCAAGGCCATAATTTTTTAGTCAAACATTTTTTTTTTTGCTTGTGGATCATACAGATGAATTTTGCACTAGATAAATAAAAACGTCTGGACACAACCTTTGAAAAATTCTTGGGTTTGGTTTGGGCTAATATTCAAAAATATCACACTTGTGCCAAAATTATTGGTTTGAAAAGTTCTTCTGGAAGTGATACAGTGTTGCACAAGACTTTTAATTTTGAAATGAAATGTTCAAAGGATCATGAGGAGTGACAAGATTGGTGTGGTGTGGACAGCTAGTGGTGAGCAGCTCAATAGCTTTAAGTTGGAAGTTCAAAATTGTAGAACTGAACAATTCAAAAGCAAACAGCAACCAATGCACCTCAACAACAACAATTCAACAATTCAGACAGCAAGCAATTCAACTTAAAAGGGTGTTTGGATTAATCAACAAATACTGACCATTGCAATGGCTTATTAACAAAACATTGTGATGACTAGGGAGTGTTAACATATGGGTGGTGAAAGCCTATGTGTGTGCTCCAAGTGGTAGCGTTCCAGGCTAAACAATGAAGCACACACTGAACGTTCTGAAGTTACAATGCCTCACACGTCTAATTGGGGGCTGGCTGCAGAAGCGAGTAACTTCTCATAGACTCCCATGTGAAAAAGTAAACGTATTTACAGCCTGGTTCAAAAATTAGTTTGGTATGTTTCAGTAGTTCTTGGATCCATGAGAACTCTGAGGGTGGTGATTTGTTTTTTAGAATTCATCAGTTTAATGCCCAGATAATTTTTACCTCCGCAAGTCCGAGGTTATGTAATCATTGCTGTTTGTTGGTTTGTTCGTTAGCAAGATAACTTAAAAAGTACTGGATGGATTTTGATAAAATTTTCATGGTAGGTCAAAACTGGGCTAACTTAAAAGTGATTAGATTTTGGTGGTGATCCGGATCACCATGTGGATCCAGGATTTTTTTTGATCACCATTTGGATCCCAGAATAGTATTTTTCACCATTATGAGATAGGGCCAATTTGTTCCCCATTGAACTGTCGCCCTCTTGTGATGACATGCATTCGCTCGCTAAACCACGTTCCTGGGTAAGTCAAAAATGAGCTAACCTTAAAGTGATTAGATTTTGGGGGTGATCTGAGCTGCCCTGGCAGAGGTCTGCGCTTTCTGAGTGCTTTTCTAGTTTACACTGACATTAATCAAATGAATTGGCAAAGATGGCCACAACTAGGAAGTCTATGCGTGATGTCACAGAGGATTTGTCCAGTTCTCTTATGTACAGTCTATGTCTCTTACCGGCAGACTGTAGCACTGACACCAAACTCCCTGCTGCCACTCCACCCCCGTTGGCCGCCGCGGCACTCGACATCATGCCAGCGGCGTAGGAGCCCGCAGAGATGCCGGCTGAGGTGAAGCCTATGGCCGGCAGCAAGTACGGCGCCAACAGCATGGCCCCAACTTCAGGACAGCAGAAAATAAAACACATCTTTATAAAGCTTGTTTTTACTGCCCGTGTCTGTCAGTGCACACAACATTGTGACATCATCAATACACCTGACCCTTTCATACTGGCGCTTGACACGCGCGCCAATTTTCTCCTCATTAGAGGTGTCGTAATGCCACAGAAGTCAAACAGTTTGCAGAACCTTGCATTTCGGAGGAGTGAATTGCAGATTTACATCTTGACATTCATGTGTGTGTATGCATGTGTGTCTGTGTGTGTCTACACATACAAAGTTGTCATGCTGCCCAGTCAAACATGTTGTAGGTACAGTATAACAGTGGTGATGCTTTTATGTACTTTTTAATAGGAAGAAGCAAGACATTTAGTCACCAGACTAAAGAGGTGTTTTATAGCCAATTTCCAGTCTAACTCAGTTTTGATAAAATATGTAGTTACTATTATTTGGTTTTGTAGGGCAGTACGTATGTGTCTATGTTTGTGTGTGTGTGTGTGTGTGTGTGTGTGTGTGTGTGTGTGTGTGTGTGTGTGTGTGAGGGAGAGAGCCGGATGAGGTGAAACCTTTGGCCAGCAGCACGTATGGTGCTAAGAGCACGGTCCCGGCTGCAGAACATCAGAAAATGAAACACACTTAATGTTCACACTCCAGTCACACATCATTTGTGTGCTAGCGTAATAACGGAAGAAATTACTGATGCTGTGTTTTCAACTGTTAAATATTGGGTATGCTTTCCAAGGACAAACCCTGTGGTGAAATATCAGTGAAATGCAACCAAGGATTTTACTTGCCTGCTCCGGCTGCTCCAGTCACAAGGCCCACTGCAATGAAATAAAGCTTTTAGACAGGGCTCCACGGGTTTAACTAGTAAAGCAATCAGAGAGCGCAGACCTCCGCCAGAGCAACTCAGATCACCACCAAAACCTAATCACTTTTAAGTTAGCCCAGTTTGGACCTACCCGGGAACAAGGGGGTAGGAATATATCCGGAAGTTGAAGCACCCATGGGGAAATCTCAACCCGGAAAATGACCAATAGCATGTAGCATTCCGTTGACTTCCATTCATTTTAGCGTCACTTTGAAATCAAATAACTTTACATGAGAAGCCATCCATACCTTGATATTGGCATTGTTGTAAACTGGAGAGGACACAACAAAACATATTTGCTTCGATCGGAAATCTGTCATGTTATTGCCTTGTAAGAAACGTTTATCTGAAATTATGCTAAAAATGACGCCATAAATCATGCGACGGCTAGTGAGTAGAATCAGGGTTGTAAGACTGTGTATTAACACCAGCAGTTTCAAGGCATAATGCAGATACAAAGCCATTCAGTCAATCTGATGAAGCCTACTGGATTAGAATCATGTACTGTACCTTTAAAGGCACATCTTGTTTACATAACAGCCATGGAGGATAAAACATTAAGCCAATTAAATATGAAAACATTTTGAAGCTCATTTGTTGGACAACATAGCAGTGATTTTTGCAGAAAAATAGGCTATCTGTAAACACTGTTTCCTGTTTTAAGTCATGATAAGGGAACCAAACTGTACAGTCCCTCCAAGCACACACCACATGACAGTCAGAGTTGTGTTTGTGAGCTCTGAGAAGTCTAGACTCTCAGGAATCCCTTTCCTTGGTTTCTCCCAAACACTGTACACACAGGCACATGTGAATAAATAGGAGTATCGTGTTTAATATTATTGCACATAATATCAACAAGGTCTAACCTTCACAATACAATTTACAAAATGTTTACCTTGTAAGTTATAAATCAATCTATTATGTATATATTCACGTTTTAGGTGAAATTGATTAAATACATTGATTTTTCCATAATATTCTAATGTATTGAGGTATGCGCCTGTGTGTACAGTCTATAGTCCAGGGTTCGAATTATAAATTTGACCCTATGGGGGTCTCTATCTTTAAAAAAAAAAAAAAAAAAAAAGCAAAACGCACTGTCCTTTTTAATTTTTATGCTGTGAAGCCAAACGACACAAGGCCAGCCAGTGCTGTTTTTTTTCGGTGGCATGGCGGAAAGTTTAGGCAACCTACGTATTATTTTTGTATTTCTAAAAACGCATTACAAAATGAAGGAAGATTGATATAAGATAGGAGGTAGATGAGAAGTGTTCTTCGGACTGAACGTCACGTTCGCAAGCCACAAATTTCAGATTTGCGCGCATAGTGGTGTGATGGTGAATCAATATCACGTCGTAATTCAATACAAAGATGGCTGCATGGTGATCGTAAATGAAGCAAATTTTATTTATGTTTATATGGTGATATATTTAAGCTTATCATGGTAATATGACATATTCGAGAAGCCTCCACAGTAAATGAAATTTGCTTCTTTCATTGGAGCCTGAGGGTATGGGAGCTCAGCTCCCATTGGCTCCCACGTAATTCGAACTATGCTATAGTCTATGGTTTCATCTATGTGCTCAGTCTGAGATGGGAGTTAACATATGGCTATGCAGGTGGTCTGAGTGCTGAGCACTTGACCAGTAGTGAATTCGTCCTCTGTTCAAAAACCCCTGGCAGTTTTCCACCAAGGTCTCTGTTTTGTTTATGTTCTAATTAATCATTAGGTGACTTACTGTATCTCCTGGTCAGTGGGCTTTATTTTTCCTGTGCGAGCGCCTCTGACTCGCTGCCTTCAACTTAAACGCGCATTGTGCTCTTATGTAAACACCCAGCGGATGCCGAACATTAGGGTTCAGCTCTAGGGGGGAGTGTTAGCAAATGGTGTTTGTTTTACCAAATCATTAGATTTTTTTAATAGATCTTGAGCATGCTTCTTTCACTGCCTCTCTCTTCTCTCTCTTTCTCTCATTCTGTCGCACGTACAAACACATACATGCACACACACACACACACAAACGCACGCACACACACACACACACACCCTTACAACCACAAACACTTTCCCCCTTATTCCTTGTGTTTTATTTCTCTCTCAACATCTGGGTTTGAACACAACTACAAAGTCGGTGGGTGCTTATTGGATGAAGAAACAATATAATGGAACCATGATAGAGGCCCATATAGCCTTAGGCAGGCAACAATGTATACAGACAGAAAGGGAAAGAGAGAGAGGGAGAGAGAGAAGAGAGAAAGAAAGAAAGAAAGAAAGAAAGAAAGAAAGAAAGAAAGAAAGAAAGAAAGAAAGAAAGAAAGAAAAGTGGGAGACAGAAAAGAGAGAGAGAGAAAGAAAGAAAGAAAGAAAGAAAGAAAGAAAGAAAGAAAGGAAGAAAGGAAGAAAGAAAGTGGGAGAAAGAGAAAGCAAGACCAAGTAAGGGAGAGGGAGAGAGAGAGAGAGAGAGAGAGACAGAGAGTGAGTGAGAGAGAGAGAGTGAGTGAGAGAGATCTGTGCCTATCTGCATCTGTCTCTGCAAACACGTACACACACACATATGGCGCTCACCGCAGGCTGTCCGTCCCATAATGTATTTAGTGTGAGGCTGACTGTTAAGTGTTATGTGTTCCCTTGGGGAGTGTTATTAGTTACATGTGACTTTGAAACACACAGGCCGCTTGCAAGCATCTCTGAGCATCATCTGCACCACACTTTATAGAACAAGCTCCATTGGCCGTCTTCCTTGTGACCTCATCAGGGCGAGATGTGAAATTTCATCACCTGTATTCACAATCTGTCACACCTCGATCATCTGGGCAGTGTAGTTTTTTTTCCATGGAGGCTGTGTGCGCTTTGATATGGTTTAGTGTTCCTCTAGGACAGGACTTGTGAGGTTGGCTCACATCGTGGCCTATGAAAGGGAAGGTTTGAGTCAGTCAGGGCTTTTTACTGCTGAAAGGTTGGGAAGAGTTCAGTGTCTTGCAGTGTTTCCTTGAAGAGAAGGTGTCTGCTGAGTGACAGAAAAGGTCCACATATGCAGATGCGAACTGGCTGCATGCTACAGACATGGACACCACACACACACACACACACACACACACACACCACCCTTTATCTTATCTATCTATCTTAACATCATACATACACACACACACACACACATACACCATCATTTATCTTATCTATCTATCTTAACATCACACACACACACACACACAAAGACATTGGAAAGTGCATATGCATCGGTGCTAACGCTGTCCAGATGGGCTCCTGATTGCCATCAGAAATGCCGGACATGATGGATTCCCATTGGCATTATAAACGCCTTCATGTAACTGGTAAAGTCTGATAAGTCTGACCTGATAAAGTTGGGACTGGGCCAGTGGTTTCTCTTCCCTCACTGCCTCAAGTCATCCTGGAACATTTGCACAGTGCACAATCAGCCCCAGGTGTACAGGTATATACAGGCACAGATTAGACTCATTAGACAGATTATTAGTGAATGGCTGTGTGAGTGAAACAGTGTTGTGTTGGTGAAGAAGTAAGCATGCTACTTTTTATTTTAAAGTATTGCCGCCTAATTTTCACTCTCTCTGCTCTCACTCTTTTCTCCCTCTTCGTCTCTCTCTCTCTGTTATTCCTCTTCCCTCTCTCTTGTTCTCTCCGTCTGTCTGTCTGTCTGTCTGTCTGTCTGCCTGTCTTTCTGTCTGTCTGTCTCTCTTTCTCTCTTTCTCTATTTCTCTGTGACTCAATCATTTTTTGGTATCCTTCCACCTGGATCAAGCCGACTTGTGCTGTGTCCAGGAAATTTGTGTCTGGAATAAGTGCCAGAATCGCCTGCAGTCGGAAACCTTGCTATGGTCTGTTCTCTGTCTGTGCCATTAGTAGCGGTTTTTCATTTCATCTCATTTGGCTTAATGAGATTTGAGAGGGGGTAGACTTGAACGGCAGCTTTACTTTTGTAATAGCAAACGTCAACATACGTCCTATTTTTGCACATCTGCAGCTGTGTCTGATGTATTAAGTCAGTTTATAAGCCCCAGGACAATCTATTGCTCTTCACCAAAGCATAAATCTGTTTTGCTGAATATTTGAGTCTGTAGAACATAATTGTACCAGTTGGGTATTATTGGAATTACACACGGGGGCTCTCGCTGTTCTGTAATTTCTTGCAGACCACATTTTTTTATGGTGACTAACAGACCAACGTGTGGCAATTTATCTGCAAGGTGAGGCACATAAGTCAATGAATTTGGTGATAACTGTGAGATGGATGCATGGTGCGACATAAGATGTTTTAAAAACATGTTTTAACAGTCCCTGTGCATTTGAATGGTCTCTATTGCACATATAGATGGCATAGGGTGATTTTGGAATGTTAGAAAGTGTGTTTGGTACATAAATTGTACTATAAACTGCATTGTTCGATGAATAACTCTGTTGTGAGGTGGATAAATTCTTTTTCTGAAATTTGAGAGGTGGGTAAAGTCTGTTGACTTGCGTTTATTCTCCACTACATTCCCTGGTCACTGGACTCCCTATTAGGCCCTGACGTGGTAATGCACTAATAATATGTTACCCAAACGCATGACCCAGAGAGCAGGAGGCTTGCCCATATCTGCAGACACAGCATACTGGTGGCTGCTGGCTCGGAGCACACACACACTTGGCAGATTGGCAGCAGAGAACTGTGTGTGTGTGTGTGTGCGTGCTTGTGTGTGTCTGTGTGTGTGTGTGTGTGCTTGTGTGTGTGTGTGTGTGCGTGCGTGTGTCTGTCTGTGTGCCTGAGTGTGTATTTGTGTGTATATGGTGAGAGAAAAGAGAGGATGTGTATGTGTGTGTGTGTGTTTGGGTGTTTGTGGTGGTGAAAGAAAGTGAGAGCATGCGTGTGTGTGTCTGTGTGTGTGGTGAGGGAGAAAGAGAAAATGTGTGTGTGTGTATATCTGCATGTTTGTGTGTTTGTATGTGAGTTTGAATGTGTGCATGTGTATGTGTGTGAATGCATTTGTGTGTGTGTAAGTGTGTGAGACTGTGCATGAAGAGAATGTGTGTGTGTGTGTGTGTGTGTGTGTGTGTGTGTGTGTGTGTGTGTGTGTGTGTGTGCATCTGTATGCAAGTAAGCATGTCTGGCTGGGGCAAACCAGGGCTGGCAGGTTGCGCACGGGTTACTGCTGACGAATCAATCAGGCGCTAATTGGAATTACCTAAGTGTGACCTCCCCCTCCCCGGTCAGCCGGTAAGCTTAATTAGCCAAAGCCCATTCAGGAGGCTCAGCCATCGCATCTCATCACGTACAGCCCAAGGGTTAATCACCACCCTGGGCCCTGCGGCGTGTGGTGGCAGGCAGGACAGGATGCGGGACGCAGTGCCTGGATGCTGGATCCAGTCCGCTCCTGTAGAAGACCACCCTTAAGGGTCACTTCTGGCCAAGGCGGGCCCAGAAGGGGAGGCGGCCCCTGGGGTATCCGTCTGCCAAAGCCTCCTACTCCCACCTCCACCACCAGAACCACCCCTCTGTTTCTGCTATTGATTTAAGTTGATGTCATAGTCGGTGTATGGGCGTGCGGGTGGTTCTCCACAGGGGGTCATCTCAGCTTAGAGTAATTGAGCTGATTGGTCATCTGTTAGGTCATAGCCTTGCGCGTAATTGGATTACCGGAGTGGTGTGGAGAACGCCACCACGCCTCAGGTGTCTGTGATGATGAGATGGGTGCACAACTGTACGGCAGGACAAGCAAGTGTGTTAGGGGGTGACCAGTCTGCTGCAGACTGAATGACACCAGCATAGAGTTGGAAAAGCGGAGACTGTGTGTGTATGTGTCTGTGTGTGGATGTCTGTATATGTATGCATATGTATGTGTGTGTGCGTGTATGTGTGTGTGTGTGTGTGGTGGGGTGCATATGCAACATGTGTGCATACTGTATGTATACCCATGTTGTGTCTGGGTGCATATGTGTGTATGTCTCTCTGTTTATATGTGCATGCATATGGTATGTATGTGCGTTCGTGTGTGCTAGAGTGTGTACATTTAATATGTGTTCTTTTTTGTGTATTAGTGTGTTTTTTTTCTCCACAGTTGTTCCCCTTTGCTACGCCATCCTTCACCCCCACCCTTTCCTTCAACGCCGCCCAACCCACCCCACCCCACCCCCACCCCCCCTTTCCCTGATCCTCAGTCCTCAGTGCGATAGCCCCACACGGGGCTCACATGTGTTTGTAATCCAGCCCTGTTGATTGCTTGGCTGTTTGCTTTAAATGATCCCATTTCACAGGATGCACACGCTGGCCTTGAACGGCTGAACGGCACGCCGCGGGTTCTCCATCTTGAGCCTGTGAGGTAATGGCCCTCAGGTTTCTGAACGTGGCGCGGCGGGGCCGAGCGAATGAGCGAACGCCCGCCCCGCCCAAGTGGCGTACACCAATCAATGCATACCACAATCCCCCATCAACAACAATTTCACATCAAATGATAGGACCACATGCTTTGTTTCTGCCTGCCTTTGATAGCTGGTTAATCAGATGCTGATACAGTAAAGGCGTTTTTTCTACCGATGGGTGGGGGATTTATGGGGCAAGCTCAAGTTCTGTGTATTCTGACTTTGAAAGGTGAACTGCAAAAAATCTTCATTGCTCTCACAGCTTAACCACGTCAGTGGGGGGTTCTCCCATCCCAACCCTGTGCTCTGAGTCGGTCTTTCTTTCTTTCTTTCTTTCTCTTTTCCATCCTTCTCTCTCTCTGTCTCTTCCATCTGTCCCTTGTTCTCTCTCTCTCTCTCTCTCTCTCTCTCTCTCTCTCTCTCTCTCTCTCTCTCGCTCTCTCTCTCAATCTCTCTCTCTTTCTCTCTCCTGGCATCCCGTTGGAGATAAAACCAACCATGGGTGTCTCCTCCCTTCTCACTGAAATGCCCACAGTGGTAAGGATGGTGAAAATGCCTTGCAAAATGCCATTTTTCGTCACATCTCAGACGGGTACAGTTTTGCCCCATCAATGCCCGTTTTTACCCTCAGACCACTGCAAAAACGTCCTCTGCTCTTTTTATGGTGATGAGACAGACATAGTTGTGGTCAGGCCCGGGAAACACTCTACGTATTCCTTCCTCCTTTAAAAAGGAAAGAGACCTCATGCATGTCTGTGGTTGCAAAACTGATAGAAAGCTTTGCTAGGAGTAAAAAACACACACACACACAAACACACACACAGTCCCACACACACAAACACAAACACACACACTCTCACTCTCTCTCTCCCTCTCTCTCATTCACACACACACAGTCCCACACACACAGTCCCACACACACAAACACAAACACACACACACACACACTCTCACTCTCTCTCTCCCTCTCTCTCATTCACACACACACTCACTCTCTCTCTCCCTCTCTCTCATTCACACAGACACACACACAGACACACACACACACACACACACACACACAGAGTTATGCACAAAAAAGGGCCTGCTTTAAATTTACAAGCTAGCGGGGGACCTCAGTGGGTTAAGCGAAGGTGCCGATTATTGTTAGGGAGGCCATCGAGGCAGTGAGTGATATGGCAGCTATTGATTAAAATGTCTTCAAGTCTGTGTGTCAGCATCCTGTAGATTGCCTGAGTCCCTTGGGAATGGCACATTGACTTTCAGATAGAAATAAATAATGGTCTGGTGGAATAGTTCAAAAGAGTGCCAGGCCTTCCAACCCACAAAGGGAAATCAAGTGTCACGTTTTCCTCCCATAGTTTCTCCTAATGCGCTCAGCATTTTTTCCCTATTTGTGAGATCTTGTAAGTGTAGGCTACACACTGCTGACTGCTGAAACCCCTGCAATTCATCAGTGGGGAGGTAGAAATTAACCCGCATTCCACGTTCTTTAAAGGGAATTAAAGTTAATTGAATTCTACTGTGTTGATGACAGAACGCTTTCAGATCCTGATTTATACAGTGATTGGTCATGCCTTGTCTCTGGTGACCTTTGAACCCAGGAAGCATATAAAACAGCAGGATGTTTGCACAAGGCAGATTCATAAGCCTGCTGAAAAACACAGCCAACAAAAAAAGAAAGGGGGGGCCTCGCCTCGTTCTCCTCTGCCTCGCTCAGGTCGTCCCCACCAGTCCGCTCCAATCAGTGAATTGAAGTGCCCCTTCTTCGGCGGCGTAATTCCTTCAGGATGTCAGAGACACTGAAACAAGGCCCTCGTCTTCCTTTGGCTGGGATCTTTGGCTGTGGCTAACTCTTCAGAAGGCTTGAGTCAGAGGTGAAGCGAGAACGTCCTGCATTATTGATTAGGCCATTTCCAGATAAAGGAGCTCATTCTCTTGCGGAGGTAACGCAGGGCCACAATTCAATCCCATTTCTTCTAATTAAGCACCTCTCTCCCTCCATTTTCATATTAAATCACTGGAGTCGGAGTTGGAACCGGAGCACAGCTTACTGTGACTCTGGCTTCGTGCGGTGGAATTTCCTTGTAAAGTATCGCAGAACAACTAGTGCTGTGGAAAAAAATAGGCATGTAATGCTTTTTTGTAAAGTGGAAAATAAGTCTTAAAAAGGAATTGTTTTCTTGTTATTTCTTTATGGAAACAGACTGTATGTGGCATTGTGAATAGAAATCCTAAATCGTGGTTTCTATTTTTCTTTCTTCACGTTCATAAGGGAGAGTGGCACAGTGCAGAACAGCAATAGAGGATTATCCAATTACATTGTGCGGGTTGTGGACCATGACAGTCCGCGGTAATATCAAGCAGATGACTGTGTGGCAACGCAGGAGCACCGCTAAGCCAAGGCTCTCTCCAGATGAATGGCAGGCCTGTGTGTGTGTGTGTGTGTGTGTGTGTGTGTGTGTGTGTGTGTGTGTGTGTGTGTGTGTGTGTGTGTGTGTGGTGGTGAGCGTAGAAACCAAAGGCAGGACAAGGCAGGCCAGGATACATCTGTGTGTGTGTGTGTGTGTGTGTGTGTGTGTGTGTGTGTGTGTGTCTGTGTGTGTGTGTGTGTGTGTGTGTGTGTGTGTCTGTGTGTCTGTGTGTGTGTGTCTGTGTGTCTGTGTGTGTGGTGGTGAGCGTAGAAACCAAAGGCAGGACAAGGCAGGCCAGGATACATCTGTGTGTGTGTGTGTGTGTGTGTTAGGGGTGTGGGTTAAATACAGAGCAGGGGTGTGGTGGGTAGCCCCTCAGCTATGACCTACTCCCCCCATCCTCAGGGAAAGCTTGAGGTGCTGCCTGAACCCCCATACCTCCCTTCCCCACACCCACACCCACACCCCCACACACACACATACACATACACATACACACACCCTACACACTTCATTGCTTGCTCTGGTTCGCGGTCACAGGTGAGTGTGTTTGGCAAGCATCTGGGGGGTGCTTGGACCAAATTGCCGCTCTCCCTGCTCCTCTGGAGTTCCGCTGGGACGGTGGGCGAAAGAGAGACAGAGGGAGAAAGAGAGAGAGAGAGGGAGAGAGAGAAAGAGAGACAGAGGGAGAGAGAGAGAGAGAAAGAGGGCCTGTTCTCTGTTTGCAGGCTCCACGTTGGCCTTGCAAAGAGCGCCTTGTGGTGGTGGGGGAGCCTGACATCATGGGTCTGCATCCAATGCCACGCCAGGTAAGCGATACCGTTTGACCCCTGACCCGTGGCGAAACGGAGGCATTCGTCATGCACTGCGTGAGTGGGGAGGGGTTGGTGGCGGGGGGGTGGGTCAGGCAAATCTGGCACATCTGTTCAAGAGCCAGGTAACATGTGCAGAGCAACCAAGGCCACGGAACTCCCCTGCATCTACAGCCTTCTTGGTGATGTATAGAAATTGATGGCAGTTGGCTCTGCAGCCTTTTTGCAGCCTTGAACCTTTCTGTTAGGTTGCATATCCTACAAGGTTAACTAGCTCATTATCTAACGAATCTAGAGCAAAATCTCCTTTGAAATGCAGAGCTGTGGCAGTAAGAAGCGGTGGGCTATTAGGTATCTGGGTAAGATAATACTTCCAGTTTCACTGAACTCGTTGCCAAGCTAAATCTTCGCTACTAATTCGGTGGTTTTCAAACATTTCAGACGGATCTTTTTCTGTCTGTTGCGCATCCAGGCCCCTGTCAGCATGAAGTAACTTTGGTGGCCGAGAGGGGCCTTCGAGGCATGTTTCATTTGCAAGTGGAAAGAGAATTCTTGGGGGTTAAATGGAGAAGGCTCCCACTGGTTTCCCCTCAGACAACAATACCCCTGTTGTTACGTCTAAATCTCTTAACCAGAAAAATCAGTCTACCATCACCTAGACTCATGTTCGGTTAGGTCATGAATATTGGTGCGAATCACTCTAGCAACTGCTAGAATCGCATGGTCCGTCTTACTTTCTGCCTGGTCAGTGGGGTCGTTCTCGTGATTGACAGGCCGACTGTAATAGAACAGTTTGACCTCTGACCCCAAGGATATGGTTCACCGGGAGCTGTGCTCAGACAAAACGACATTGACTCCAAGTCTCCTACAAGAAGAATGACCCCTACACGTCTATCGGCATTAGCTGCCCCTTGGCTGAACGGCTATCGAGTGACCTTATCGCTGCCAGCCGGCTGAAGAAGAAAAAGAAGAAGAAGAGGAAGGACCTTGGAGGCTCTTCCATTGGCACAAGCTGATTAAAATTCTGCAGAGGGGCCCTGGACGAACAGCTGAAGACACCAGAGATGATCCGGTCTGACAGGGTAATTGAAGAAGGTCTCCAGATGAAGCACATCAGGTCAGACCAGATTCTCCCTCTGCAGGATAACAATCACCTGATGTTTAGCAGTTTGGAAAGACCGAGAACCATTTTTCACTGATTCATTTGTGTGGAATGTTTAAATGTGTGCTATCACAAGGAATGTTTGTGTCTCTTCAGGCTTCAAACAGCAACAGGCGGTTGACAGAAAAAGGGGGATAAAGAAATAAAATCCCCTAAGGAGGTATTCATTTAGAAACCGTTCACTCAGCACACAGATGTCAACAGTAGATTCCTATCAGACATTTGACATGCCAGCAAGATCACTGGCACTTTGCTGATGCCGAGTTTTCATTGAGGTTAAAACAACAAATCGCCGACACGAGTTCCAGGGAAGCCTCGCTTCTCCTCTCCTCTCCTCTCCTCTCCTCTCCTCTCTTCTCCTCTCCTCTCCTCTCCTCTCCTCTCCTCTCGTCTCCTCTCCTCTCCTCTCGACCCAGATCTGCAACTCTCCTTCTGGGTGGGTCGACGCACAGACACGCATTCCTCCCCGCGAGCGGTCTGTGTGTTCCAGACGGCCGCCCGCCTGTCCGTCCATCCATCCGCGGCTGAGGGTTGCTCGCCACCTGTCTGCCTTTGAGCTACACAATAGATTGTTCACTTTTTTTTTCTTTAGACAGATTCTCCACCTGATGTGGGTCTCGCAGACGACGGCTCAGTCTGCTTTGCGTGATTCGCAGACGGGAGCTGTGTTTTGGGCCAAGAGATCCTGGGAACCGATATGCCTGAGGCAGAGAAATTGCTTTCAGGTGTGTTCCTGCACAAGCTGCAAGGATAGAGCAGAGCTGGGACCTCTGTGTATGAGTTTCATATTCTTTGTCTTTTCTTTTGTTCTTGTATAGAGCAACACGACAGAAAGATGTATTATTCTTAGAACCAGCCTTAGCACCAGCCCTAGGTCAGCCTTATCACTTGTATGTGCAGTCCAAGAAGGAACACATATTTAAGTTTCTTTTTATATATCCTTTGATTCAATCACAATTTCAAACAGTGCATTTACTAATGAAATGAAAAGGGTTTTGTGTTGGTACAGGCACCAGACACAGGTAGGTTGAGCATATGGGTTCAGTTATATTTGCATAGTGTTTAGTTGCCTCAAAACAAGCTGTGGCTGAATGACCGTTTTGGCACGGGCCCAGCGCACATTCCACCCCTCCGCTGCACTCGATCCCCTCCTCAGAGCTGTCAGGTGTCAGGGCTCAATCATCCCTCCTCCATAATGGGTGGTAGGTCTTTGCGTGCGTCTTTCGCCTAGTGAGCGATGAAGTGAAGTTCAATTACATGGCAAAAATGCACGAAAAGTGCGCGAACATGAAAACGTGGAATAAATCCAGAGCATTTATTTATGGGGGTCAATGAATGACCTGAGGCAACCAAGCAGAAAAGCAGACAAACAGCTTTTGTTTCTCCGAAACGGCAACCTCAGCCCAAATTGTAGGACTGTGGTGGTGATGATGACATAACTGGAAAGCAAGACCACATGTAATATCTGTCAGCCTGTGGCCTTTCTCATCCTGCACTTATTTGCACCTTTCTTTCATTTTCTTTCACTCTCTCTCTCACTCTTCCTCTCTTTCTTTCTCTCTCTTTCACACACACACACACACACGCACACACACACACACACACTCTATCTCTCTTCCTCTCTCCTGTTCTCTCTCTCTCTATCTCTCTCTATCTATCTATCTATCTATCTATCTATCTATCTATCTATCTATCTATCTATCTATCTATCTATCTATCTATCTATCTATCACTTTCTCTCTCTCACTCTTCCTCTCTTTCTTTCTCTCTCTCTTTCACACACACACACACACACACACACACACACACACACACACACACACACACACACACACACACACACACACACTCTATCTCTCTTCCTCTCTCCCGATCTCTCTCTCTCTCTCTCTCTCTCTATCTATCTATCTATCTATCTATCTATCTATCTATCTATCTATCTATCTATCTAACTATCTATCTCTCTCACTCTCTCTCTCTCACACACACATCATCAGTCTCTCTCAGTCTTGTTGTCATTCTTCTCTCTAGCACACTGCTCATTTCAATAACTCGTTTAACTGTTGGTTCCATCCGCTGAATAATGACACACAGATGTTTGTCGCTTCTTAAAAAAGAGCTACTTGAGTCATGGAGAGAGGGAATAGACAGATCATTGTAGCGTTGCTTGAAAGTCCCACTGTATCCCCCATGTGATAGAATCTTCCAGAACATCAAGTTTCTGTGCCCCACTGACGATTTATTGTGTATTTATGTTTTCCATAACTCCCACCAAGCAACCGCTTGCAGTCAGAGCATCTAAAGTGGCGGCGGTTCCAGTGTTAGTGAACTCTGTGTGGAGATGCTCTAGGTATTCAGATTTGATTATAAATCTCTGACGTCTTTACCCTGAAAAGGACCATGGCCAGACAAATAGGGGAACATCCCCTTCAACAACAGGAAATGGTCTGCTATCTCCTAACCCCTGCCTAATACATTTGTCTGATTGAAGTTGGGGCCAGACATCGGGAAGAGTAATTGAGAGGATATTGCCTTTGTGGGGATGTACTATGTTGCTCTGGTTGCGGTAGCACACAACTGGCAGTGATTCCCAGCCATAACTATAGGGGCTTTTATTTAGCCAGACGCAGACAAACACACATTAAAGTTTTATAGGACAAGTCTATATGCGGTAGTGACTTGTCTTTCTCTCTGGGTGTGTTTTTGAATGTGTGTGTGTGCATACATGTACATTCATATGTATGTACTGTATGTATGTATGTATGTATGTATGTATGTATGTATGTCTGTATGCGTGTATGTGTGTATGTATGCATGTATGTGGTTGAGAAGGAACGACTAATTGACCCAATTTTAGCTATAGCTTCCCATGGGGCTGACTATGATGGTGCAACAGACAGCGTAAACATAGCTGTGAGGAAATGCTGTGCCGTGGGCTATTCTTAGCCACCTCATGATGTATGTGTCATTAAGGCTTTATTGGCGGCCGGAGGGCTATGTGATGTGCAAGTGGTGACTGAGGGCGAGAGACAAGGTGGCCCGATAAGGTCACAGTGTCAGAGGCTATTTTTGTTTACCTTTGATAAATGGCTTGAAGTCACCCGTGACGTCTCTCCTCACCACCACCACCACCACCCAACCACCCCCACAGGCCCCGAGCCCGACTTGAACCAATTGGAAGGCAAACTGTGGTGGAACACAAAGGGAGACTTTCATGTGAAGGCTGGCGCTCTGACTGTGACTCATGGGCTAATTGAGTTACATAGAGACGGCCCTGTTGTGTGCCGCTATTTGCCAGCAAGGAGCCAAAGGGAGTTAGAGGTAGAGGTAGAGTTAGAGTTAGAGTTAGAGGTAGAGGTAGAGGTAGAGTTAGAGGTAGAGGTAGAGTTGGAGGTAGAGTTAGAGGTAGAGTTGGAGTTAGAGGTAGAGTTAGAGGTAGAGTTAGAGTTGGAGGTAGAGGTAGAGTTAGAGTTGGAGTTAGAGGTAGAGGTAGAGTTAGAGGTAGAGTTAGAGTTAGAGGTAGAGTTAGAGTTAGAGATAGAGGTAGAGTTCGAGTTAGAGGTAGAGTTAGAGGTAGAGGTAGAGTTAGAGGTAGAGGTGGAGTTGGAGTTGGAGTTGGAGTTAGAGGTAGAGGTAGAGTTAGAGGTAGAGTTAGAGTTAGAGATAGAGGTAGAGTTCGAGTTAGAGGTAGAGGTAGAGGTAGAGTTGGAGTTGGAGTTGGAGTTGGAGTTGGAGGTAGAGTTAGAGTTAGAGGTAGAGGTAGAGTTAGAGGTAGAGGTAGAGTTAGAGGTAGAGGTAGAGTTGGAGTTGGAGTTAGAGTTGGAGTTGGAGTTGGAGTTGGAGTTGGAGTTGGAGTTAGAGGTAGAGTTAGAGGTAGAGTTGGAGTTAGAGGTACAGTTAGAGGTAGAGTTGGAGTTAGAGGTAGAGGTAGAGTTAGAGGTAGAGGTAGAGTTAGAGATAGAGGTAGAGGTAGAGTTAGAGGTAGAGGTAGAGTTAGAGGTAGAGTTAAAGGTAGAGTTGGGTCCTCGTCTTACACTTCTCTCGCTTCTCTCACTTCTCTCATCCTCGACTCTGTCCCTCAGTTCTCGTGACGCCTCTGTTCTCCCTCTGTCACTCACGCTCTCATTTTCCTCTCTTCCTCATTCTTTCTTTTCTCTCAGTTCTTCTTTTTTTTTGCTCACTCTCTTGCTTTTTCTCTCCCCATCACACTCTCTTTCTCCATGTCTCTGTATTTCTCTCTCACACTCTGTTTTACTCTCTCTCTCTCTTGCTCTCTACCACCTCCTTTCACTCTCTCCCCCTTTTTCCCCTCTCTCTCTTTCTCTCCATTTCTTTTTCTCTCGCTCTCGGTCTCTGGGGGCCAAGGAAGAATGTTTAGCCCTCCGACTGTTGGCGACGGGGTGGTAACCACGCGCCTCCCCGATGTCCTTTAGATATGGAAATGCCCTTGGCCCGCTCAAAGTCGGCCTCTGTTCCTCTTTTGCAAACGTCAAGTCACCCTCCTCCTTATCCTCCTCCCCCTCCTCCTCCCACAGTGCCCCCAGGGGCCAGGGCTGAGGTGAGGCCCCCGGCGTCACGGCAGAGGGGGTCCACAAACGAGATGATGAGGGAGAGAGGAAGAGAGGGAGAGAACGAGTGTGGTCTTCACAAAGAGCTGTGGGAGAGGGAAAAAAAGATCCCAGGTAATTGTGCACATCTGACAAGAGCTGTTGTTTTTTTTTGTTTTTTTTTTCAGAGGCTGGGGAGGAGGCGAGCGTTTGAGGCAAAGTGCTTGAGGAAATCTCACCCAAGCTGTTTCCACATCGCTCGTGTCTGAGGCGAAATTCCACATCTGCTTAGGTTTCTCCCCAGGAGAGACCCTCAGATCCAACAGATTTTTTTTAAAATTCCCTCACATCTATCTGACTCACTCTACCTTCCCACCTCTTCTCAGATCGTGGCATTTGCCTAGTCAGCTGGTGCCCCCTCAGATATCTTTTTGTTATCTTTGCTTTTCATGCCCCAGTGTCATGGTAGATTTGTCTCCCTGGAGTGGCTATAAGAAATTTGAATTTCTTTTTAATATCAGTTTAATTTCAGACTCACCCACCTTTTCAACCCCAACTCTCATATCGCTGTTTGCCTACTTAGTTGGTGCCCCCTCATGTACCCCCATCCACCCCTATCCACCCCCTTCCTAAACACACACATACACACACACACAAACTCACACACACGCACACACGCACACACACACAAACTCACACACATCAATACACACACACACAAACTCACACACATCAACACACACACACACATGCACACACACACACATACACACCCCCACACATATAAACACACATCAGCACACACACACACACACACACACACACACACACATACAAACACACATCAACAAACACACACACACACACCTTGTCTTCCTGTTGTCGTTGCCTTTCATGCCAAGTGGCAGAGCCGGCCGAGAGCATGTGCTTCGCTCGCAGATGGAGCCCATCGACACGGCAAACAACACCAGCTGCCCTGCCTGGCAAAGACGCCCCCTCCCCTCCCCTCGCCTCTTGTTCTTCTTCTCTAAGACATGGAGGCGGAAACACCAGTCAATCAGCCCCTGTTATTTACCAATTTCACTTAGCTTTTTCACCATCGTTGGCACCCCACAACGATCCCAATGACCTCGAACCCTCTTTCATGTGCAGCATAACCCGTTTTTCTTTTTTTTTCTTTTTATCTCACACATTTCAGCCATCACGGGGAGGTTTTTTATCCTAATGAGCATCTATGCATGTGCAACAAGCACCATTAGGTTGACAAAGCTAGCAAAGGCTGTTAATGAATGAGCCTTGGCAGCTAAGCTCCCTGGAGCCAAGTCCTTTTTTTATTTTTGTTTAATTTTGTGTCAAAGGGCCACTGCAGAGTAGAAGAGGGCAGAAGTGAAGTGGCTTTACTGGGACAGGTCACCTCACACCCTCCACCACTCCGTACCTCCGTGACTCTCATCAGGGATTGGCTCACGCATTGCGGTGACAGTTATTGCCGCGTTACGCCAGAGACTGCCACGCCATGATACACATGAGCAGGAGGAGGAAGAGGAGGAGAAGGAGGAGGAGGAGGAGAAGTTGGGGGTGGGTGGGGGGGGGGGGGGGCATCTGGCATGGCAGCGGCAGTGACCTCGGACCTCCAGATTTTCCCACAAGCCACTTAATGTCGGCGTGACAAACACGAAACATCTGCAAGGGGGCCGTGAAAGGTGAGCGAGATGCCCGGCTGGTCGGGAGTCTCTCTGTCTCTCTCTCTCTCATACACACACACACATGCATACACACACACACACACACACACACACACACACACACACACACACATACACACACACACACACACACACACACACAAGGATGTATAAACAAACAGATAGATTCACATGAACACACTCTCACACACACAGGAACCCACCTACATACATACACACACAAACACACACGCACACACACAAACACACACACACAAGGATGTATAAACAAACAGATTCACACGAAGACACTGTCACACACACGGACACCCAACTACATACATACACACACACACACGCACACACACAAACATAGACACACACACACACACATGCACACATATACACACAGACACACACACTCAGATATTTATACAAACAGACAGACCCAGAGGAGCACACTGTCACACACACACACACACACACCCAGAGGAACGAACATACAGACAGACCCAGAGGGACACACTGTCACACACAAACACACAAACACACACACACCCATGAACTCTCTCACACACACCCACACACCATCTCATCCATCCAGCACCTAGGCTTGTTTGGAACACGGATATCAAAGACACTATTTGTGGAGATGAAGGCCATTGTGAAATTGAATAGTGTAAGATAATCTCAGCACTTAGCAGTGGACCACGGAAGAAGTGGCAGAGTGGGGGGGGGGCGACACAAAGGGTGCGATTGTTTCAGTGTATTTTGATTTCTCACTCTCACGGCTAAACGAGTGCCAGCGCCGTTGCCACCAAAACCCACACAGCCCAAAGTCACAGAGCGGCCCGATTGTACTGCCGAGAGTCCAGAGCCGAGACCCGCCACCTTCCGCCCACTACGCTCGAGTTGTTAACACCATTTTCAGAGAGTGTGGACTTTTCACATACACATACACACACACACACACACACACACACCATTTTCAGAGAGTGTGGACTTTTCACATACACATACACACACACACTCACAGACACACACACACACACACCATTTTCAGAGAGTGTGGACTTTTCACATACACAGACACACACACACACACACACACACACTCCATTTTCAGAGAGTGTGGACTTTCACATACACATACACACACACACACACACAGACACACACACACACACCTTCCATTTTTTCACACTCTTTATTCTCTCTCCCTTCCCATCTCTCCCTAGCCTGGTAAAACAGCCCCTTGTACTTCATTTCATTTTGTACAGAGGGTCTGGACCAGACACCGTCAGAAACGATTTCTTGGAGGTGTGGACTGGTCGTCACATATGCAATTAGCCTACCTACGCACTACAATTCAAATGTAGCACACAAGGTCAACGTCACGGCTAACTAACACACCCTCTGTTCGCTGATTGGATCGGTCTTGCTGGGACCCTCAAGTGATTCTGGTCCAGACCCTCTGTACAAAATGAAATGAAGTACGAGGGGCTGGTTTACCAGGCTAATCTCTCCCCCCTTTCTCTCTCTCTCTCTCTCTCTCTCTCTCTCTCTCTCTCTCTCTCTCTCTCTCTCTCTCTCTCCCTCTCTCTCTCCCTCCCTCCCTCTCTCTCTGTACCCTGCCCTCTTATAGAAACGTTTCCATCTCCATCTGTGTGTGAGTCACTCAGGTGTTCTCTTCGCTTCGTCGGAGACATGGGGGTAATTTACTGCTGCTGGTCAGCAGTGGGGCTCCTCACAAGGGAAAGGGGGAGAGAGACAGAGCAAGAGAAAGAGAAAGAGAGAGATGGAGGGGAGAGAGAGATGGAGAGGAGAGAGAGCAAGAGAAAGAGGGACATGGAGATGGAGAGAGGGAGAGACAGAGAGAAAGACAGAAAGAGAGAAAAGAAAAAGGCAAGAGTGAAGGAGGGAGAAAGATAGAGAAAGAGAGAGATGGAGAGAGAGAGAGAGAGGGAGGGAGGGATGCAAGGGAAAAGAGGAGCCGTTGTGCTTCCTCTCCTCCCTGTTGTGCGGTGACGAGAAGCGGTCGGGTGGCTTTACGGCCCAATGAAACGCCACTCCTGAGCGAGCGCCCACTCCTGACACTTTAATTGGGGAGGCGTAAATCACTCGACGTGTCACACAGGAGGTAATTATTTCCCCCCGTCTCCATTGGCAGTCTTAGCACGTACAGAGCACACACACACACACACACACACACACACACATACAGTATATCCATATACACACACACATACACACACACAAATACACACACGCACACACACACACACACACACACACACACATACAGTATATTCGTATACACACACGCACATACAAACACACACATACACACACGCACACACACACACCCACACACACATACATACAGTATATCCCTATACACACACCCACATACACATGCACACACACGTACGCACACACTCACACACATACACACTCATTTGTGCCTAATTACAAAGTTCTGTAAGATGTCACAAAATCTCTGTCACACTCACAATATCCTGTCCTCATAGGCACTATGATGAATGTGTTATGATGAGATAAATAGTCAGAAGTAGTGTACATAGTGTATTTACCAACACACAACGTCATGCTCTGTGGCCACACTTAAGCATGAGTGCACACACACACCACACACACACACACACACACACCTCGTTTCCACCCCAGCCCATTCCCAGCAATGCACTTTTGTGCATAAGTGAGAATCGCCGCATGCTTAAACACCACCTATAAAGTGACAGGAATAAAAAATGACGGTCATTCCAAGAGCAACACAAGCCTCCCGCTCCTGGCTCAGTCAGGGCAAAACGTAACCTGGCCCCTCGGCAGTAATTACCCCTCTGCTCCCTCCCTTCCTCCCAGCCCCTCAGCATGGCACTGGGGCTGTTGTCGGTAATAACACATACCTCATCCGCCCTGCCGACTCTGACGACTCCGCCGGCTCGCTCCCTCACTTCCACGCTGGCCATATATCAAGTGCCAGATCACGGGGGGGTTTTGGGGGATTTTTTTTCTTCTTCTTCTTCTTCTTCTTCTTCTTCTTCTTCTTCTTCTTCTTTTTCTAGGGCTGAAGGAGGGGGAGGAGGGAGGGGGAAGTTGGAGGTTGTAGGTGAAGTGACACAGCCATGACAGGGCAGGTTTATTTGGCTGGTGGGGCTTCCGGGCGGGTCACTGCAAGGTGCTTTTGGGAAGCGTTGGGGTGGGGTGGGGTGGGGTGGGGTTGTGGGTGGATTTTGCAGTGGGGTTTGATGCTGGAAAAAGGCTGTGGAGGGAAGGGGGGTTGCTGCATGTGGAACAGAGTATGCAGAGGGCGTGGGTGTTGGGTTGGTGGTGGTGGTGGTGGTGGTGGAGTGGAGGTGGGGAAGGGGTGGAGTGGTTGTGTGGTTTTCACAGTGGGGTTGGATGCTGGAAAAGGCTGTGGAGTGGAGCACGGGGAGGGGGTTGGATGTTGGGCTGGTGCTGGTGCTGGGGTAAGGGTGGGGATGGTGAGGATGGTGGCTGGGGTAAGGGTGGATGATGGCGGGCAAGTTTTGGGTTGGGGTTAGTGGTTGGAAGGGAAGAGATGGTGAAATAAAGGGGCTGCTGCCTGGTGTTCGACGAGGGATAAGTGGTGTGTTAAGCTTAGTTTATGATAAACTTCTTATATTGCTCATGTAGTAGTAGAGTAGAGTAGAGTAGAGTTATGTTATTGATCCCGAATGAAATTAAGAACAATTTCATAGGTGGATAAGGCGGAGTTAGAACCCCCAACCTCCACCATAACAATCCCATGTCTATCCCCTAGGTCACCCTCCTCCAAGTGCCTAATTACTCCCACCTGTTCATACTGGCCCATCTATTTGCACATAATTTACTCCAAACTACACTGTACTATACTGTATATTGAACTCTACTATATATCTCACACTTGCTGCTCCTTGCACTTCTGATTAAATGCTAAACCACATTTTGTTACCTTGTATTTATACATGTGTAATGGCAATAATGTTGAATCTAATCTAATCTAATTTAATCTAATGCAATCTAATCTAATGTAATCTAATGTAATCTAATCTTCAGGGCAGGTATGGTGGCTAGACTGGGGAAGGACTGGGGCGGGGGAATCAGTGCAAACAGTGCACAAGTCTCCTGCTACCTCCGGCAGTCTCCTGCATTTGAAAAGCAACTCCCTCCTCAAGTAAAATAAATTCTCCTGCAACTCGCGTAAATTTCGTTAGCTAATTAGGACAAGTGACAGATGCAGCAAGTGACAGGGAGGCAGGCGGAGTGGGGGAGAGTAAGAGTGACAGTGCCGTGTAGTATTTTTGCAGAAGTAACAGACGACCTCTGTCTCTCTCATTAGGCTGTTCAGTTTTTGACAAACAGTATTTTTTCCCTTTGTGTGTTCCAGAGGGGGGTGGTGTGAGGTGTGTGTGTGTATGTGTGTATGTGTGTATGTGTGTGTGGGGAGAGGGGGTGTATGTGCTGCTGAGTGGAGAGAGTATGGCTGGAAGGAGGTAGACAGTGGAAGGAGAGGTTCCTGCATGCATGGTTTTTGGGAGGAGGGGTGGGCTGTGGGTGGGCTATGCAGGGGATGTGATTGGTGACTAAAAAGGGGGGAGATGGTGGAGGTAGAGAGGGGGTGGACGATGGGGTGGGTGGGGGGATGGGTGAGTACGGAGCTGTGTTGGACTGCGCTCTGCCTCATCCTCCTGGTGTGTGTAGCTAGGCACTCACCTCAGGCACAGGTGTTTATTTTTAACC
>CM050199.1:21662500-21687500 GCA_027475355.1 Coilia nasus
TTACACACATTTCAGTTTTATTTTTATAATCTACGCTCAGTGATCCTATTACTATTACATATTCGTGCTCATATTACCGGTAGTCTATTAAACATAGCCGTCAAGTTATTTAAACTCGCTCCGAATGTTTCAGTGTGAGAAAGGGTATACAGTGCTAGTGAAGTTCATTTTAAATATATGACGTTGCTTTCCAGGGTGAGAAGACACATGACTGCAGTGACAGTTGGTGAATGAGACAGGAATTGTAAATAGGACGGGACAGAACAGCAATAGATCATTATTTTATAACAATCGGGCGGGTGTCTGATTTACAGTCTTCCTCCTTGTCTTGTGATACTTTTCTTACTATCTTCGTTGGAATAGGCTTTGTATTATTATTTTTTTCTGAAAGCCTACTGTACACGCGTTTGGCAGCACGTCGGGTAAGCGCGCAGTTGGCAGATAAGTAAGAGTGAAAGGTGGTAACGGGTGGTTCTGGTCACGGCTTTGCGCTCACAGTTTCGCGCAGTCAGCCGCCCTGCGTCCACATCGCCGCTGCTTCTTCGCACCATATGATGCTCCTTTTCCTACTGTCTCGGCTGAACTAATGCGATTTCCTGACTTAATGCATCTGATTCGATTACTGTGTTGCGATCTATGTCTGTAACCAATCTCTGTTTATATTTAACGAGGAAGAGCTCGGCCGGATAGTTCAAAACAATTTCGTGTCCAGCTGCAAGTGCATTTTACTCAATTACTTCATTGTAAACAACTAAATTGTGTGCATATGTATTACATATCACAGATGACAGATGCTTAATGACTTAACGTTCGAGAGATGACATAAAAATGGGGCTCACTTTTAAGGACTTCCTTAAACATCTAGAATAAACAAGCCATGATTTCTTAAATCACCCGTTTAATGTTTTTGTGTACATCAGTTGACTTTGAAAGGGACGTTTTTTCTGGAAGGGTAACATGGAAAATTCATTAGGCCAGTAGCCAGACAACACAGAATAAAAAGCAGATTATCAGGACACTCTGCTCTAATGCGTTTCTCCATTTATCTAAAACTGGCGTTGAATCCAGCGCATTTACCTTTCATTTCCAACCATTTCTCGCCAGACATTTTTGGACAGAATCCTTGGACTGCGTTCAAAAATCCCAGACTATAAACGATGCGAGTGGTTTGACAGGCCTGGCCTGAGTTTAGTTATGTGAAGTGGGGCATTCCTCGTTATAGGTCTGTTGTGAGGCATGGTTGGGTAATTAAATCGAGAGAGAGAGAGAGAGAGAGAGAGCAGTCAGGCATAGCAAGAGTAGCGCTCATGTGCTTTTTAAGGAATTCCTCTGCTGTCTGTTAATACGCATCAGAATTCAAACGTTAGTAAACGGTGCTGAAAAAAAGTTATAGAGTATACAGTGTGTGTGTGTCTGTGTGTGTGCGCGTGTGTAGGGTGACGGGGCCGAATGGTGTCTTATCTGGGCGTAATGGTTTATGACGTTCAATAGCAGCCTGCTGGGTACCCCAGTGATAGCTCTAGCAGCTGTGTTGCTGACATCTCGTCGACCAGCCCAGGGAGGAGAGAGAGAGAGAGAGAGAGAGAGAGAGAGAGAGACAGACAGACAGACAGACAGAGAGAGAGAGATCGCTCTACATGTTTGGTCCTCTCCGCCCTGCAACTTCCATTATTCCTCTACTTCTAGTCTCACTGCCAAAGCAGTCTTAAGCTGACTCTCTTACCACATGCTAGCTTCATTACACACATACTCGCCCTACACGCAAACACTGCCCATTAATACGCATACACATATACAGATTGTCGAGAATTACATGCGTTGCGTTTTGGCACAGCTGCAACCAGCATTCTGCAAGAGTGCAGGGTGACCTCTGCAACCCAACCGTCACCTGCGGCCGCATTGCAAATTGAAAGTTTCGTAGATATCCTTCGCGCCTGCTTTCCTCTTCACGTCCCGCCATCAATCTTTCACTAGGGCTCATGTATAAGCCATGAGCGTGGAGACTTTCTTTTATTTCCCCTGCGCAAATATAAATATATATTTGTGAGTAGAGCATCAGTGTGTGTCACAGATGTATCTTGGTAACCTTTTCTCTGTCCAGTAATGCCTTTGAGCTCTCCTGCAATGATGACTGAATCCTTAAGCAGGATGTGTTCTCCTTAAGTATGGCTTGTTCTCATTTATTATTGATCTCTTATTGTCTCAGGGAAGACAAAAAAAAAGAGTAGATGCCATCCCCAGGTGTTTTTTGTTAAAAGTTTACTCATGCATTTTGTACCAGTCTTGTGAAAGGCAACAGCGCATTTCGCTATTCTCACAGGAGGCCTTTGATCTGCACACGCAGAACCTCTTACAAAGGACATGTGTGGTGTGTGGGATATTGTTATTTAGAACTTTTCATTGAACCCATTGTGCTTTTTGTCTCTCCCCTCTCTATCTCTTTCCCTCTCTCCCGCTGTCTCTCTCCCTTCCTCTTTTACTCTCTCTGTCTCTCTCTCTCTCTCTCTCTCTCTTTCTCTCTCTCTCCCTCTTTTACTATCCCATTCGTCCTTCCTTCCTTCCTTTCTTCCTTCGTTCTCTTTCTCTCTCTCTGTCTCTCTCTATCTCTCTCTTTCTCTCTCTTCTGATTTTGATGTTTTATTTGTTTTACTGAGACTTTTAAGATCAAGAATACAAATGGATTTTAATTTTTACAAAACTTGATGCCCTCTCTCCCTCCCTCTCTCTCTCTCTCTCTCTCTCTCTCTCTCTCTCTCTCTCTCTCTCTCTCTCTCTCTTTTGATTTTGATGTTTTATTTGTTTTACTGAGACTTTTAAGATCAAGAATACAAATGGATTTTAATTTTTACAAAACTACAGGAAACCCTGATGCCTTTGTAGGTATATACTGCTACAAAGAAGCAGTGTGCTCAGTGCTTGATGAAGAACTTGTCTTCTCACCCCTTTTATTATAATTTTAGAATGATTTTATTTTTTTATTGTGTTCTCTAATTTATTGCATGTCTGAAGCTTGCTCTATCTGAATCTATTTTATGTTTCTGTGACTTGTAATAAATAGCTTTTTGAAAATTCAAAAATTCTCTCTCTCTCCCCCAGGTTTGGTAGGGTCTGGGTGGTGTTTCTCATCCCAGACATGATGCGGTGGCCGCAGGGACAGGTGGCCTGTCCAGTGGGGTCAGTAGGCGGGGGGCTGACGACCACAACAATGCTGGCTCTTCCTCTGCTCTTCATCGCCTGTGTGTCCTCCTTCTCCACCCCGCTACCCAGAGTCTTCCTCACCTTTAATGGTAAGGAGTGAGTTGCCAACTATTGCGTCTTCCTATGTGTGCCAAGCAGTCTCTATCCCGCAGGAGAAGCCTTTATCATTATTACACACACAGCGAAGGTGTAGAGCCTTTATCTTATCTTTATCTTAAAGCCAAACCAGTGAATTCCTTGCTTGTGCTGTCGTTTTCTCAGAGAAATAGTCAGGAGGAGCTTTACTGTTCACAGGTCTTTATTTGCGTTCACCGAGAGGATAGCTGACCCACAGACATACGCTTCTCCTAGCCATCCTAACCATCAGTCCTATACTGTCTCCTTTTATACTAAACACATCAGTATCATAATAACTAGTGTCCAAATTCAGACACAGTGAGCTTACAACTCGTTACAAGTTACGTAACCTTACAAGGGTGACTCCCAACATAGCAAACACATAGGTAAAGGTTTTCTACACTTTATACACTTTCCAGTCTCTCTTACAGAAATTACAACAGGGCCTTTCTATTTTATTGGAGTTTATTGATGCTCTGCAGGAGAGCAAGGTAATGCCTCCCCAGCATAAGAGCCAGCTCATGTTGGAACACATGTCCAAACACACTATTTCAGACAAGTTCCTGAGTGTGGAAACGTGGTGGTTTCTTATCAGTGCACATACCCCCGTTATACTGTACGACCCTACAAAGTTAACTACATATTTTTTCAGAAGTGAGTTCAGACTGGAAATTAACTTTGTAAAACTTTGGTTGTCTCGTGACTAAATCAATTCAATTCAAGAGAGCTTTATTGGCACGACAAATAGTTCATTGCATTGCCAAGGCGTAACACCCAAACAATACAGTATGATGAGCATACAGTATGTGCACCGATGTCATCTAAATCTCTTGCTTCTTCCTGATAAGAAAGACATAAAAGCATCACCACTATTATACCTACAACATGTTTGACTGGGCAGTGTGACTACATTAAAGACATTTTTCACAGTTTCTGTGTTCAAATAGTTACTGCACTTTGCCTTTGTAGGGCAGTGTAGGTGAGACAGATTTACCCAGCATCTGTCTGGCGCTACTGACCCGGTTTAACGGCTATTACAGAAGTGCCGTGCAGTGCCTCCCCTTGGAACTATGCGGCTCATCCCTCCTCCTTGTCTGTCCTGCACATATTGCAGTGGGTGTGCCTTTTACAAGCTCTCTGATTAATGGCTGTTTTAGCGCAAGTGCTTTTAGTTATCAGAGGCAGGACAAACCTAATTGTGCCATGAATCTGGCAAGCCAGGAGTTAGGTTGAGCCATAGATCACGAGTGAACAGGGGGAGTGAAGTGGGATTTCAGTATTTCACCTGTGTAACATCACTATGTATAGATGAAATTCTCAGAACAAATTTTCTGCTATGAGTCAGTAACTGGACTTATTAAACAATGAATCAGCCGTGAACTGATTCAAGGGGTGGTGAATCAATTCTGAATAGACTTATGACTATGCGTGTGTAGTGAATCGTGTTTTTACTCGGTTAAACTTTAATTCATGGGGAGTGCAGTGGAGGCCCTGTTTCTCATTATTCCGACCAGTTTGCTCTTATTTTTTCATATTTAATTACCTTGACATGGATCATTGGTTGAATTATTAATGTGCTTCAGAGCTTGGGGATGTGAGAAGGAGTGGGGGTGAAGGAGTAGTGGGCAAATGGTGTATGTGTGTATGTGTGTGTGTGTGTGTGTGTGTGTGTGTGTTTCTGGAGTCTCCAGGGCTCCAGACTTCCATGCCTGTGGTAGAGGCGGAGTGCTGATACTGTACAGGTGCTTCAGACAGGAGATGGTTGATTGCCTCTAACTAGCACTGTTGGAAGAGGAGAGACTGGGGAATGAGGAGTGTGTGTGTGTGTTTGTGTGTGTGTGTGTGTGTGTGTGTGTAAGTGCATGTATGTGTGCTGGTGTGTCAGTGTATGTGCACGCACACGTGTGTGCTGATGTGTGTGTGTGTGTGTGTGTGTGTCGGTGTGCTGGTGTGAGGGGTGGGGGGGGTGGGGTCAGGAGGCGAGGGATCTGTCGGGGTGTCTGTTCTGTGTCTATCTCTGTGGTGACAAGAATGTCAGACCCTTAGTATGGCCTTGGCTGTTTGGCATTTTGCACTTAAGCGGTTGGAGCAGGTCCCCCTCTCCTCTCACACATTCGCTCCCTGTATATCTTCCTCTCTTGGTCTTACAGTAACTGTATGGTTGTCAGTCTCTCTCTCTGTCTCTCTTTCTTTGTCTCTGTCTCGCTCTTTTATGTCTTGTATGTCCTCTCTCACACACACACACACACACAGACATACACACACACACACACACATACACACACACACACACACACACACACACACACACACACACACACACACACACACACACACACACACACACACACACACACACACACACACACACACACACACACACACACACACACACTGACACACAGCCTATGTGAGTACAGTGCAGGGTGAGTTACAGGTCTGGCTAGTCTTTGGGATGGCCATGCGGCAGGTTGCCAGTGGGTCTGTGCTTGTGGAGAATGGTGGGCTTTGTGTTTGGCTAGACTTGTGGAAGAGGACTGGTGGTATCTTCCCAGGTCCTCTTACCCTATTTCATGCCCTTTATTTGTCTGTAAGCATCGGCCTGTTGGTTTTCACTCAGTTTTATAATGCCATGGTGGATTTTGTTTGTTAAAGTCTGTTTGTTGTCACAGTTCCTTCTATGGTGTTGTAATGTTCTTTCTCTGCATACTTGGAAGTTTTCCTTTCACTTCATTTCTCTTTCTTTCTTTCTTTCTTTCTTTCTTTCTTTCTTTCTTTCTTTCTTTCTTTCTTTCTTTCTTTCTTTCTTTCTTTCTTTCTTTCTTTCTTTCTTTCTTTCTTTCTTTCTTTCACTATCATCCCTTTTCAAATTCCTACATCTGTTTGTTTTTTTTCACACAGCTGTGGGATGGTTTAATCCAAGGCAGTCTTTCCACCGCCGACTCTGACTAACCACGAGCTCACTGAATGGCTCATAGCACACTGGCTCGCAGTGCTGACCCCAGTACAGTGGCAGCCAATGGAGGGGTGAAAAAAAACATGAGGAAAGGGGAAGGGGAGGGGAGGAGAGGGGGGGGAGGATGAGGGGTGGGTGGGTCGGTGGGTGAGTGGGGGTTGTGTTGAGGGCCACTAAAAAAGGACCTGTGTGACTCCTGCCATGCGCTGCTGCAGCCCTGTTAAAATGGCCGACCCCTGAGGTCAAAGAGGGTCCCCATGCTGAAAAGAAGTGAAGGCCCCGAAAAAAAAAAAAAAAAACATGGGAGCACCAGGTGTGTGGATTTCATTCGTCCCGCTCTGCTCGGGATTAGCCGCGCTCTGCTGAAGTCGTCAGCGCAGCGTGATGTGGTGACAATACGGGGTAGATCCGGCGAGCCCCCTGGTTGAGCTGAGTCGCGACATGCAGTTGCTCCAGGCTGCTGTGTTTTACTGTGCGACGATGAGAGCTCGACTGGGGGTTTAGAGCAGCAGCAGCATCAGCAGCACAGGTGTGCCTTCAGAGCTGAGGATGATGTACGCGGATGGCTACATTGTGTCTCCCAGCAGAGCCACAGCTCAGAGCCACGTGTGGGACTCGAATGTAAGGAATGTGGCTGCAGGCTTGAGTTGTCGGTTGTGGGTGGATGTCAGAGAGAGAGGTAGAGAGGAGGTGAAGGGCTCCCAGCCCTGTATGGATGCATAACTCTGGTTTGTGTGTTTGTTTCCATGATTTAAGTCCAAGTGCTATACTGTGCTTCGTGACTGCGAGGTTGGACTGGGTTGAATTGATCTCACTTTTGCAAGTCGTAAATTACGACGGTGCGAAGGAGGGATGAGACGTATATATCTCCCAAGGCAGAAGTTGGATCCTGGTCAGAAATCGCCAGATGTTCAAAAAGACGATGAGGGGGAACTCAGACACAAGTGTGAAGGCCCCCAATCTCTCTCGTTCTGCTGTCTCTCCTTCTTTCTTTTTCTGTCTCCCCTCACATTGCACATTCGCTTCCCTCACACAAGACATGTCTGAAATGCCCTAGAGTCGATGTTGCTCTTCACGGTAGCTATAATCTTTGGGGCCCCTTTTGAGAATGGGGAGAGTGGGGGGCTGGGGTGGGGGAGTGGGGGGGGGGGGGGGGGTCTGTCCACTGGGGGGGTAGAACCAGCAGGTGGGACAGCACCTGTGTTATTAGAACATGGTGCATATGATTGGCCTAGTTCAGTGGCCTCACACAGGATGGGGATATGAGGGGAGGGGAGGAGAGGAGAGGGAAGGCGGGGTGGGGAGTGGGGGGGGGGGGGGGGGGGGGGGCTTCTATATTATTCTGACCCTGATCTAACCAAACTTAAACTTGGTGCAAAAACAAACCCCTGAAGGGAGAGGATTTAGCAGAAAGCAGGTAGAGGCTAAGGTCAGCTGTGTGGGGCATGGGGAGCACAGCATGCAGCGAGTGAGACCCTCCCGGCTTCCCTCCTTCCACACTGCTCCCCCCTCCCCACCCCCACCCCGAATCTATACCTACAACCACCCCACTTCATCCCCCCCAACCCCCCCAAAATCTATACCTACAACCATCCCACCTCAACCCCCCCCCGAATCTATACCTACAACCGCACAACGTCAACCCCCCCAACCCCCCAAAATCTATACCTACAACCACCCAACTTCAACCGCCCCACCCCACTTCCCCCGAATCTATACCTACAACCACCCAACTTCATACCCCACCCCCACCGCCCCAGGGCCACTGAAACCCAACCCCAGGGGTGACATGGGTTGACCCGGCCCAAACGGGAGCGATTGCGTCTTCTTCTCAGGGAAGAAGTTGCTGCCTCCTGCATTCCATCTCTTCTAGCTGCCCCGTAAAGCCAGTGTGGTGAGCCAAGCTCCGTGGCGGCACAATAAACACAATCCAACGCAGCCCTGCGCTACAGAAGTGATGAACGCTGGCCTAATTCTTTACAGAGAATGATAATAAACACAAAAAGGATTTAGTTTATGTTAAAATGAGCACAGTGTGCCATTAGGGAGAACAGGTCTGTTGTATTAAACTGTGCCCAATTTATATAAAATTTATACGTTTAAACAGTATCTGTTTTTGTACATTTGTTTGATATTTTCATTTCCAATATTTAGTCTAGCCTTCGATTTCCAATCTATATACCGCGTGACATTGAGCTATTTTCCCTGATGTGTCTTGTGATCATGTAATGAGCTCTGAGATTCTTGTGTGTGTTGGCGAGATCAGTGGGAAGATGATGCCAATATTTTGTCAAACTGTAATTTTGTCAAACTGCTGTGATCGCGTTAACTACTCTGAGTGATCATGCTGTATGACTCAATAACAAACACGACCGTGGAAGGCCTCAACCAGACCTCACAGATGTAGCCCGACACCTACGTGCGCTTATCAGGACAAACTCAAGACCCCCCAAACTTTTATTTTGACGTGTTGTGGGAACAGGAGAAGGAAGGTAGGACTTAGTGGGGTCTCCATGGTGAGATACAGGGACCAGCTCGGTGCACATGCTAGAAATATTTAAGCTGAGACGGCCAAGTTTGTTTGGATGTTTCTCTTTTGTGACCCATGAAGAATGTGGGACACGTTGGGAATCTTCTCTCGACCCACTTCATAAACTGTAAGCTTCGGATGAAAAACTACACGTCGGGTTTGCTTGCATGGCTGCCTTACTTCATCTTCACCCACTCGAACAGTGTTTGTGTTCCTTTTCTCAGCTCTTAACGATCCTGAGAAAGTGTTTGTCCAATCCTCACGTTCATCGCTGTATACACATGCAGACACGCATCACTGAGGCACTGTCATAAGCCATTGTGTGGTCTTTGTTAAAAGCTACATTGACCATACTGCTAGAGTTATGGACCCCCCCGCACGCATGCTTCTGCAGGTCTTGTTTCGTCTTCTGCTCTTTGTTCCGATGACTGCGTGTTGAACACTAAACACATTGGAAGTTTGGGTGGAGGGGGGGGTCATGGTCATTGTTGAGCTGTGGACAGGCTGTGTGACAGGTGCTTGGGGGGGCATCTGTTTCTAAAAGGGCTGTTGGAAAGCAGTCTGAGCTCCATCATTGTTCTCGTAACACAAACTAGTCATGGTGGTAAGAAAGTAACAAATGTGATTCATGTGGGTGACATTTTTGTGTGTGCAGGCACGCATGCTTGTGTTTGTGCATGTGTGCATGTGTGTGAGTGTGTGTGTGTGTGTGTGTGTGTGTGTGTGTGTGTGTGTGTGTGTGTGTGTGTGTGTGTGTGTTTGTCCTAGTGTTTGTCCAAGCATGTGTCTCTTCTAATCCACCTCATACATCTTCAGCTTGATGTTTAGTGTGCAGAGTGCTCAGTGTTTTCCTGTGCTTGTGGGAATGTGAGTGTATGTGTGTGTGAATATCTATGTTGTATATCTGTGTTTGTGTGTGTGTGTGTGTATGTGTGTGTTTGTGCCTGCATTTATGGAAGCCCCTGTGTCCGTTATAATCCAGCTCATTCTTCTCTGAGCCAAGTGCTCAGCGATGCAACTCCCCTCCGAGCTCTTGTCTTGAGCTGCATCAGAGGGATGGATCAGGGTCTGTTCCTGTTGAGCGATCACTCCTACTGGTCGGGGCTTCTCCCCTCCGCTGCCTGGAGCCCTCCGAGTGAGCAGAACCAGTCACAGACACAGACATTGAGTTTAGCCAGGAAGAAGCTGTACATGTACAATTCCCTTTGCCTACAGCAGTTGGGTCTTGAAAATATATAATAATAAATAAATAAATATTATATATAAATAGAAATAATGAAAAAATAAATCTTTTTTTGCTTTAGAGCAGTTGAACCTTTAGAATGATAATAATAAGAAGTAAGTAAATAAATAAAAGTATGTTTTGGTTCAAAAGCACTTTTCACGCAGAGGATGTGGCTCAGAGTCCTGAAATGAATACAATCCATGCTTCCTCTAGTCCCATATTGTTCTAGTATATTCTAGCATATACACTGAATGCAGAGAGAAGGGAATAGAGTTTGGACTGTGAAGTATTTGTTTTAGGTGGAAGTGTTGGTCTGAGGGCCACATACTGTAAGAACACAGACCAGTGGGCGTAGTATGGGGCTTCTTTATACGGCGCCTGTTCTGCTGAATCACTCGGGTAAAAAAAGTATGCAGCCTGGTGGTTTGGTCACCCAATTGCTGCGTTTAACAAAAAATGCGGCCTCAACTGTTTGCTGGAATGTCGGAAACTACGTCTGAGCCCTTTACAGTCAGGTTCGGTTGCATTCCGATTCAAATCATGAAGTGAAATTGCGGATTTTTCTTTTTTTTCTTTCTTTCACGAGGGTAATGTTAAGGCGAGGGTTGACTTAGTGATGTGTGGTCAGAAGAGAAACATTTTCTGCATTCTTTTGGCATCAAGATCAGGGCTGTAGATTAGACAGGGCTGGTCTGTGCCAAAGCTGCTGCCTTGTTAGAAGCAGTCTGGCATAAATCAAACACTGACATCTATAACAATGGCTTAATGTCCAGGAAATCCTTATCCCAACCCCCCGAAAATGGATTTTAAAATCGACCCAGCATCTTGCTAAATCTCACGTATGAATTTCATGGTAGCGTTCCCTGCATGGCTTTGCCCTTTTGACTGCTTGTTATGTCTCTGACCCTCTGCATAATCACAGCATTAAACAAGACGCAAACAGATGCTGGCTAGCTGCCGCCTTGTGGGGTCGCTTGAAGGTCAAAGGTCATCTATGAGGGTCACTCTCTAAAAGAGGTTTGTAGCTGCTCGGGAGAAATGGCACAGCGAGTCCGAAAAATGACACTAATTCGATAAGTGTCTTTCCTGGGGTATAGCATTGATCTCCCACGTAGGCCGACTGTTAGGAATATGGCGTCCACAAAAATAGAGAGCATAAACAAATTGATCAGAACCAACTGTGACGCCGCAGGATCAAGGGGAATTCCACAGGAACACAAGCCTGGAACAGGGGCCTGTCGGGGCTGTCGTCAGTGGCATGGCGAGAGGCACAAACAGCTTGGGACGTCTTGTTTTTCCTTTCTGTCTCCTTCACTCTCTCTTTCCTTCTCTCTCTCTCTCTCTCTCACTCTCTCTCTCCCTCTCTCTCTCCCTCTCTGTCTGTCTCTCCTCATCTCCTCAGGCATGCATCTGCTTGTTAACAGTGCTAAGTGATTGAGTTAGGACAGACATTCTCTGGTGAAGGTTAGGCCATCTACTCATGCCTGATGCTTTGGTGTTGAGACAACTCATCTATCTTTCTCTCCCTCTGTACCTCTTTTTTTCTTGTATTGTTTTGCTTCTCTTTCTCTTTTCTGGCTGTCTGTTTCATTTTCTCCTTATTTTGACATAGTATGCCCTGACCCTAGAGCCATCTTTAAATGTCAAATTGGTCTTTTTTTTCCCTTTGAAGGCGCTCAGTCTATAACAATCAATATTGACAGCACAGTCTGTTTACTGACGTGTAGAGGTCAAACGGGTAATGAATCAAGTGGATTCCTGCATTGTTGCCATTGGATTGATTTTGTTTGATTAATTCACAGGTTGCTCCCTGAGGTCTTTTCAGGTATTTGATGTCAATCCCTCTCTCTGTTTTCCAGTGTGTGCATGCATACTGCAGTATTAACGTTTTTTGCTCGGGTAATACGTCAGAATCAGTTTGGTCAAAGCCTTTGGGTTCTCAGGAGCAGAGCCTCAGTCGTACGTGCTTTTCCCTCTGAAAGGCAAGTCCTCCTATACCATCGTAAAATGAAAGGGAAGGGGGGGGGTTTGTGGTACAGTCATGAAACAAATGAAGGAAACACTGGGGCAATGCTACAGTACTTAAGTCGGTTTCATGTGGGCTCCAGCAAACAATTTTATTGCCCCGACAAAAATGTCTGTCGTCTCCCACAATATGGATCAAAAGGCCAGCAATGGAAAAAAAGGGGTCCGCGACAGTCAAAGTCCCTACGTCGTTTAATGTTCCCTTAAACTGTATCAAGCGCATTTGTCTCACTTAGTCCTCAGACACATCAAAGACCCCTGCGACCCCAGAGGTTCCCGACAGGATGTATGGCCAGTCTAATGAAACGTAACTACAACCTCTCAAAAAAAAAAGCTTCTCAAAATGGCAGCTGTGACGAATGGGGTGAGTTGTTCAAGATTGGGCTAAGCCCTCTCTGCATCCTCCCCTCGCCCCCCAAAAATCCCCCTGTATCCTATTTAGGATCTGGCGGGGACTCAGTGGAGTTGTTTGGGGTTCAGACAGTAAAAAAAATGCAGATATTTTACAGCATGAGAGGAGGGAGGGGTGAGAGGTGAGCGGAGGGACGGTTGGTGGTGAGGGTCAAAGGTCGCGGTGGGACCCCGGGGGAGTTGTGTGACAGGTGAAGAAGAGAGCAGATGCTAATTGGAGCCGTGGACCACGCGCTTGCAGTCACACAGGCAGGTCAGGGGCTCCTGTTTCAGCTCGTGGATGGAGGGAGGGAGGGAAGGGTGACAGACCACAGAAATCAACACGCTACTGACGCAGATAGCAAAGCCTCAGCCTCGTCCAGCAGGCTCACGCCGCACGACACCCAATGCCAGAGCAAGGAGAAGCTCTGTTAAAGGAGAAACGCACAGGGCAAATCCAAAGTGTTCACTCTTTCACTAAAGAGTGCACAATGTACTAAATAAACCAATGTTATAGGTGAATTAGAGCGACCAACTTCCTGTTTTCCCAGGACATGACCTGTTTTCACTTCCTGTCCTGACCATCCTGGTTGCTTTTTTGTAAAGTGATGAAAATGTATTATGCATGTATTCTGAAACAAGATAACCCAATTATTAAGGGAAAGCTGGTCCTGGTTTTTGTCCTGGTTTTTGGTAATCAAAATATGATCCCCCTAGATGAATGACACAGTGCACTATATAGTACTCAAGTCAAGAGAAGTATAGTGTGTCAGAATGCACACTCAGAAGGTCACAGTCGTTTGATTTACTACACACCAACACAGTACAGTTACAACAACACATTCGGTATACAGTGGTCCCTCGCTATAACGCGGTTCACCTTTCGCGGCCTCGCTGTTTCGCAGATTTTTTTTAGGGCATGCTTTTTTTTCTTTTTTTTTTTTACAGCGTATTGTGTCCTGCACCTTGATTGGCTAAAGGACTGTAGAACATTGTCAATCAATCTCCTGTACAGTACAGAATGCGCTCAGATTGTAAAATGTACATAAATCTTCCATCGCTAGCTGTGTGACTCTGAAGTGCTGTATGTTTGCAAGTTTGAACTTTGAGAGTAGAAGAGAGAAATGTGAGAAAATGTCAATGCCTGTCTGAGAAAAGTGTATAAAGTGTGTAGTGATGGGGTTTTACAGCCTTAAAACATCTATTGTAAATGTAAAAAATAAAGCTGACTGCTTTGCGGATTTCGCCTATCGCGGGTTATTTTTAGAATGTAACTCCCGCGAGTTACATGAGGGACCACTGTATACACAATAAACATCCAAATTATGAACTTGGTGTACTCTATAGTGACAGTGTGAACATTTGGCACAAAGCCACAGTGTGGCCTGGGAATGAATGTGAAGGTGTAGTAGCATTAAGTGTTCTGTGTCCTAACCAAAGATAGGCCATCTAATGTGTCTGTGTCTAGTCTATAAGGTCACAGTGATAATAGTCTGGCACCATTGTGACAAACCCAGTTATCAACTTGGGGTAAGTGTGTGTGTGTGTGTGTGTAGGTGTGTGGTTTGTGTGCGTGCATGTGTGTGTGTGTGTAGTGTATGTGGTGTGTGTGTTTATGTGTGTGTATTAGTAGAGGACATTGTTTGAATGCCTGTTGGGTACATCCACACTCTTTGGCTGAGCCTTGGGAAAATGTGGGGAATGTCGGACGGTCACAGACTTCCTGACGACTTTCTCGGCCTCGGTTCCACGTGCCAACCGGTCTGGGTGGTCCTGCTGCTGCTGCACAATTACAGGCCTCTCTGCCCTCACACTGGACATCCTATCTGTTCTGTCTGTCAGACTCACCTGATTAACCTTGCCACCCAAATACCAGCTGTCAATCTCGGGCAAGTGCCTGCGTCTCCATCACAGCAGGAAAAAACAGTCTGGCCGAGGCAGTGGCCATTGTGTGTCTGCAAAGAGAGAGAGAGAGAGAGAGAGAGAGGGAGACTCTGAGAGATAAAGTGAGAAAGAGAGACAGACAGAGAGATAGAGGAAGAGACTAAGGTAGAAAGAGAGAGAAAGATAAAGAGAGAAAGAGAGGGAGAGAGAATGGGGGGGAGAGAAAGAGACGCCAGGTTGCCTGGAGCGAAGCTTTGGGTCGTGCAGTAACGTGTGAAACCACTGACACACCACATTACGTGAGGGCAGCCATGCAGATCTATGCCTATTTGTCGCCACCCAAGGGGTGTGTGTGAGTGTGTGTGTGTGTGTGAGTGAGTGTGTGTGTGTGTGTGTGTGTGTGTGTGTGTGTGTGTGTGTGAGTGTGTGTGTGAGTGTGTGTGCGTGTGTGTGTGTGTATGTGTGTGTATGTGTGTGTGAGTGTGTGTGTGTGTGTGTGTGGGGAAGGTGGGGTCGTGGGCCCTTGGCACGGGTTGTAAGTCGGGCATGGACAGAGGGACCCCACTTGATCCACACAAGGAGCGTGAAATAAAGGGGCTGATCCCAATCCCCCCACTTAAATATTTATTGCCCGGGAAATTGGATTCTTTTGGGGGGCAGGGGATGGGTTTGGTGCCCTGCCCCTCTCGTGGCCCCTGACGACCGGTGCCACTGGCTGTATGGGGCACAGCGAAGGGGTGACGCAGCTTAGCAACGAGGAACTTCATTTGCCGGTGGGTTGTTTGTTCCCACTGGGCTACACCAATGGTCTGCCTCTCTGAAGGGGCAATTAATCAGACCTGTAGTAGAGAGCCAGTAAGCATGGAGAGGGAGAGAGAGAGAGAGAGAGAGAGAGAGAGAGAGAGAGAGAGAGAGAGAGAGAGAGAGAGAGAGAGAGAGAGAGACAGAGAGACAGAGAAACAGAAAGAGAGAGCAACAGATAAAGTGAAAAAGAGGGAGGGAGAGAGAAAGAAAAAGAAAGAACAACAGATAAAGAGAGAGAGAAAGAGAGCAACAGATAAAGTGAGAGAGGGAGAGAGAAAGATAGAGAGGGCAACAGATAAAGGAAGAAAGAGAGAGAGAGACAAAGAGACAGAGAAACAGAGAGAGCTACATATAAAGTGAAAAAGAGGGAGAGAGAAAGAGAGATAAAGAAAAAAAGAAAGAACAACAGATAAAGAGAGAGAGAAAGAGAAAGAGAGCAACAGATAAAGTGAGAGAGGGAGAGAGAGAGAAACAAAGATAGAGAGAGCAACAGATAAAGTAAGAGAGAGAGAGAGAGAGAGACAGCATGGAGACTGGACGGTGGCCAGACAACATGAGGTGAAGGTGCTATGACCCAGATATATTATGACCCCTCTGTCCCGCATCCAGAAAGTATCTCTACCCCCCCTCCCCACCCTCCACCCCCATCCCTTTTTACAGGTGCACAGTGCCTAATATGAAGCCATCGCTCTTACGCCCACACTGTGTAAGACGATCCTGAAGCTTGTATTAAAGTGCCATCAATTTTCAACTTGCACTCCCCTCCCCTCCCCTCCCCTAACATGGAGAAGCCGAGTGTGACTTCAGGGCCAAGACTTTTAACAGCCTCCTCTGATTCCCTGCGCAGGAAGGCTACACATGTCACCACGCTGGCTCGGTTTGATGATGTCACTCGGGAGGTAAGGGTGACCTAGGGTGGAATCGTAGATATATAGCAGTATACCTTAGAGATCAGGGGGTGGAATAGTGCAGTGACATGGGTGACATCACCGAGACATCCAGACTGCAGTCTGCTGGCGCCAGGTCTTTGAGCCTTGGGGGGATAAAAAAATAGAAACCTGTATTGCTCTCATCTCTTTACATTAAATAGAGGGGGCTGCAGAGGTTTCCAGTGGCCATGATTCTCTTTTTGGTTACACGTTGTTTTGCTGTCCCTGTTACATCAATCAGGCACGGTGTAACAAGGTGTGATACAAATTGTAGCATTATGTACTTATACTGTACCATACGGTTAGGGTTAGGGTTAGTATTAGGTATATATAGTGTAATCTACATGTAGATGGTATGTACTTACACTGTACAAACCTAATACTTACCCTAACCCTAACCGTATCGTACAGTGTAAGTAGATAGTATGTAGATACACTAAAACAGGAACCAAAACATAACGTTTTACCCTCTTTTTTATGGCATCATGATGCGATGGAACACCCCTTGTATGGCCATGACCAAACCAGAAATACAGCCCACTCGGCTGCTGTTTACCCGCCAGAGGCCTCCTCTTAAGGAGCTTTTACGGCCAAACAAATTGATGCAAAGTTAGGCCGTCAGTCAATGTTAGACGCCAAGGGGACTGGTAACAAGCCTTCCACGCTCAATTGGCATTCCCCAGTGCTGATATCAGCCCCAGATACCTAAACAACGCCATACCCACCTCCATATCATTAGCCAGGCACTGCAGTTTCTCCCCTTGATTAAGTTAGTGCAAAACCAACATGGGGACGTGGGATATCTTCTTTGTTTTTTTGTTGTCCCATTTTCAGGCTTTCTTAGCTTAGAGTCACATTTCAGGATGTTTTGTTGCTGTGGTTGTTGTTTTCCAAAGACTCAGTAATTTAAAGTATTCAGAAAGCTGCTGTTGTGTCCATAGTGCATATATATATTTTGTGCTTAAAAAACAGGAGTATGGCTTGAATGAAGAAATGTAATTATTGTAATTTCATACCACATATTACATAAGCATCCAATCATTTCCTTACAGTAAAACAATGATGAACAACATATGGTCTTGCTAGGGTTTAATGTGGCTGTGGCTTTGCTGTTGGATTTTGAAGCCCGAACAAGAGACTGTTATAAAACAAATTATTTGATTTTAGACGAGTCATTGTTGAATTAAATGGAATTCAACTAAATGCCTTTACATAGCTTGAATTAGGAGTGCCACTCTACTGTGGTACATACAATTATGTGACCAAATTCTCTACACTGAGAAACAGAAATGACAAATGTGATGAATGATCGCCGGCTTGTTTATCCAAACCCCTCTTCTGTGTCCCACCCTATAGTATTTTCTTTCTTGAAAAGGCTGTTGATGTATAGGCAGAGAAGCCACGTTAGCCAGCCGTATCTACTGAGTATGTATTTGAGGAGTGTCTGTACTGAGAGGTCCCTGTATGTAAAAGACATGTCAGGGTCATTGCTAGTGGGGACAGCTCTAGGGCGTCGATCATACCCGGCAGAGGAATGTGCGTGCATTCATTAGTGTATACATTCATCACACCAGTCATTAAATCCATTATAGCTCTCCTCTGTCCCTCAACCTTTGCGGTCATAGCAGCAGCACTCTTGAGTGGGCTTCACTCAAGAGGTGCCTGTCTTGCGTGTTACAACAAGGTCCTCCCCAGGTCCAGCGTGTTAACATCTGCGCAGGCCTCCCTTCTTCCTTAGCAGAACCTGGCCACGCTTCAGGACCTCCCAGGGCCCTCACAGAGCTGTCACTGTTCTCCTTTAATAATGAATGACCCGCAGGGCTTCAGACCTGACGAAAGGCCGGCCGCTCTCGCTGCCGCCTCGATTCTTGCTCGAGCGGCTCTGTCCAAATGAAACACGCTTCAAAGGCTGCGAGCGGGCAAAAAAAATAAATAATAACTTGCCCCTCCTTCCCAGCCCCCGCTCACCTGCGCGCCATTACGGACCGGCATGCTCTGCTGCTGCTGCTGCTGCAGTTGCAGTTGCTGAGTGTGCAGCAGGGATGGAAATTCGCACCAGCCAGCAGCCAAATGTTGGTAAAATATAAAAATGGCTGGTAAATTTTGGGCACAAAATAATAATTTACAACACTATTGACTAGTGAATGTTATCATTTATTTGTCAGTGGCTGGTAAAAGTTCACATTTTAATGTCACAAGTTAATGTCCACCCCTGCTGTGCAGCAATCTCCACATCACACGGCTCTCCGACGCCAGATGACCGGCAAGCCTCAGCAGAGCCAAAGCCGTTATCTCCCCACGGGCCAGTGCCTGCGCTCAAAAAAGCGGAGGTGGGAGGTAGGCAGGGGTTTGTGTGTGTGTGTGTGTGTTAAGGAGGGTGCCCAGCTGGAAGAGGTGTGTGCAGCCCACCTGCCCACATCTATAATGAAAGACCCTGAGACTTCCTGTTTTTCACCCCATCACACCACCCCAATACCTCACCCAACCCAACCCCACCACCACCTCCTCCCATGATGAGGTGGAGCGGCAGAGCAAAGCGGGGGGAAAGTGGTAAGGGATGCCCTTTAATAGAGGTGGACAAACCAGCTTGAGAAAGCAAAAAGTCCTGCAATGTATTCTTTCTGCCTGTGCTCTTAAAGGAGTACTTCCATGAGAAACTGTTTAGTACTTGCTCTTTTGAAATACGACAGGTCACCCCGAGTTGCATATGCATGCTGCACGTGAAAATGTTCTTCTAACCAGATTGCCTCCATTAGTCAGTGAATGAAAGTAGGGGAAAAACGAGTGGATAAGAAAAAAGTCAACAAAGTGACGTAGGTTTGTAAAATTAGAAAAAGCTATGCCACAGTTGTGATTACTGGAGAAGTTTTGTTGCAGCACACATTCACTTAGAGAAGCATAGGTAAGTATGTGTGTTTGTGTAGAACGTTTAGATCTTCTATTTGGTTCGCTATGACTGAATGGGCTTCGAATGATTGTAGCCTGTGACTAGCATAGCCGAGAACCTGTCATTCTCCCTGCTCCATCTCCTCCACCAAACTAGAACAGCCTAAAACAGGAGCCCTAAAGCATTTTTTTCACCAGAACCCGCTCACAGGGCAGTCATTACTACTAGAGACCAACGCAAAATTAATGAAAACACGATGAAAGTACACCTTTAAGCACAACACTTTGTCTGTCAGCCTGTCAACAGGATGAGCACGAGCTGAGCCCCCCGGGGAGGTCACTGGGGTCGTTTCGGGAGTTTGCGGGTTGGACGCGTGACACTTGCCTCAGAGATCGTTTCTGATAAAGTAAACTCCATATAGTTTAATTCTTTTACATTTATCATAACCGCAATAAAAAGCAGTCACACAGGATCTCATGGTAGACATCCAAAACCACGGGCTGCACCCCAACCAGCGTCTCACAGTATCTCTTCCGCTTATCTCATCTCATTTTCACTAAGTAGCTCTTCTACTTGGATGAGAAGCTGGTTCAGTGAATTGGCTGGAATTTGTACTTTCTGAACCCGGGATTGTCCACATCTGCACAGCTCAGCAACGAAGAGTTAAGTTTATCTCACCTCTATGAGTGCTGGAGAGGAGGGGGGTGGGAGGGGAGGAAATGTTTTTTTGGTCTGGTGACTAGTTTGTGTGTCATGCTCAAGAGCAGATTCCCCTTCACTTACTTCATTACAGCTCATGCCATGGTTTGGCATGCTTTTTTTCCAGCCACTGGGCCAACACTAGTCCCCCAGTGTGTGTTTGTGCTGTCATTAAACCACATCTGAACAAAATAAACACATACACATATGAGCACACACACACATTAACAGCTCTAGCCATCCCCAACACCCCCCCCCCCCCCCCCCCCCCCCCCCCCCCCCCCCCCCCCCCCCCCACACCCCCCACCCGACCACACACACACACACACACACACTCACACAGGCCACATCACCACTACCATCCCACCCGCCCCCGCCCTACTTTGTCAGCATTTCAGAAACGCCTCTCCGCAACTGTTTGTGATGAGACCCCCACCCATTACACACACACACCCTTGGGCTCTGCTGCTGCTGATGTCACAGCGAGGGCATCTGGCCAAACCCATGACTAATCATGCACATGTGGTGATCAGGCATTACATCCTCGCGGAGACATTAATCACAAAAGTGAAAAATACCACCATAACAGCAGCAGCATCTACTGCACATTTGTGTATGGAAACTATCTAGCTTCCCATAGCTGGGCCTGCGGTTTAGAATTTCGTGACTTTTGATTTACTTACCAGTAAGCACCATAAAGCTTCTGTTGTTTCTCCAAGAGTCATTCTGGGAGCCTGACTAAGGGGGAGTTGTGTCCCCCGGCCTTTTAGTCGTTATTTTGTGGGTTTGTTCTTGGTAGCAGTGGTGGTTTGATGGTACCAGAGAGTCTGGCCAGCTTCTCTCGTTGAGATAGAACACTTTATCTGTCAGCCTGTCAACAGGATGAGCACGAGTTAAACCGACTAGGGTTGTTTCGGGAGTTTGCGGGTTGGACGTGTGACACTTGCCTCAGAGATTGTTTCTGATAAAGTAAACTCGATATAATTTAATTCTTTTACATTTGTCCTAACTGCGATAAAAAGCAGTCGCGCGGAATCTCATGGGAGACATCCAAAACCACGGGCCGCACCCAAACCAGCGTCTCACAGTATCTCTTCCGCTTATCTCATCTTATGCTATGATAACACGTCTTGTGTCAGCATTTACCCTTGAAGCTCCAGTGAGCTTAAAAAAAAAAAACGTCAGTTGCGACTCGGAGATTAGCATCAGGCTAATGGGCCACTTGATATTTCCTCTGTGGCAGACATGCCATTATCTTTTACCTCCTTGGATCTCACAGGTGCAATAACCCTGCACCTGACCAACGCTGCGCTCGTGGGAATGTGTGCACTTGCTGGCTGCAGCAGTCTGTGTTGATTTGGGTACAGTTTGCGTGTTTCAAAGAGTCGGGGGGTCTTAGATGGAGCGGACACCGGACACCACAGTACCCTCTGAGGAGAGAGAGAGCGAGGTGGGTGGAGGCCCCCTCTTTCGTCCGTTTATCCAGCGAGGTGCCAAGGTCACCTGACCACATCCCGCCATTTCTTCCCACAACATGGCCTCCTAGTCGGAAGATGGGGCCGTGAGACGGGTCGGAAACGCGAGCACGTCCGATCTCTCCCCTGTGCAAACAACAGGAGGAACAGCAAGGGGACAAAAAGAATGAATAGCTGTTGTTCTAACGAACTTCAGAGTCGTGTGAGCTCTACGTCATACCCTGCCACACACGCATGGAACATTTGCGTCTCCTCCGCAAGTGTGTTGTCGTACTTCTCTACGGACCGTGCTCTTGAGGGGGGAGACTGACTGTTTTAAGAAAGAGAGACAAAAGTGCCTTTGTTGAAAGACCTCACTAGCATGCAAGACATGCCCTTTCGTTTTGGCCAGTGTTCACGTAAACAGTTTTCAGATGTTGCTGGGGTGCTTTAAAATTGGTTTCTACTGTAAACTCAGCCTTACTCAGTACTCTGAGGAACAGTGATATAGTGGACACACATAAAATCAGTTAATTGCCTTTTAATGATTGGTAATATTTAAGATATACATTTCCATACACGTTTATTCACCTTATTGTACCATTGCGTATTGTTTACCTGCCTACTTTTCCTTTCAACACTTCCCCACTGCTAAACAAAGACATCTGAAACTATTCCTGGAGGCCTTGTACAGTGTGCATGCATTTTCTGTCTGTCATTGTTTCCGATACAGTTGTGAAAAGTCAATGCAATTACACTTGACAAGAAAATCAGATTGACAAAACTAAAATTTGTACAGCTAATCAGGCCTGTGGCTGAAAAAGTGTGATCACGTACAAAGTTTATCCACGTACTGCACCTAGATCTGGGAGAAATGGGAAACATGCGGGCCACCCAGAGGCCAAGAGGTAAGATGCAGGAATTAGAAGCAGTGGATTAAGGTGATATAAAAATGCTAGTTTTGTAAACCCACTATGTTTATGACAGGGACAAGATATGCAGACTGGCAAAAACCCTCTGACTTTTCCCTCCCTGAAACAAAACAATTTCGACAAAACATCCCAAAATCATTCTCCCTGACTGATTTTTCTGGAAAGGCATAATCATACTGTTTTGGCCAAGGCAGAGGCAGTGTGTGTTTGTAATTAAACCTCAGTTATTCCTTCGATGGTATATCACTGCATCTCTCTCCCTCTCTGCCCCCCTCCCTCTTGGTCTCTCTCTCTCTCTTTCTGTCTCTCTCTCTCTCTTCTGTTTTATATCCCTATTTTTCCTCTCTCCTGTACACTCTCTCTCTCTGTCTCTCTCTCCTGTTTTTTTCTATCCCTCTTTTCCCCCCACTGTCTCTGTCAGGGCAGGTTTATCCTGATGAGTTATTTTTGTGCTGTTGTGGGTGCTTTAATAATTCTTTCCTGAGCTCTTGTGAGATGCTATCGCGGCAGCTTTGAAGCCCGGCCGATGCAATCTGCTCCCTTCTCCAGAGGTTCCATCTTTATTAAAGGCACATTCACTAGATGAGTCTGACAAGACTTTTTCCAGTCCTATATATATATATATATATATATATACAGCACGGTTAGGTGAAACAGTGTTTCATCAGTAGGGGTGAATGTGTGTGTGTGTGTGTGTGTGTGTGTGTGTGTGTGTGTGTGTGAGAGAGAGAGAGTGTGTGTGTCTCTCTCTAGACATCTATACACTGTGTTTGGTGCCAGTGTGTCTGTGTGTGTCTGTGTGTGTGTATGTTTGTGTGTGTATGCTTGTGCATGTAGGTGTGTGTGTGCATGTGTGTGTGTATGTTTGTGTGTGTATGCTTGTGCATGTAGGTGTGTGTGTGCATGTGTGTGCTTCTGCATTTACGTGTGTATGTGTTTCTACTCTTTCTTGTTACTCATCTCAAATTCTTGCAATGTTTGCCACTTACTGTGTTTAGAATGCTTGGTGTGTGTGTGTATGTATATGTATGCACGTGTGTGTGTGCCTGTGTGTATGTGTGTGTGTACGTGTTTGTAGTGTACAATGTGGAGGACATTGCAGCCAGGGAATAGGTACAAAAGTTTCCTCTCAATCTCTGTTAGGAGTTCTCCTTGCTTTGCAATGAAAGGCAGTGGAAGGCCCTGCCAACAATATGCCATAATGTACAGGAACCACCAGGCGAGGGGAGCCACTCTGCTTTTGGTAGCAAAAGGGTCTTTGTGCTGCACAGAAAGGGGCTTGTGAAGAATCAATAAGTGACTTTAGCCAAAGGGCCGGGCCGGGCACAAATTGTTTGTTGAACCGCGTGGGGCGGCAAACAAAGGATGAAAGGAGCGCCAAGGGAAGAAAAGGAAGAGGAGGAGGAGAGGAGAGAAAGAAACGACACAGATCAACACAACTCCTGGCTCTCTTGGCCTCTGATAGCTGATTGAAAAAATGATAAATATTCATAAGCCTGGCTTTCAGGGTAAAGGCCTTTGATAGTTCACTGAAGAGCACTTTCGCCCTCGCACTCTCTTTCTTTCTCTACCTTTTACATATTCTCTCTTATTCACTATATTTATCTCTCTCTCTGTGTCTCTCTCTCTCTCTCTCTCTCTCTCTCTTTAGGCACATACTTTCTCGGACTCACCTTTTATCTCTCTCTCTCCCTCTCTCTCTCCCTCTCTCTCTCCCTCTTTCTCTCCCTCTCTCTCTCCATCTCTTCTACTCTCACCCACATACTCATTGTTTGGACTCTGTCTCTGTCTCTGTCTCTCTCTCTGTCTCTCTCTCTTTCGCCCTCTCTCTCTCTCTCTCTCTCTCTCTCTCTCTCTTTCTTCCTCATTCACTTTCTCTCCTTTATTCTGTACAGGGGGCCTCCATGAGCGTTAAGTGAATGAGAGTGTGCGCTGCAGTGAAAGGAGATGTTTACCTCTTCTCCCCCGTGAAGCACCCTGACGCTTAGGGGGTCTTTGTGAAAGGGTTTGTGAAAGACACGGGCGGGTAAATTGCCCTTTCGAGCACCTCTCTCTTTTCCACACTGCCGGAGGGTGGAATGTGGGGTGGATGTGGGGTGCTTGAGATGGATTCTCCTGCTGCTAGAGAGTGAAGGAGTGATGGAGGTGGTGGGGTGGAGGGGTGAGAGTGAGGTTTGGAAGGTGGGGTGGTTCAGGAGTTTTTTTTTGGGGGGGGGGGGGGGGGGCTGTGGAGGTCAGATGCTTGAGATGCATTCTCCCACTGGTAGAGAATGGGGGAAAGATGGGGTGAAGGGTTTGGACTGAGGGTTGGAAGTGTAGTGCAGGAGGCTTTTTTTGTGGTGGTGGTGATTGGGGGGGTTGGGGTTGTGGCTGTGGAGGTGAGATGCTTGAGATGCATTCTCCACTGCTGGAGAGTGGAGGAGAGGTGGAGATGTGAGAGTGAGGGTTGGAGTGGGGGGTAGGGGGGTTGGGAGTTTTTTGGGGGTGGGGGGGGGGGGTGTTTGGTTGTGGAGGTGAGATGCTTAAGATGCATGGAGGAGAGGTGGAGATGTTAGAGTGAGGGTTGGAGCGGGAAGGGGGTTGGGATCTTTTTTTGGGGGGGGGGGGGGGGGGGGGGGTAGCTGTGGAGGGGTGGGGGTTTGGCTGTGGAGGTGAGATGCTTGAGATGCATTCTCCACTGCTGGAGAGTGGAGGAGAGGTGGAGATGTGAGAGTGAGGGTTGGAGCAGGGGGGGTTGGGAGTTTTTCTTTGGGGCGGAGGGGAGGGGTGTTGTGGCTGGTGTTGTGGAGGTGAGATGCATTCTCCTGTAGGGGAGCCCCCTGACCCCCCTGGCTACAGTCAGTGCTAACAGAAAGCAGAGCACTTCAGTAGCTGCCCTGGACTGGAGAAGATGCTTCATGGTCTTTCACTCTCACTCGCTCTTTCTCTACTTCTCTCTCTATTTTTCCTGCTTTCTCTCTCTGTCTGTCT
>CM050199.1:21692500-21695000 GCA_027475355.1 Coilia nasus
GGGCCGCGATCTTTATTTGAACCGCGAGGTCTTCGGACACGTTTGGACTCCTTTGTGAGTAGGCTGGAAGCACTTGAAAGCCCGCCGTCCGCTTATATAAGCCTCATTATGAATTTGAGCCCTGTGCCCGCCTGACACCGTGTGCCCGGTGCCAGGGGAGCGATTGCTAATGCAAGCTGGAAAAAGACGAGTGTAGAGAGCGAGCGAGGGAGTGTAGAGAGCGAGCGAGGGAGAAGGATAGAAAAACAGACTGTCCCATCCCAGACTGTGTCCCGAAAGAAAGGGCGTGTGCCTTTTGGAAGTGTTGCTGTTTGTCAGAATTGTTCTTGTCTGGATTTGTGATTTGTCTATGTGTGTGTGTTTGTGTGTGTGTGTGTGTGTGTGGGGGATGTGTGTGTGTGGGGGGTGTGTGTGTGTGTGTGGGGTGTGTGTGTGTGTGTGTGTGTGTGTGTGTGTGCATGTGTGTGTGTGTTTTTTGTGTGCGCGTGTGTGTATGTGTGTGTGTGTGTGTGTATGTGTGTGTGTGTGTTTTGTGTGTGTGTGTGTGTGTGTGTGTGTGTGTGTGTGTGTGTGTGTGTGTGTGTGTGTGTGTGTGTGTGTGTGTGTACACGTGCGTATGCACAAGGAGTGTGAGCCTTTGCAGCTGCTGTTTCTACTTGGCTAGCCAAGTTCCAAACGGCTCCCCAAGCATTCATTCCTCTCTTCCTCATCCCTTTCTCCCTCATCACTCCCTTCATTCTCTCTCTCTCTCTCTCTCTTTTCCTCCTCTCCTCCTCTCTACCGTTCCCCTCATTCAGGAGCATTATAACTCACCAAACCAAAGACTTCCTATTTGCTCAGGCATCGCCCATGCAGTGAAATCACAATCTCTCCTCTGTATAGCCTCAAACATGATATCCATCTCACCCCAGTCTGCATTCGGGGCCAATCTCAAAGGCTCCCCACAAAATTTAATTGCGTCGGGGCCCTGAAACACAGAAGTCACAGCCAAGCGAATTAATTACACTGCGAACTTGTGTTTCACAGTACACGGATCATGTTTGTGTAATGTAAAGCTACGGTGGTCCGCAACTGTACTGTATGTCATTTCCTGACAGCTAACCCACCATTTAAAAACCGTTTTTCACGGTTGCGTGACATTGTGATGTGTGTTGATATAATTTACGTAAAGCTGAGCCTGCGTGGAATTTCTCTGCGTGTCATTTGCGAAGCCATAATTCACTATGGGAGCCTCGCATAAGGGCCCGGGACAGGACAGCAGTGGGCTGGTGTGCACTTAATGGAGATGTCGTAGTGGGGGTATTTATGAATGAGGAACACACAGGTGACAGCTGCTCTTTCTCCGTTTCTCTCTCCCCACCCCCACTCTATCTATCTCCTTCTCTCTCTCTTTCTCTCTTTCCTTATCCCTCTCTCTCTCTCTTTCCTCCTCTCATTATCTCTCTTTCTCTCTCTCTTTCCTTCTCCTTCTCTCTCCTTCTCTCTCTTTTTCCTTCTCTCTTTCTCTCTTTTCTTCTCCCTCTCTCTCTCCAACTCTCTCTCTCTCTGTCTCACTCTCTCTGCCCCTCTCTATCCTACTCTCTCTCCTTCTCCCTCTCTCTTTCCTCAACTTTCTTTCTGTCTCACTCTTTTATTGCCTCTCTCTTTCCTTCTCTTTCTCTCTGACTCTCTCTCTCTCTCGCTCTCTTTTTCCTTCTTCCTCTCTCTTTCTCTCCCTCTCTCTCTCTTTCTCTCTCTCTCTATCTATCTCTCTCTCAGCATGGCTGTGGGAACTTCCTCAGGGTCATCCAGCCTTTCAACAGGACCCATCTGTTTATCTGCGGGAGTGGGGCCTACAGCCCCGTGTGTGCCTACATCAACAGAGGTCGCCGGCCAGAGGTCAGTCTATCTGCATGTCTGTCTGTCCGTCCGTCCGTCCGTTTATCTATCCGTCTATCCATCCTCTGGTGGGTCAGTGTTACAAGGGGCCCTATCTTTGCTCTGTCAGTCAACCAAATCGCTTACTGTAGAACCACCATAGCAATCTATCTGTCTGTCTGTCTGTCTGTCTGTCTGTCTGTCTGTCTGTCTGTCTGTCTGTCTGTCTGTCTGTCTGTCTGTCTGTCTGTCTGTCTGTCTGTATGTCTGTGTGTCTGTCTATTCATCTGTCTGTCTATTCATCCTCTGGAAAGTCAGCGTTTTGGGGGGCCTATCCATATGTTTAGAATCAGAATCAGAATCAGTTTTGTTGGCCAATTGTATGTACATATTCAAGGAATTTGACTCGGACACATGTTAGCTCTCCATACATTCAACATATAGACATGTAGTGGTATATATTCAATAGACAAATAAAAACTATATAGACATTCTGTACAATAGAGACAACAATATGGACATACATGTAGGCCGCTAATATAGGCAACAATATACATATAGGCACATAATATATAGTACAAGTGGGACATAATATACAAGTACAATATAATATAATATAGAAGACAAGTACACATGGAGTGGG
>CM050199.1:21700000-21712500 GCA_027475355.1 Coilia nasus
AAATTGAATTAAATCGATAAATCAAAGCTTTAATGCACCACTCTAGGAGTTCTAAATGACGAAAGCTTTTTTGGCTTATAGAAGGGTGCAATTTGAGCCCCTTAAAAGTCATCTTGTCTCCATGAAATGAGGAAAAGAAGATTCTTTTGTTGGATGCATCTACGGGGCCTTTATATTAGGTTAGGCAACCGTTTACTCAGTTCAGAAAAAACTCATCATGTCACCGTAATGGAAAATGTTCCATAATAGTCCTTTCAGCTTTTGATTAAACCCATGAGGATATCTGTTATCGCCAGAGGTGATTTTAGATTCCAAAAGCAAATACCCACCACAACACTAGAAAACTTCTATTGCCACCACCCCTCTGAGGCCCTTAAGTGACCAGGGGCCCCAAGCAGTTGCCTGTGTTGCCTTTTGGATAGCTACATCTGTTGTTGTAGCACGGAAGCTGCACGGTGTGGTGTTTAGAGCTGCAAAACAGCAGTGAAAGTCAGAAGGAGGATGGAGCTGATGGGCCAGATCGTGAGGACTGGAGGCCCCCTGCCTGAGGCCGGCAAGAGGCCGCATCTTTCCCGTGTCGAGCCCCCACAGCGACAGCCTCCTCTCCCTGGGCTGTGCACGCTCTGTGGGCTGTCGACACGCTTCTCTCACAGCGGTCCCCACATTACCCAGACATCACATCACACACACACACACACTCACACACACACACCTCCACCACCACCACACGCTTTCTCTCTCTGTCCTTTTCTCCCTCACTCACACTCTCTCTCTTTCTTTCTCTCTCTCTCTTTCTTTCTCTCTCTCTTTCTGTCTCTCTCTCTCTCTCTCTCTCTCAAACACACACGCCTCCACTCCGTTACCTTACACCCCTGGGTAAAGGGATGCACAGAGGTGGAAGTGGAGAGTGCGGGAGGTGTAAGGAAGCACTGGATAAGGGTCACTAGGAAAGAAGGGATGAGGAAGCGCAGGAGGGATAAATTGAACGAAAAAGTCCCTTTTCCTGTCCCACTTTGGCCATAAGGATGCATAACGTTATTTTAACACGCTACATAACATTTGGTAATGCGCTTTTATCCCAAAAACACATTTTCCAACCCATCTGTGAGTTAAGATGACGCAGTCAGACACATGCTGTTTTCTTCTTGGCGGACAATCGATTACAGTATTCACTGTTGCAACATTTAATGTGACATAAATGACTGCAGCTTGCTGGGATACTCTGTGGGTTTGTTGTTTTTTTTTTTTTTTTTTTTTGCGTTGAGAGGCAGATGTGCTGATGCAGTGACTTTCTTTGTTTTTCCCCTCAGACCAGGAGCTGTTCTCTGGCATGTACATTGACTTCATGGGCACAGACGCCGCCATATTCCGCAGTCTGACCACCAGGAATGCCGTTAGGACTGACCAGCACAACTCCAAATGGCTGAGCGGTGAGAAACACACACTACACCACACTACAGACCCACCTTCCCCCTAAAGTTTCAGTTTTTAGCTATTTATTTATAACTCTCTGACAGTTTATAACACAATACAGTTGGTAATATTTTAGAGGTCCTGTCCAGAGGTAATACCCAAGAGCAATTCCTTCGGTCTCAAAGCCAACAAGAAGTCAGGATTAGGTACTATAAAAGTGTCAGTATTATAGTAGGAAACAGGGAGCATAACCCAGGTCAAACGCATCTGCCTGAGGTAACCCTGGGAGAAATAAACCTGCCTCACTGCTTCATTAACTCGTCGAACTCGTCGATGTCAATAAATCAGACCATCCCCCAAAGTCCATATGAAATAACAGACCGTGTTATTACATCTTGCTACATATCATACCTTATGTTGTGATTTCTCTCATTTTTTCTCTTTCTGTGTAAGGCAATGAACTGATACCTCCCCTCTGTAGCTCTCCAGTTGATAATAAACACCAGGTGTTGTGTTGTTTGACAAGGGGAGCGAAAAAGAGCAAGAAACAAAAACAATATCTTTCTATCTTATACAAATTCCTTCTATCTTATCTCTTTTTATTGCTTCTTCTTCTTCTTCTTCTTCTTCTTCTTCTTCTTCTTCTTCTTCTTCTTCTTCTTCTTCTTCTTCTTCTTCTTCTTCACTTGTGTGTCTAAAATCACCTCCCACCCACACACCCCCAAGTCAGTACTTTGTTCTCTCTAGGATGTACAGTCAGTAGGCTTTCGTCGGGGAGTCACACGACAAACAGATGTTTGCGCTCTTTACAACAAGCCTTGTTTCATGTGTGGTTTGTGTGTTGGTGTGTTTGTATGTGTGTGTATGTGTGTGTGTGTCTCTGTGTGTGTGTCTGTGTGTGTGTATGTGTGTGTGTGTGTGTGTGTGTGAGTGTGTGTGTGTGTGTGAGTGTGTGTCTGTGTATGTGTGTGTCTGTGTGTGTGTGTCTGTGTGTGTGTGTTTTCTTTCCTTTCTGCAATTTAGAGCCCATCTTCATCGATGCCCATCTGATACCGGATGGGTCGGACCCCAATGACGCCAAGCTCTACTTTTTCTTCCGTGAGAGGCTAACAGACAATAGCGGGAACACCAAGAACATCCACTCCATGTTGGCGCGAGTGTGTCCGGTAAGAAAGCAGACCAGACCACAGCAGCACTGGGAAGGGAGGTTGTAGAAGTCACCGTAGTGCTACATTCCTATAGCCTGGTAAACCAGCCCCTCGTACTTCATTTCATTTTGTACGGAGGGTCTGGAACAGACACCGTCAGAAACGATTTGTTGGAGGTGTGGACTCTGCTGAAGTCTAAAAGAAAGTGCCTCTGCCTTTACCCAATCGCTAACGCCTGGTCGTCACGTATGCAATTAGCCTACCAACGCATTACAATTCAAATGTAGCACACAGGGCCAACGTCACGGCTAACGAACACACCCTCTGTTCGCTGATTGGATCGGTCTTGCTGGGACTTACTAAATGACCCTCAAGAGATTCTGCTCCAGACCCTCTGTACAAAATGAAATGAAGTACGAGGGGCGGGTTTACCAGGCTAACATTCCTATTGTGTCTGTGTTTTTGTCTGTGGACAGGAAGTTTTCAACCACTAATTTTGTTGTGTTTTCCTCAATCTCTCCTCTCTTTCTCTCTCTTTCTCTCTCTTTCTCTCTCTCTCCTTCTGGTTTCTCCTTGTATGTTTCCCTTCCCTTCCTTTTTTGATGTGTATTTTTCTCTCCTCTGCTTTCTGTGGTTTTGTGGCAGAACGACACCGGCGGCCAGAGAAGCCTGGTGAATAAGTGGACCACTTTCCTGAAGGCCCGCATGGTGTGTTCGGTTCTGGAGGAGGATGGCACTGAGACCCACTTTGACGAGCTCGGTGAGCAAAGACTTGGCCTGCTCGCCCATGCTTGAGTCCTCTCCCATGCTTGACAGTATATTACATTACATTTAGCTCACACTCTTCACAATGACTTACAATGAATAACACAGTGAGTACAGGGACAGTCCCCCTGGAGCAATGTGGGGTTAGATGACAGTGAAGGCCATTTGACGAGCCGGGTGAGCAAAATCACAACCTGCTCTCCCAGGCTTCACTCTCTTTTTACCTCTGCCAGCAGAGGTTATGTAATCATCGGCGTTTGTTTGTTAGTTTCGTTTGATAGCAACATAACTCAAAAAGTTATGGATGGATTTTGATGACATTTTCAGGGTAGGTCAAAAATGGGCTAACTTAAAAGTGATTCGATTTTGGTGGTGATCTGAGCTGCCCTGGCGGAGGTCAAAAAAATAATCTAAAAAAGTTTTTAATATCTATCATATCACTGTGTAGGAAATTGAACTGAAAAGTTCCAGTGCACAGAATCTGTGACCGTGGTTCCAGAGAGAAGGGCAAAAGGGAGGGGGCGCGGGGGACAGTTCGCCTCTAGGTCTCAAATGCAATGCACAAGTGGGCAATACTCTGTAATTAATGAGCGAAGTCAGTCACACATAAGCTTCCTTCTCAATAACGCACATTTTATTCCTACCATTATATTTACAGGTTTATAATTCCTGCACATCTTTTAATTGTGTGAAAGGGCTAATAAAACAGGGCAATACAAAATAGGCGGTCACCAAGGTGAATAAGTCTTAACTCCTGGTCGGCAGTGACAGTTTTCGGCGATGGGAAATACAGTATGTTGACTGTCGAGTGACAAACAGTAGGAGATGAACAGAAAAAGGTCAAAGCCATTAGAAGTGTACAAAAACGAGCAAAAGATGAAGGTATGCAACTGTTCTCTCTGCATGATCACGTTATCCATGCCATGAATGAAGGGCTAATGTTAATCATGGTATAACTCCTACGTTTGTTAGCCTTCTAGCTATGATGCTACGATTGCTATACTCAACAATAATTTGGTCTGAGGGGGTCTCGCCTGGGGAGTAATTCAATGTAGAACCGCTACTGCTTTTGCTATGAACCAGCTGATGGGTTTTGCTGGCATGTAACTGTTGGCACATGCCTGCTTCTCGGGCAGGAATTTGGGTGGAGAAGTTTTCATCTGAATCCCAGCACATTTATCAAACCTACATCCAACATGCCACGTGTTGAGCTCCGTGCTGTGTGTGTGTGTGTGTGTGTGTGTGTGTGTGTGTGCGTGTGTGTGCGTGTGTGTGTGTATGCGTGTGTGTGTGTGTGTGTGTGTGTGAGTGTGTGTGTGTGTGTGTGAGAGTGTGTTGGGGGAGGGAGTTGTCTGTGTTTTGCAGATGACTCAGAGACATCACTTGTACATCATAATGTTTGTTTTCATTTCCAGAGAGTGTGTTTCTGCTGGATGCGGACAATCCCAAAGGTCTACTGGTGTTCGGTGTCTTCACGTCCACAAGGTAAGGGTAAGGCCCTTGTAGGTCACACCAATGATCGCATGACCCTGGAGAGCACATGGGTGTGTGTGTGTGTGTGTCTGTCTGAGAGTGTGGGTGAATATGGATGTATGTGTATGGGGAATAAGTGTATGTGTGTGTGTGTGTGTGTGTGTGTGTGTGTGTGTGTGTGTGTGTGTGTAGGTGTGTGTGTGTGTGTGTTCTTTGTGTGTCTGTTTGCGGGTATGAGTGAGTGATAGAGACCAGGGGAGTCTCTGTAGGGGAGGTGTGGACAATAAATCGAGACTTCTTGGAACGCACCTCCCGGGGAATGCGAGGCATCTTATTACACCACAGCGAACGCACTCCGGTATCTCCTGCTGCCTCCGACACTCTATAGACACTCATGCATCTCTCGTCTCCTCGCACTCGCTCAGCAAAGACAAAGCCAGTAAAACAACGTCCCTCGAAAAGGACTTCCAGAACATTAACGGGCGTCCCACAATTTTTATGTGCCGTGATCTGATATGCTCGTGAGACATGTTTCACCAGGGAGGAATTCCATGCCGATACACTTCTTAAGGCTCCATCGCCAACATTTCTCCCAGTCGTCACATGAAGCTATAATTATGGCCCCTCCGAGTAGCCGTACTTCCTGTGTGTTCTCCATAGCACGCCCGCACTAAAGCTGGTGTGGTGGCGGAAACGATGTGGTCAGCACCACTGGAGTGCTCGCTTGGAAAAAAAGAAAGAAAAAAAAGAAAAAGAAAAAAGGCAGCACTGTGGCACTAGCGGTCCTGTGGCTTCGTTTAGTTTGGGTCTTGTTTCCACCACCAGTCTGCTGTCTTGAGTGGGGGGAACTGTGGTAGTTCCTCCCTCAGGCACAGGCCAAGGCAAACAAGCGAGGGGGGGGGGGTGGGGGTAGGGATAAGGGGTAGTGGTTGGGGATTGGCTGGTGGGAACTATGTATGTAAGTCTCAGAACTTTGTTATTCTTGCTTGCACGTTGAGCTTCCTCCTTCCTTCTTGAAGCCGTGTTAGTTTTTTCTTGTTCTGCATTGCTTAGTGTGCTCGCTTGAACAATGGTCCATCTGTGTGTCAGCAGCATCGCATAGCACGAGAAGCGGTCTGGCCAACACTGCAACATAAGCCTCAAGGAAAAGAGTAAAGGTGTCCCGTTCTTTGGGGGATGATAGAGAGAAAAAGAGAGAGAGAGAGGGAGAGATGGAGAAAGAGTAGTTCCAGCAGGGTTGTATGACCTGGATGGTCCTCAAAACCCTCCAGGCTGTGTTTCCTGCAGGTTTAACATGGTGAATGATGGAGATCCAGACACCTAGAGATTTGAGATGCCACATCCTCTTCCCTCTAATCTACAGCATCTCCTGATGTTTGGTCCGTTTTTCTATTTCCCCTCAGCTCCGTGTTCAAAGGCTCGGCGGTGTGCGTGTACACCATGGCCGACATCCTGACCGTGTTCAATGGGCCGTTCGCCCACAGGGAGGGCCCTAACTTTCAATGGGTGGCTTTCCAAGGACGCATCCCCTACCCCAGGCCAGGAACGGTGAGTTCCAGCCTCTTCCATGACCACTGGCTAACATTTCCAACACAGAAAGATTTTATCATGTCTTTTGTGATGTAGAAGGTAAGTTCCAGCCGACACTTTCTTCATAGGAGGAGAAACACTTCATAAGGAATCATCTATAGAAATTTATGGGGAGGCTTCGTAATGCCAAGAAGGCCCTTGTCTACTACACATATACAGTCTTTTGCTGCCAAAAGCTGGCAATTATTGGCCAAACCATATAAATGCTGTCCAATCACCTTGCTCCACTTTGCTGCACGTGCAGTGTAGTAAAGCTCTGAGCATGTGCAGCTCAAAAAAAAAAACTGTGAGAAAAATGGCTTTGAAAGCATTATTTTCATACAAAACCGCCAAATGTTTCCGACCATTTCAATCAAGTTTTCATTATGATTTTGTGAAACCATGTTTTTTGTATAACCACTAGTCAAGGACATTCCCTACCACAGGCCAGGCACAGTGAGTTGGTTCCAGCCTCTCCGATGATGACTACTGGCTAACATTTCCAACGCACACAGAAATATTTCACCATGTCTTTTGTGATGTAAGACGGAACTGGGTTGAAACTGAGTCATTAAGAAGATTGAGAGAGGGGGAGAGTAGATATGATACGCAAGAAAGATAGGGAAAGTTTATGGCAACTTTAAAAGAGCTTACCCTTTCAATCCAATTCCCATTACTCTCCATTTCTGTCTTCACGTCTTTATTTCTCTTCTCTCTCTCTTCTCTAGTGATCTGAGGGAAAATTTCCCAGTGTCGTGGTGAAGTGTTAAAACTTTCTTTCTGTGACCTGATGGAACATTTAAACTTTGTCTTTTCCAGTGTCTTTGTGGAGTGTTTCTTCTCTCTCTCTCTCTCTCTCTGTCTGTCTCTCTCTCTCTCTCTGTCTGTCTCTCTCTCTCTCTCTCTCTCTCTTTGTTTTTCAGTGACCTGACAGAACATTTACACTTTCTCTTTTCTCTTTTTTTAGTGTCCTGGTGGAGCATTTACTCCTCACATCCAGAGCACCAAAGAGTTCCCCGATGACGTGGTGACGTTCGTCAGGAACCACCCGGTCATGTTCAACCCCATCTACCCCATGGGCCGTAGGCCGCTCCTGGTGCGGACGCATGCCGACTACAAGTACACATCCATCGCTGTCGACCAGGTCATAGCAGCCGATGGACAGTACCAGGTCCTCTTCTTGGGCACAGGTACACATACAGTACATACAGTACATGCAATAACCACAGTTACAGTTCACCTAAAGGGGAAATTTGCTGCAAAATGAACTTTGGATTTGTTAAAACATGTTATACCACGGCTCCCTTCAATTTCACATTGTGATGCTTTCTTTAGAACGGTTATTATCTTTCTATATACGCACACCTATGAAGTAGTCCCTGCTTTCTGTCCATTTCATGCTTATGTATCAATGTGCCAAGTTCGTGGTAAACTGTGAATACATGGTAAATATGTGACAGCTTTAGCAAATGACAAGCAGATGAAAGAACACAGAGTTATGTTATATGCCTCTGAGATCAACTTTTTGTGCTGTCACGCTGTGTTTGGACTCTTTTGCTAAGCAAGGCTTAATAGACCGTTGGAATAGCTGGCTTGACAACCAAAGGCATGGAACTAACGACTGGGTCTTGGCCATAGCAACCTCCAGTTTGGAATTAGCAACGGCAGTTTGTTATAAAAAAAAAGTTATAAAAAGACACATCTTATGGCGGAAGGAAGTAGTTCTACAAATAAGTTTGTTTTAGCAATTAAACATAGAAATTATTACCTGACATTAACATTAGACAAATGTGGTAACCGTGGTATAAGCGGGATAATGGACTTCGCGGTGTCCGTATAGGGCTTTGAGGTGTAACGGCCACGACGCGAAACGGAGTGAAGCGAACACTGCGTCGTCCATTATCCCTTACATAACAAGTTGGCATGACTGCTGAGGAGCAAAACTACGCTAGCCTGTTGCATTTTGAAACTCAAAAATTCGGAATGCCAGAGATCAGGGCACAGAGGAAGCTTGAAGTTATCGCTATTTTTAAACCAACCACTGAATTTCACCTTTAAGCTACGTTAAGCTACGTTGAAGTGTCTGAATGTGTTTTTCACTTTTGAAGTGTATTCCTTTATTTGGCATGTTTTTTGTCCACAGTGAATAAAAGCACAGGTACACAAACGTGGTAAACAAATGGACTATGGAGTATGTGGAGCACTTCCTCACACTCAAGAGAGTACACAAAGCACTTGACAACTTTATGGCTCACATTCACCCACCCACACACTCACTCATACACAGATGGTAGAAAGCTCCCATGCAAGAGGTCAAACAGGACATCAGGAGTAGTATGGGATCAAGGACACCTTGACCAAGTCACTTTTGCCCCAAAATAACCCCAGTTACAGTTCACTTAAACCACAAGTACCTGAAAGTGTGCATCACATTGAAATGTATCCCGTTATTTATCTTGCCCTTGTCCAGAATAACTGAAAAATAAGGGTTACCAAAGGTCACTAAAGCAATTCAAGCAACGCATGTGCATTGTCTGTCTACAGGCCTGTTTTTGTTTTAGCTCAGCTGACACACGCAGGCAGGGAGTGAGTTCAGGTATTAGTGGTCTAAATTCCATCTGCTTCTTGTGAGTCAGGTCATTTGGCCTAACGTAGCATTAAGAGCTGGCTCATTCATCTCCCCGATGACTCTGTGTGCAGTAGTATTACGTGCATTGAGATAATCTGTCAACAAGAGAAGGTCAAAACTCTGTTTTTCCCATTTACCCTCTTGCTTTAAGCCACGCTCGAAAGCACGCAAACAGACATAATTTGTGGATCTAGGGGTTTGTCTTTTTGAAAACATGAGGCATTCACATACCATGCTTTTGTTGTAAGCACTAATCACTTGTTCTGATGTTCCCAGACATCCTGGCGTTGCCTTAGTGGCTAACAAAGGATGTCCTTTTGGTCACCCACAAAGTGCTGGTTACAAGCAAAGGATAAAGCAATTTTCTTTATTGTTCGTAATATTAAAGCCATCCCTCCCTCTGAGCTTTTACAGTGACCATTATGGAGGAGGCCAGGGATGGGGATATGAAGTAGTGTCACACAGGGGAGACTGAGGTACAGGCAGGGAAGCTGGAGGAAACAATGAAAGCCGATTTTACCGTCTGTTGGGGCTTCAAAAAAAAAAAAAAAGTAATTTAATCTTAAATAATCTTGCCACTGCTATAGTTTAAGAATTGTTTGCCCTCGGGGCCCCTTGTAGTGGCCAGTTGCCTGTGTTGCCTTTTGACAAGCTACGCTTCCGGCTAGAGTATCTGGCTACGGTGTCAGTGATAGTGAAACACCACAGGAACCGGAGTGGAGACCAGTAAACGTGGCGGGCGCGCGCCCACACTTTCAGAGGGCCGATGGCACCAGGAGTCGTTCCGCACAGCTGTTCGTGTTTATGGCTCCCTTGCTTCCCTTCGATCCGATCCAGCACTCCTTCCCTCCTTCCCTCCTTCCCCGCCTTCCCTCCCAGATTCCTGAGCGGGCTGCCAGAAACGCCGGACGAGGCCGTCGATCAGTCGCGTTGCTCCGCCAGCAGGCTTTTCTGTTTCTTTTTCTGTTTCTTTCAGTTTTCAGAGAGCATTTTGTAATAGGGGGATTTCCATGCTTTGATTTTTTTTGTTTTGTTTTTGCTTTAAATGCGACCACTCTCCTTTTCCTCGGCCTGCCTCGTCTCTGTCTCTTCTTTGTCCCCTCCCTCGGTTCATAAAAGGCTGCCTCGATAAACAAGGAGCCACCCTGTTTGTGCAAGTTCACCTCAGAGTTTATTCCCTGGAAACGAGAGCTGAGGAGGAGGGAGGGGGCTGAGGAATACGTGCTTATTCTCATTCTCCACACAAACCTCAGTGTCACCTCAAAAAGAGAAAAACAGGCGGCGAGAGGGGAAGGGGCAAAGAGAGGGAGAGATAGTAAGAGACAAGAGTGCGGTTGCCAATAGTGACTCAATAAGAGAGAAAGAGAGAGACAGAGAGAGAGAGAGAGAGAGAGAGAGAGAGAGAGAGAAGAACAAACAATTCTGTTTACTCAGCTAAATGCACAGTTTATGTGTGTGCATATCAGCCATTCATTACACACCAGCCTTATATGGCTTCAGCTGCTGTGCCGTTTGTTGTGGTTCTTCACAAAGGGGAAAAGTCTTTTGTGCAATTTTAATGTGGCTTTCATTGCTTCCTTACTTTCTTCATCTTTCTCTTTCTTTTCTTCCTACTCCTACCTTCCTCTCTTTTTCTTTCTCTTTCTCTCTCTCTCTATCCTTCTCTTCCTACAGACAAAGGCACAGTCCAGAAGGTGATAGTTCTGCCCACTAACGGGTCCCTGGATAAGGATCTGATCCTGGAAGAGCTGGAAGTGTTTAAGGTCTGGGCTGCTTTCATTCCTGTGCCACACACATACGCACGCACACACACACACACACATCAAAGCTTCTGCTGCTGCCGTGCATCAGCTCGGTGTGGAGAGAGATGGGGTGTTGTAGGACCGGCTGTGGGGAAGGGATGGATGAAATGGAGAAAAGGAGCTGGCCAAGGCACAGACGACTAAAGCAGATGAGGTGGTACTTGCCAACGTCAACCGTCTGGAAGCCTGATGCACCAGACTGTGGAATTAGCATCAACTTCACTGATAGGTACCAGCTAGGCTGCCAAAAACTGTACAAGCACAGCTTCACCAAAGCGTGTTTATCTTAACGGGGCAACAAGTCCTATGGGGTCGATCAAGGCCTGGACTCAGATCTAGGCCTTTATTTATCATCTCCGTGTGCACCTGGAGATTAGCATTGCCGTGTTACGATAACACTGCTACTGTGTTTGCTGTGGTGGCTCCTCTCCATCTCTTTCAACCAATCGCTTCAAGGGACTTTAAGCACTATGTTCACAGAGCCTGAAACCAAAGACAAATTCCCAGTCAAAAAGTGCTCCTGGTTGATTATGTGGTCTGACAAGCAGTCCATTGCCAGGGATGGTATTCCAATTCTGCCTTGTTTGTTTGTTCTGTTCCAGAATGGAACTGCCGTGACCAATTTGCAGATTTCGTCTAAAAAGGTAAGTTACAGCAATCAGACGGTTGCAGAGGGCCCACTGCATATGCGCTTTACAGAAAAATCTAATTGTGGCATGGCAATCAGAGTTACTGTATCCTATAATGCAATGAAACCAAAAATGAAGGGGGGTGGGGAAGGGGGGGTAGAAGGGGGGTCCTAGAAATTAAAGTCTGACACAGTGGCAACATAAAGCAGAGAGACACAATTACTGCAGTGATTAAGTTCATTTTGCTGTCATTCAACGGGCCAAGGAAAATAAACAGCCACCCTCTTTCCTTGACATATGAACTGTTTGCTTTGCAGCAACAGCTATACGTGAGCTCGGAACACGGCGTGTCCCAAGTGTCTCTGCACCGTTGCCATGCGTACGGCTCGGCCTGCGCCGACTGCTGCCTGGCACGGGACCCATACTGCGCCTGGGACGGACTGACCTGCTCTCGATTTTACCCCACAGGGAAACGGTACGTTGGGCGAAATGCTTTGACTTATTTTGGGAATTTTTTTTATCGAACTGTTTAGCATTTAAGACTGTGTGACAATTTTGGAAAATTATGACGGATCACAGACATGGCATTTGAATGTTTTTCTGATATTGTTTCAATATGTTCTAAGTGGCGTGTAATTTATACGTGACAGGCAAGGGACATAGTGTAGCACACGCCAAGATGCAGATTTGTAAAAGGAATGCTTTGTAATACGATGAAAACATGGTTCCTAGATCCAATTTTAGCATGTGACAAAAGAATGGATTTCATTCTTGGCAGCTCTCGTGCAAGTTGTAATTGGCGGGAAATGGCTTTATTTTTCATGTTCAATGCCCTCCTTCAATGCGCTATTATTCCCAACAACAGCTGCTCAGGGGGGGTAACTCAGTCAACTACAGTTCAAGTTTGGTTTGGGTTAAGAACTGAGGAGTTCTCGCCTCGCGCTGCGGAGAATGTGCGGGAAATGAATCCATTATTCCGTTTACTTATCCTGTTGCTCTTGGTGTCTGAAGGCCGTGTCGTATCGGAGAGAAACTACTGTGAAATCCGTCTCACGCGGCGGAGGTTTCCACG
>CM050199.1:21715000-21767500 GCA_027475355.1 Coilia nasus
GGACTATTGTTTGTGCCATCAAAGACTCAATACAATGCCATCAAGTCTGGATAGCAGTCATACAGAGGGTTGTGAGGGTCTGGACACCAATCAAACATAAATAATTAGAAGTAGACTGAGGGAGTACAGACTTCTGCCAAGGCTTGTATGTCATGTGATGTCAACAAAAGTGAAAAGAACTGACATATAATGAGCTGTAGCTTGCTCTGTGCTGCACTTTCCACTACATTTGATAAAAATCAGCATCATAGTTTATGGCTGATCATGCAGGCAGACAGACAGACAGTCAAATAAACCTACAGTAACTGAAAATACAAGCTACGATACAAGCTGAGGCAATGAACAATGCGCAAAGACATCACATATGTGAAATACTGGTTAGGGTTTGGACTTCTGCAACTGTGAAGTGGAACTGTTTCTTTTTAATTTTATAACTTTACCATAATGAACTTTGACAAGCTTACAATAACGTAACACTGTGACCAATAAACGTCTGAATGATATGCACAGAAATTCACCATGGGTCATTCTTCAAATAACTGATTGTTATAGACAGAGGTGTCAAGTGTAAATACTTTGTTTCTGTACTTAAGTAGACTTTTTAGGCATCTATACTTTTCAGCCAACTTTTCACTTACTCCTTATATTTGTAATTATCTGTGCTTTCTACAGTCATCTTCCAGATAATCAAATTCATTAATGTGAAAGATTGTCACATAGCTTCAATATATTTACACTCACTGAAGTGCAGCAATCACAGAACAGCCTAGTAACCTCTCCATTTCTCTTTCACCCACCTCCTCCACCCAACCCCCACTCCCCTCCCCTGCTGCAGGTGAAGCTAAGCGACCGTGTGGTGTCCACCGACCACGGCCTCCTCATCCGCTCGGTGCAGCCGTCCGACCAGGGCCTGTACTACTGCCTGACCACGGAGAACGGCTTCAAGCGCACCGTGGCCAAGCTGCGTCTGCGCGTGCTGAGCGAGGCGCTGGTCAGCGCGCTGGTCGCCAAGCAGCAGTCGCCGTGGGGCTGGGCGGCCGCGCTGCACCCCAAGGCGCTGGTGTCGGCGTTCAGTCCGGCCGACGCGCTCGCCGTGCAGCAGTACTGCAAGGAGCGCAAGCAGCTGCAGAGCCTGGCGCCCGCCAACGCCAACCGCGGGGACCTGGGCAAGCTGAGCAAGCTCAAGCCCCTGCTGGACCGCTCCAAGAGCCGCAACCGCAGAAACCACCTGGCCCCGGAGTAGGGGAAGAGGAGCGATGGGGAGGAGAGGATTGGGAAGAGGACTGATGGGGATGGGATGGGATGGGATGGAATGGAATGGGATGGGATGGGATGGGATGGGATGGGATGGGATGGGAGCGATGGGAGGGGGGATGAAATATGATGGGATGGAGGGAGGTGGAGGGACAGTGAAGGACAAAGGAAGTGTTTGTTGGTAGAGCAGACTTGCTGTGGGGTGTGGGTGGACTGGGGGGGTATATGGGACAAGGGGGTGAGTGGGGTGGGAGGATGCATGGGGATTGGGGGGGGGGTCTGATGATGATTTTAAGGGCTCAGCATTGACAGAGGGCCATCTGAGGACACTATTAATATTATTATAAAGAATAATAAAGGGGGGCCCTGAAATTGTAGTCTTTCCTGGGGCTTCCTTGGCTGTGCCCCTGGAGGTGGGGTGGGGAACGAGTGACTGCGCATCTGGACTGTGTGCCTTCTGTCATGGCTCGCTCCAGTGGACCTTACTTAGACATTTATGTTCCGGGCCTTCCCATGACTGCAATGGGCACACTCATTGGAGGGAGTGATGGCGGTACTGAGGACACAGAGAGTGAGAGAGGGAGTAAGAGAGAGAAAAAGAAAGGAAGAGAGAGAGAGAGAGAGCGCTTCCTGCGCTGCTTCTAAAGTAGTCTTACAGTATGTGGACGTAGTGGTACTCAGAGACTGTGACCTACGCCTATACGAACACACACGCATACACCCACAAAGACACTCAAGCACACATGGGATAAACATAGCCACACACACAGACACACAAATACAGTCCTGACACCCATCCTGTACCTGCAGCACTTGGAGCACATTGGATGAGAGGACCCTTTTTTCGTCCCAAGATATCGCCTGAATAGCAGTGGGCCTACAAGCAGGCGAGCATGTCGTGGGATTTTACAGAGACTGTTTGTGGTTATAATGGCCTCAAGTAAAAGAATGTGTTGGTTCATGCGTAACAAATATGTGCCATGTTTGTCCCCAGATGTTGTCCTTGCATGCTTTTAAGATGAAAAGTCGATCTGGTTTTCGTCTTGTTTTGACAAGCATTCAACAAATGCACGTAAGCTTTAACCGTGATTACAACAACACTGAGTGTTTATAGGGGTTTTAGCACTCTGTGGCCTTGCTAGCCACCACACAAATCACAGGGCTATCTAGAAAATAAAGGTCATTTTTATCGCCATTTTTTTCCTACGTGACTTAATCGACTCAGTTTACAAAGATTACCAACACGCAGGTCTTCCAAGAGGGACTGCGAACAGAACACAATTTACGCCTTTATAAGGGGTTCTTGGACAGAAATCTTATTTTATCTTAGCGTGCCGTCCCAGTCTACATGGACAATTTGGCAGATCAAAATTCTCCCCCTAAAAGAACAGCACACCAGTGGAAATTGCAACATAGAGAACAGGCCAAAGTACACGAGTTCTCAGATGCTGCCCAGATGTCCAACGTTGGTGTGTTTGCATGTGTGTGTGTATGTGTGTGTGTGTGTCTGTTACTGTGTCTGTGTCTGTGTGTGTGTGTGTGATGGACATCTGTGGTGGGAAGCAGACACAGTCCTTCTGACTTGTTGGACCTCGGCCTTCTCCTTATAACCACTCGCTAAACTCACTCTCGCTTGATTCCTAGTCTTCAAACACCTGCATGTGTGCATCAGTCAATAGAAACTTTTTGGTTGACATTAAGCTTCCATGTTTTTTTAAAAAAAAAAAAGCAGTTCATGTATCAAACCTGAGATAGCATGATTAATGTACATACAATTGACATAAGTGTACACAATTGTACATAAGTACTATTACAGGTACATTGAAACCTATAAGCTGTTTTGACTGACCTTGTTTATAATAATATAATATAACTAATGTCTTCTCAGAAAGTTCAGTGTAGAGATTACTGAAGGATAGTTGAATCTTACATCACATGGCTTTTTGGTGTAAGGACACTGAATGTTTTCTTTCAATAGCGATCTCTGTCACGCACACTCTTACCCTCCAACCACTGGTGTATGAGCATGAAGGCCAACTTCCTCCTTGTGAAATACTTGCTTGTGTTCCAGTCTTCTGTTCAGACTAACAGGTGTAGAAAATGTAGAAAATGTTAGGCTTTTGTTTGTGTGTACAGTTTTTTTTTTTTTTTTTTGCTTTGTTTTTTTTTTTTTTCATTAAAGTTTCTGTCGCTGTAACTTATGTCATTTTTGTAAAATGTCAAGTGTACGTGTGTCATTAAAATGTGGTAAAGTGTATATAATTCTTTTTAGCATATTCTCTCCAATACTTCGACAGGATCTGCAGTTGGCAGTAAGTTATGAAATATACTGCATTTTGACATTTTTAATCATAATATATTTTTAAAACACAACAGTCAATGACTGCAAAATCCCCACTCCTTTAATGCAGATGAAACTGTCCTCACAGTGAATGTCAATATTCCTTTCAGTTTAATTTGATCATGAACTTGTGTATTTCTATTTATTAATGTAATGAATGCCTGAATAAATACAAATAATGACAAGATGAATTCAATAATGACAATTAATGACTGCTTTGATTTTTAAAAATCAGAAATGGATTTTTTTGCCATGAGACTAAGTGCTCTCTGTACAAATGCACTTCCCAAGTCAATCAGTTAATCATGTGTTGAAAAAATGAGATCATCAGCTTATAGGAAGCCAATTAAATGCAAATAATATTACCACTGGTGAATAAAAGAAAAGGAAAGTTCTCCCTGAGGTAGATGGTACATCAGCGCTCCAGGTAGAGCTGGACAGCCATTTTGCAACCACCTCCTTAAAATGGAATGGCTGCCACTTATGCCACAAGTCATTACACTTTTCATAGCGGGAATCAGTCGGAGAGCAATATAACTGTATGTACAGATCAGAAGCGAACAGGTTGCTGAGGTTGCTGAAGATGCTTCGCTGTTGAATTCGCCTTGTTCGCTTTGTGCGCTTATGACGTATCATTTTGAATGTTGAATTTAGCCAAAGTACTTTGGAAGAACTCAGTAATTAACGGACGTTGGTAAATGTATGTATTCTGGTTGGCTTTCGCCGAACCGCGTCATAGCTCATTACCATAAAGTTAACTGACTTTTAACTTCTCTTTTTTTTGCTCTGGTCGCCCAATTCGCTTTGCTGCTGGCGAATTCGCTCTAGTTGCCCAATTCGCCGACTCTTTGTAGACAAATAATGACTTCCGTCGCTCTGGTCGCTTCTGATGTGAACACCCAGTAAGGCCCTAGAAAGTTAGGTCAGTCGGCCCACCCACCACCTGGGAAAGAGCGCCTCGTCCGTGCGTGCAGTCAGACGGTGGCCGGACGCCGGGGAATCAGAAGACCTGGGGGAGGCGGGCCAGGCTCATTTAAAAGCCATAAAACTCAAGAGCAGGCTTCTGTGGGGGCAAAGCCACTGCTTTCTGACCAAACAAACCCCGACCGCTGCGAACAGAATAATAATTCAAACGGGTGGGGGGGGAGGGGGGGAGTCTTTTTTCCCCTCTCTCTCACTCTCTCTCTTTCTCTTGATCGCATTTTGATTTAATGGCCAGGTGAGGTAAGAGACAGAAGACTGAGTAAATTCTGTCTAAGAGCGCACAATGTGCTGGTCTGTTTCCGCTGGTGGGAATGACTCCTTCGCGTGCAGAGCGGACAGAGTTTCCAAAGTGGGTGTCGGAGGTGCTGGTAGTGCTGGTGGTGGTGGTTGAGGGGTGTTAAAGTCAGCATGCGTGACCCTTGTGTCATAAAGATGTTAACGTGCGTGAGAAAAGAGGCCTGCTGTGTGCTGTGGCACCCTGGGAAATTTTATTCAGTACAACCAGATCTGATCAAGTCTGAACACCTCTGACATACTCATACACACATTTTGTTTATTTTCTTCTCAAAATTAACATAAAAATTCGTTATGATTGAGCATCAACATACAACAAACCAGCACCGTAATAAACAGTCACACCCACAAATATACATACAGCACAATATCGCCTTAAAGAACTTCAGTTTTACACCACTACAATTCATTTTCAGCATCAATACAAAACCTAACAAATTAGCTGCCTAATTTATGAAACAATTACACTGTAGTCATGAACAATGAAAGCTGTTTTTCCATCTTCCATAGCCAGGTAGTGTAAAAGCTTAGTCATACATTCGATTCTCTGGTATTTTCACTTCAGTTCATAAATATGTCTGATGCATAAATATTGAGGTGTTATGGAATTTACTGATACATGTGGTTGACAGTGCTAGTACATTCCAAAGAATCATTCTGTGGGCAGTCATTCTCTCTCGCTCACTCTGTCTCTCTGTCTTTGCCCTGCTCTCTCTCTCTCTCTCTCTCTCTCTCTCTCACACACACATACACACACACACACACACACACATACACACACACACAGACATACACACAAACACACACAATTTCTCTACAGTCTCCATTATGCTATGGTCGATCGGCCTCTATGGACAACGCATGCAGCTATGGCAAGAAGCACGCACGAGGCTGACCCCAAGGACAGCAGTGCAATCTGGACGTTCTCCAGCATGTCGACGCGAGACACCAGCTCCTTCTTAAACCTGTCAGCGGTCTCATCGTCCAGGGCTGCCGTCTAGGGCAAAAGGGGACAAAGACATGGGAGATGGTGAGTGGGCCTATGCCTGTTCACAACAGGTTTCCACAATCAAAATCAAAATAACTTCACAAATTTCTTCGCATCATTAGCTGACTTAAATTCTTGTAGGTGAACTGGGAAAAAATCTAAGGTAACACTTTATTTTACAGTTTATTTTTTAAAGTATGTACTACATGTACTAATATTATGTATTATATGTTGTTACATGTAAGGTACACTGTACATACCTAATCCTAATCCTAAGCCTAACCCTATGGTACAGTGTGTAAGTACATAATGTTACATATGGTTGCACACTTTCTTGCACTGAACCTCATTGATGCAACAAGGACAGTAAAATGAAGTGTAACCAAATGTGGAAAAACTCACTAAACAGAGTACAAAAAGTCTACCCCTTAAAACAAATATCTGTATCCATTAGATGAGAAGGTAACGTGCAGGGTGTGAGTTGTTTGGTTGGTTGGTTCCACATAGGGCACTACATAGTGAATAAAACAACACTTTGGATTTATCCTCCATTTTGGATTTATCCTCTTGTTTGATTTTGTTGTACAGGCAACTATTCAATGACAATAAAAGTGATGTCTTGAAGTCTCCCTTCCCTCATTTCTCCACGAACTCAACGACCTCAATGAATCTGCAGTGGGCTTCTTTCAACATGGGGTTTGGAAAGAAAGATGAAACCACCACCACAACAGTTCTCACCTCATTCAGCCACACCACAGGGAATATGGTGTAGTCCTTGACTTTACTCAGTACTCTGTGGAAGAAGATGGGAGAAAGTTAAACAGTTTTCCCCGTTCAGTGTGGCGTGGCTGAGGTAAGTCAGAGGATGTTCTCACAGAGGTGTCCGAACTCACTCGATAGCTTTGGAGTGTCCATACATCATGTTCACTTGGAGTCTCTTGGCAAATCTTAGGGTGAAGCCTGTGATCTGGGTAAGACAAGACACACGGTTAAAGCAACACTAAGTAGTTTTCGTCTTCGGTCGCAATACAGGTTGGAAGCGGAATTGTCTCTGATAGAGACCTACAGAGAGAGGGTTCGCTCCCCAAAACTCACTTAGAGCAGTTATAGCCCATGGAGGGCAGCAAAGCGAATTCAAAAGTGCCTTTCATCCAGTTTCAAGTTGATGAACCACTGAAATGATTTTGGAAACATTATTTTGAGGTTGAAAAAACTACGTAGTGTTACTTTAAAGGCTTGATCAGCTAGTGACTAATATGATGGATGTATGCAGTAGTCGTGCTGTAAAAAAAAAACAGGAGATGGCCATTTTAGAACAAGGATGATTTGGACCGCTTCTATTTCGGGGAGGCATGCCATACCCCCTCATTCCCCCCCACCCCAGCTCGAGCACTGAATGCATTTGGGTACCGCTCATGATATTCAAGTATGTATGTGTGTGTGTATGTGTCTGTGTCTGTGTCTGTGTCTGTGTGTATGTGTCTGTGTGTGTCTCTCTCTCCCTGTGTCTGTGTGTGTGTGTGTGTGTGTGTGTGGTGTGTGTGTGTGTGTGTGTGTGTGTGTGTGTGTGTGTGTGTGTGTGTATGTGTGTGTGCGTGTGTGTGTGTGTGCATGCGTGTGTGCATGTGTGTGTGTGTGTGTGTGTGTGTTGGCATTGACCTCTCCAGGGTTAGGACAAGGACAAACAGAGGTCACTTACCGGCTCCACGTCCAGGTAGGTTGAGTGGTGCTCCTCGCTGGGGCTCATCCCAAGCACTGCCTGATTCAGGTCTGGGCTGCCATGCAGGAAGTGGGGTAGGGAGATGTAGATTGGGTAGTCTGTGGGGAGTCACACCACAGAGCAGTTTACCGGTGCCCCACACTGGCGTAAGAAAGTGTGCAACCATATGTAACATTATGTACTTACACTGTACCATGGGGTTAGGCTTAGGGTTAGTCTTAGGTATGTACAGTGTACATTACATGTAACAACATGTAATACATATTGCATGTTAAATGTACGTACATTAAAAAAGAAACCGTCCCTAAAAACCTAAAAGGCAGTAACTGTCAAATTCAGTTTAAACTGTAATTTGACTTTATAACACCTACTTTCTCTTCTGACTAAATCTCTTGCTTCTTCCTATCAAGGAAGTACATAAAAGCATTACCACTATTACACCTGCAACATATTTAACTGTGCAGTGTGACAAGTTTAAAGGATTTTTTCTCAGCTTCTGTGTTGATGTATTTACAGCACTTTGCCTTTGTATTAACCAATGACCGGAGCTAGTCAATCTACTTACGGTGGGTATGTAATGTTTATATTTCTTGCTAAAATATTTTTGTGATATTTCCAAATCACCTGTTTCTACCTGTACAGTTAAGGCAGATCCCACTACCTAGCTATAGAGTTCTACTAATTAGAATCAGCTGATTTAGTGAATGGCTGGAACTAATATGTGGCGCTGATTTGTAGTTGCCCTTCACTGAAACCGACTTTTGGCTTGCTTTGCAGATGGAAAATGACTAGCTAAATAAAAACTTCTTGTGAGTGAATGACTGAGTAAGGGAGTAAGTGAGTCAGGGAATGAATGAATGAATGAATGAATGAATGAATGAATGGGTGAATGAGTGAATGAGTGAATGAGTGAATGAATGAATGAATGAATGAATGAATGAATGAATGAACTCTCTGATGGGGAGTCTCACTGTCTCTGCAGGAGCTGACGTCCAGCACCCCAGCCATGGTGCAGTCCTTAGTGATCTCCTTATCCCGGCAAAAGCACATGTTGTCAGGGTTGACCTTGGGGGAGGCAAGGGTGTGTGGAGGTAGCATGTAGCGATACACCTCAATCCCCTTCAAGTTGTGACTTCCAGAGTACTCTGCACTCACAGACCTGAGACAAGAAGAGACACACAAACAAATTTGCCCCTGGTGCAGGCTGACCCCTAGTGGTCAAAATGACACTTGCATGCTGAAACTTCAGCAGCATTTTGTGCTAATGTATGCTTGTACTTGTAATTTCTTGAACTTCTAAATGTCATTTAGATGTAGGTGGGTCCATATTAATTCATCTTGTTAATTTTAGTTTTAGTACCTTTACCATATTTACATACATTACAATAGCATTTAAAAAAAAAAAAAGGTAATGTAAGCAGATGATGTATGAAGGAAAACCAACAACAAACTTTTTTAAAATTTAAACTTTACAATGTACAGTGGCTTTGAAACAACAAAGAACTGATACACTATTTAGTTCCCAAGACTTAATAATTTGCTAATTTGCGTAAGTGATAAACTCACCCTTTACAGTAAGTAACATACTCAAATATTTTTTACAAAACAAACAAACCTGCATATGTCTGAGGAGAAGAAAAACAGAGGTTTCTTCTTATTGAGGAAAGGAGGGAAGGAAGAAGCATCTTTGTAAATGGAAACAGTAACAAAGGTTAGGTAACCACAGGAGCACAAATGCCATCAAAATATTAAAATGTACTGACTGGAAAGATACTTCATGCTAATACAACTGACAGAAAGGTTAGCATGCTGGTTGTTGTTGTTGTTATTATTGTTATTATTATTATTATTATTATTATTATTATTATTATTATTATTATTATTATTATTATTATTATTATTATTTTATTTCATTTTTTAGTGGTAATAGTAATAGTAGTAGTGTAGTAGTAGCAGTAATGTAGTAAAAGTAGTACTTGTAGTAGTAATAGTAGTAGTAGTAGTAGTAGAAGTAATAATAGTAATAGTAATAATAATAGTAATAATAATAGTAATAGTAGTAGTAATAGTAGTGGTAGTAGTAGTGACAGAATTAGTATTAGTCTGATCCTCACCAGTGCCATTGATCATGTCACAGTAGGGGTCATTCCAGAATGACAGCTTGCTGTGAGAAATACACAACATCGGTAACTGGCCATTTATTGTTTATCCCACAGCATCTTTAATTTTGTTTTATTCCCAGAAAGGCAAAAAAATGAGTCACCTATTGTATTGCCAGGTCTGAATGGTTGAGACTTTGGAGATGTCATCTTTGCCGGTGTAGATGTTGTATGGCCCATCATAGGTACCGTTGTACTGACAAAAGACAACCCATTCTTATTCGTAAGCATACATCTTGTGTCTGTGTGTGTGTGTATGTGTGTGTCTGTGTGTGTGTGTGTGTGTGTGTGTGTGTGTTCCAGGGGTGGAGATGTCTCCCCTGTGCCACAGTTACACCCCTGAAACACACACAGAAAGAGAAACGACAAACAGGCAGCAGTAATGTGCAGCAAGCCCCCCACAATGGCCCCATTCCACTTGGATGGCTGATTTAACATGACGTCAAACAAGATTGGATGACATCCGCCAATGAACAGCCCTCAAATCGGAAAACATCAGGCATCACGTCATCCAAACATCACTGTACTAAAACCTCAGGGAGAGCAAGAAATTAGCTTTTCGTTTTGACCACTGTCTCCCGTCCACTGTCGTCCGACCTCCACTGACTTCATCCTAAACCATAAAGCTATCTAGCCGTTGTGGAATGAGGCCAATCTTAGCCTCCACATTAGTTATACAGAGATGGGGCAAAGCGCGGTGAGTGTTTTTACTCACAGGGAAGAAGACACCAACTTCAGTGTTCTGGATGGGGTCAATGTAACCCCATAACACTTCTTTGACTGTCCTTGTCTGGAAAAGGGATGAATTGGTCTTCTTTATTAGCTGATTTACAACAGGGTGAAGAGGCTTGGGAATCACTGTAAAAGCACCCTAGGTAACAACAAAAAGAGAAAAGGTTTTTAGTTCCTTTTTTCACAGTACAGTCGTTTCAAAGCAATGCTCCCACATGGAGGCACAACCTGGAACAGAGTCCCACAGCCAAGCTGTTGATCTGTGATAAGTGAAGAAATCATCCATAAAGATTTTATTGCTGTTGATAGGTTGCTTTGTCGGCAGGCATATGCACAAAATTGCCTAGTCATTGCCTCATTTTGCTTTCTTTTGTGTTTGTGATGCTAAAGCAACCCAACATATGTTTCCTTTTGTTTTTTTGTTTATTTGTTTGTTTGTTTTTTTACTGAAATGAGAAGCGTGCCTTGCAATAACCTTGATATGATTTCCTCTATGAGATAAAAGTAGTTTTCTATTCTGAAAGAAAGATGAATATCCCTGCAGAGCACCAGATATAAAATCCCCTCAATATTTTGATAAATGTTGTACCTGAGGCAAAATTACACAAACACTGTCAGACAGCACAGTGGCAGATGCTTTTGCTACGGAGCTTTTGCAGGGCCTAGTTCTTCTTTATGTGACCATAAAGGCCCTCTGCCTTTATCACTGATGTAATATATCCTAGTAAAGTTATCAGTTCAGTATCTATTGAGTTATCAATTGAGCCATGAAATGGTAAGTTTGAGATATTCATGTCATGTTTAGCCCTTAAAACATGTGCACTTATGATTAAAATTTTCTTTTATACCATTTCAGATATTTTTGTCTTTAAAATTTAGCTTACTGAAGGACTTTAAACACTTTTTCAGTTACCTGGTTTGTGAAATGCTGCTTCAAATAATTTTTTTTTTGAATAAATGTACATGCTATTTTTTGACCATATCAACAGATATATGTATGCAATGAATGTATGACTTCCACAATATATCATGTAATGTTTTTTTTGTTATTTTTCTGTAAGTTAGCTGAGGATTTGTTTGTGTTTTAGTTTGGGGTTTTAATAGAGTTGCACGTCACTTTGGAAAAGAAAGTGTTTGCTAAATACTATAACTGTAACTGTAACGTTAACATGATGAGCAAGCAATCTTACAGCCACAACCAAGTTGAGGATGGTGACCTCGTCCTCCTCTGGGCCCACAGACATGGAGGGTTCAAAGATGGCCTCCGCTGGTAGCGAAAACGACACTGTGTTGTTTTCAAAAAGGGTGATGTTCTCCTTCGGCAAGTATCGTGTCCTGCAATAGAAGCAGGTGGTTCCAGTGCAGATCTCACAGTTTAATAGAAAATGTTGGACAAAAAAAACTAAACTAAATAAAATAAGAAATAAATCAACAAACATTAGACATGTTGTTAAAAGCTGAGGGAAACCTAACCAGGCCAGTGCTACAGTATCTCCACTCAGCCTTTTATTTCACTGCAGTACTCTGTCAGGCAACTCTATTATGGCTTGCCGTCACCAGATTTTTTGGTTTTCAATTAGCCATGACTGGCTGAAGACAGGCCCAATGGTTTAAAAAATTCTCACACAGTATCCACCCACCAGGAAGTAAATGTATGCCTGTGGAGAGTACGAAGTAAACGAGTCTGGTCCAGCAGGCTAAAGAAACCTCTGCACAAGTCAGCATATGCTGTATTTGAACATAGTTTTCAGCTTTTTCCTGACATGATGGAAACCTTTAGGGCTCATTTCCACCAAACACTCTCCGTATTCGGCGTGTAGACAGGAAGTGCCCGTTTTCTGCTCGTATTCATTTAGAATTTACATTAACAGATTAGACCATTTCCACCACACGCATATTCTGTCACACATACACACATATTGTACACAGTTACGTGCTGTACATGCTCAAGTTGGTGAAAATGAGCCCTTAGACTTGCTGGTCAAAGTGGTCTCCCTGCATCACACATTATAAAGGGCAGTCATGGGCTAGCGGTTAAGGCATCACAGATTTGATTCCCCACACCACACTGTACATACCTAACGCTAACCTTACCTCAGTGGTACAGTGTAAGTACATAGTGTTATATATGGTTACACATTTTGTTAGACTGTACCTAATTTGTGTAACAGGGGCAGTAAATGAAAATGTAACCTGCCATGTTGTGCCTAGGCCTTTCGCCCAGTGCACTTCTCAGAGCGTACACTCACGTGCATCAACCACTTCAACAAGAAACATTAGCTGGTGAGTCTAACTCAGAGGAGTGTGTCACAAAACACAGCAACAATCCATGTCCACGTGCATTACTAAATGTCACAGGATTCGTCTAATAACTTACTAAGCTGTTAAAGACAATCAGCTCAACTTTAAGCCCTTTGTAGATTAGATAGGGTAATATCAGATGATAATTTACTGCCTATCATAAAATCCTACATTGCACAACAACTAAAAGCAACCTTAGCCTAGTAAACCCGCCCCTCCTACTTCATTTCATTTTGTACAGAGGGTCTGGACCGGAGGCCGTTGAAGTTCATGTAAGAGAAACTCCTAGCCAATCAGCGAACAGAGGGTGGGTTCATGAGCCATGACGTTGACTTTGTGTGCTACATCTGAATTGTAGTGCGTAGGTAGGCTAAGTGCATACATGACGACCAGACGTTAGCGATTGGGTAAAGGCAGAGCCACTACTTTTAAACTTCAGCAGTGTCCACACCTCCAGGAAGAAATCATTTCTCACGGCCTCCGCTCCAGACCCTCTGTACAAAATGAAATTAAGTATGAGAGGCTGGTTTACCAGGCTAAAAGCAACCTGTGGATGTCGAGAAAGACTCAATGAAGATACACCTACATACAGTTTTGATAGTAAAAGAAAACACTAATGTTGCATAAAGACAGTAGTCTAAATGTTGAATTTATACTAGAGACTCAACACCTGCCAGAGGCAAATTCCTTGTCTGTGTAAGTATACTTGGCCTATGAAATCTGATTCCAGTTCTGATTCTGATCTAAACACTGTCACACTGCCGTCACCTGTATGTGTATGGTCCTCTCTCTTTGACCTCAGGTGTTGCCCCGTTCGTCACCACGTCCATGGGGTTTAGGACATGATACAGCCAGAACTGCCTGTACACAGGGGCACCGGCGGACACCCAGTTCTCATAGGCTGTCGTTCCAGGCTCAATCACAGCCTCCTGTAGAGGGGGATTGGGAGGAAAAAAGTCAATTCGCTGACCATTGCCTTGAGTACTCTGTAGTCATTTTTCCAACTAAAAATGAGCTACACAAGTTTCCCAAGTATATTTTACACCAAATATCCCAGTAACAACCAGGATGTTTGCATCAGTTTGCATTAATGTCGCTTGAACCATAATGTGTATTTGGTGCAAACCACTACCATGCAGTCCTTATGTCGTATTTCAGTACAATGAGTTAAAGAAGGGGTAAGAGAACTATTTTAGAAACACCTTTCGTTATTTTTCTCAAAAATGTCTTTTATGTTCTGATCACAATGAAGACCATTGTCCAAGAAATGTCCAATAACAAGAACAGAAGAGTATACCACCTGCAGCAGCTAAAGAGCTGTAAAAAAAAATCCAATCATTTCCTGTTGATCGAATGGAGCCATTATCACCTACCTGCCTGTCTAGATTATCGTCCTGCTTTGTGATTTATATTACTCATGCTGAGCAAGGAAGAAAGGCAGAGGTGGAATATTTCCCTGATGTATACTTTTTAAAAACATCTACCTCTTGATGATATTGCCATTATCGCCAAGTGGGTCTTTAAAAAAAAAATCCTAGCACTGTCAGTTATGGCAAAAAAGAAAGTGTCCCCCACGTACCTTCTTCACCGTCGACTGGATCACATTGTTCCCGACGGGGATAAGTATGGCTCCGAGCACCGCCACCAGGGCCCCCACCACAGACCCAGCGATGAGCCCACGCACAGTGTCACAGCAGCGGCCCATGCTAAACGCAAACCCCCTTCGGCAAGGAAGCCCTACAGAGACTGGCAAACAGATGGAGTCGCAAAGGACTCTACACCCAATCACTCACCTGCCTATGTGAATTATGTAAGCAAGCGTTCAAACTCCATACAGGTGAGGTAGGCAGGGGTGCTCATGGGGATAGCACTGCAGCATGTCCTGATAGGCACTATCTTACAGAGATAAACACGTGTCTTTAGTGTGCAGATCAGGTGTATTATCACAACGCCTGGATGTAGAAGAGTTTAAAGACTTCCCATCAAAGGTAAATTATCTTCAACATCTTGTCTTGTCTTGACTTAACATGTCTGTTTAATGAGATATTTAAATGTTGTAAACAACAGCAGAGGTCATTTTTGTTGACACTCTTTGTTCATGCAAAAACAAAATGGCTCTAAGTGTTTGCAGGGGACAAATTAGACATTGCAGGAGACCTTGTTAGTAATTGCCTATTAGTGGGTTTGAAATATAGTGTTTAGTCTGACTGGTGTGATTACTTCATAGTGGCTTATATTTAGGGAGTGTAAAGGCCTTGACTAAAAGTAAAGCAAAGAAGGCCTAGACCTGATAAGAAAATCATTGAAGGCCTTTATGAAGTCACACATCTCTCTGTTCCTGCTGTCACAATTCTTCTCAATATGTTTCCCACTTCAAATATGTACAAATACTAAATGTTAAAAGTTTAGTAAATAGTGCATTGTGGAAATAAATGATAAACGAGAAGCCAAACCACTGTGTTTTTGAAACGTCTTGGTAGTCTGACTCTGGTGTATCCCTATGTTTAAAACGTCACAATTATTATTACAATTATTTATAATGACAACAGAACTGTGCTTGAACAAACAAGCAAACAAAACAAAACTGTTAAAATGAATAAAACACACAGTAAGAGTGCATTGACTAAACCACTACTGTCTGCTAAAAGCTATTTACTGCTTACTGCAAACCAAAAGACTTCTTGTATTCCCAATGGTTGTGTTGCAAGACAAAGTAAAGGGTTCAGACAGTGTAAATGAGAGCTCCAGAGTATTTTCTGGGAAATATTTTTAACCACTGTATTCACAGCTCTATGAATGATTTGTTCAAATTCCATGCCGTCTTAAGGACCATGACAATAAAACTAATGTTTATAAGGATTATCAAGCCATCGGTAGAGGGACCACATCTCTGAGATGAATATTGAGGACGATTTGCCACAAAACCGGGGACATTCCCAGTTCTGCAGTCAATACCATTAAAATGATTTATGTTTTTTAACTACGAAAACTGAAAACAAAGTAGGTTTTTACATGTTTTAACGTAAACTACTAGTCACAGGCAGATTATAATCTATTGATACTTCACATCCAAATTCACAACTGCAGGTAACTACTTAAAGTTGTTTAACCCTCATACCCACCATTTTTTAAATATTATCTCAATGTTATCTATGATGTGTTATCTGTTATGCATCTGCATCAAGACAGACCCCTTGCCTGTTATACAGATTTAGCAATAAACTTGGTTGTGATTCTGATTCTGATACAGGTAGGTGAAGTGTCTCAGACTCACATCTCCTTATCAGATGCTTTGGTCAGATATTTAGTGCTGTCAGTCATTCCATGTCTGTAGTAGAAATGAACAGCAGTCTATACATCAGTTGAACAACAAGCATCTCGAACTCCAGCCATGTATACTGTTTATACTCTTCCTAGAACTTTAGTGTAAATGAACGGAGTTTCTGATTTAATCTGAGAGACCTTGTCATTCTGTATGATAATAAAGATTCTCCTAATTTCTAGCCATTATTTATGCCATTTCTCGTTTCACACCTCGTCACACCCTTTATGGTAACCTACTGGATCCCACAATTTGAAACTATGATGAAATCTTCTCTTTGGGCTTTGTGGAGAGGCATTTGAGAACTAACACTTTCAAGGAGACATGCTAATCTAATCAGGACATAAAAACCTGACAGGAAGGCCTAAAGTACATCTAACTATTAGACTAGGTAGCAAAGTAAAAAAAAACATGAATAAGTGTAGACACAGACATATAGTCTAATAAATGCCCCTCTTGTTTCCCCTTGATGACAGTAATTATTTACATGTTTCAAACCTGCTGTAATTATTCTGGGGATGCTTTAGGTCATGTAATAGTGTTTAGTGACATGATTAGCACAGAACCCCTGGGGAGAGAGGGTTTAGGCTCTAGGTGGAGCTGTTCCACAATCTCACCACCACCTCCTGCTCCTCCCCCCTCTCCTACTCCTCCTCCTCCCCCCTCTCCTCCTCCTCCTCCGGTTTCTACTTGGCTCCTCCCATGGGACCCCGTCGGTGCCACGTTCTGCCTGTACACAGTCTGTCATTAACATCCCACTGGGGACTTCACTGCTCTACACTGTCACTTGGAGTAGGCCGATAGCTTTGCCTACTTGATCCCTGCCACAGTAAGCAGAAAGCTCAAGCAATGGAGGACCTAAACTTTTGCACACTTGTGCACTATTATTTGTGCCCCTTGCCAAATTAAACTGCTTACTTGACAGAGGTGACTCCAGGAGAGATCTGTATGTAGATGTGGTGTGCTTTGAAAGTTTTCCGACCATAGAAAGGCTTTTTGTTTGTTTGTTTGACTGAATGAGCGGGGTGTTTACAGTAGCACCAGAGTCATGCACCTGTTGGGTGTGCAGGGGTAGGGAAATCACCGGAGGTGGTTCCAGTGCTTTGCATAGGGTTCCTGCATGTCAGATTTGACTTTGAAATGATATGTAAAACACCAGAGTACACACAGGAATGCACTGTTGGAAAATTTTAAGTCCTTGTTATGAGAACTCACGGTTTCTCCTAAACAAATTACATCACCCTGGGGTATCCAGGTACTACTTCTAGGGAATGTCAGTCTGCAATCAAAATATCATGACATAGAATGCACCGCTTTGTTTTGTTAACGAAATACCTACTGATTTAGATTTTTCGTCGAGGTTAATGAAACAGTATTAAACATCAAAAGTCATCATATTTTTGACACAAGTAGAACTAAAACTATTAAAGCATGGTTATTGTGTGTGACATGTTATAGTCCAATCAGTGAGCTGAGGGCAACGCAATTCGCCGAGACATATACAGGAAAGGGGAAAACACGACCAAACGGTAATGTTATGCTTCAAAGATGAGGGCGACGTATTACTGTCCCCTAAACGTGCTGCCTTAAAACTCGTTCCAAAAAAGCAACCATATGGCTTAACTGGAGTAAGCTAGTGCCAAAGACAGGGGATAAGACGGGAGGAGGGAGGGCAAGTGATGCACGTTGGTATAGGCTGCCTTGATCGGTTCAGGAGATGCAGTGCACGGTGGTCTGCTGCTGAAGCTATAGGCGCGTGCCTGCTGCCAAACACACGTGCACGAGCCGCCATGTATGAGAACAGGAAGCAGCAATCTCTTGACGACTGAGAACAGAGGCTGACGCGCTGGAAGAGGGCGTCGTTACAGTCCATTTGGTCTCGTAATTTTAACATTTTATCAAGAGCCGAGGCGACAGAAAACACAGGGAATATACGCGGGGCATTGGAGGACGCACGCAGTCACCCCCTTTCCATTTTTGTCAAGAATTACCCATTTTACGCGGTTGTAGATCATCGTTTTTTTACACAAGGGCGTGTGGCTTTCCGGGAGTTACTTGTGTTAACCCTTGCATGTTTGTACTGTATATATTTTATCTTTTCACTTTTCATCGACCGGGGGAATCGCTTAAGGATGGGGTGTACCCTGAGCACGGAGGACAAGGCGGCGGTGGAGCGCAGTAAAATGATCGACAGAAATTTGCGAGACGACGGAGAAAAAGCCGCAAGGGAGGTCAAGCTACTCCTTCTAGGTAAGACGCCGTTAGTCATGGTGCCTATAAACTTTACACAATTGTATAATTGTTTGTGTGGAGAGTTGTTTTAGTCTCGTGCGAAAGTTAAACACTCTGCTACAGCGCATTTATTTATTGAAATAAAACCAACATGTATTATAAAACTTGTTTTTTTTTGTAACGAACTAAGCCAACCCCCAAATGGCCAGTGCCTCTATGCGAATGGGGCCCAGGCTACACAATACAACTCGGGTTTTATTTTCGCCATTTGGATTGGAAATTCATCGAATGGTTGTAGTAACTCGAGTAAATCTAATTTATGAAATTACATTAAGTTTGATTGTCAAGAAATGTGTCAATGTATTTTCGCTGGTGAAGAAATGATAAAAAGGCAATCAAGTTCTCTGTTGCCTCGCTTGTCCACATCAGTGCTGTTGGTAGGGTAACCACCCAACACAGAAGCAACAAAGTAGCCTATGCAACCTATTTCTAACGATACATTGTTAACGACCATAGCCACAGAAAACACCGTTCAAATTCCAGACATTTTGTACTGTTCGCATTTGTATCCTGGAATTCAGATCTGCAAGCTAAACACTGAGGTGGACGGAAGTGCATCTTTTGAAAGGGCCTAAAACGTGCTGGGGTGTGAATGCAAGCTGATAGTCAGGCTAAGCACCTATTTAGCTATGTCATTGGTGTTGTAATATGCCTACAGCATTAGCGTGGTCTCTTTGATTAACCTGTTGATCCAGATAACTGCACGCCGAGAGTCTGAGCTGTAGCCTAATCCGCCGAGACAAAATTGGCTTAATTCATTATTTAATTATGGAATATCGATTGTTGCAATTTTGATTGTCGTTTCCTGAAACGTCACATTAACTTCCGTTTTCCCTTAAAATATGGATGTTTTTAACCAATTGTTTCTGACAAAGTTAAAACATTGAATTTGGGCGTTTTCCGTTGAAGGCGTTCAAGTATTTTTTGTTTGTTTGTTTGTTTTATTGAAACTATTACAGATATCCGCCATCGACCGATCAGGGTTTCAATCTTGGTAGCATAACTTTTCAAGACTGGAAAAAATGAAATCTCATTCTGGTCTATAGAGCTACTGGGCAAGGATTTAGTAAAGATTTTACTGACTTTTTTCCGTACGTCTATTCTCTCTTCTTTTACTTTTCTTTATATTTTTTAACTACAAATGGCCGAGGGTTGTAGCCAGTTAATCAGCTGTTATAATCTGTATTAAGTCATTTTCCAGTGTTGCACCACCGTGTCTCTTTCTTTGTTCTTCCCAGAGAGATGCATCAGTTGGCTTATCTTTAGAAGCCATATGGGATGGTTACAGATTAGACATGTCACCACGAGTTTTTCATAGATGACTGCATTCCGCTAGCTGTCTGCATACTTTTCACCTGCTGAAAGGTCTATCTTTAAGTATATGACTACTAGGTGTGTGAACCTAACCATATAACTAACTTTATGCTGAAAGTTTGTCAAATGTGTGATGAACTCACAATTTATTCGTCTGACCAACAAAAGAAGATGCATGGGAATCTTTCAGATGTGTTAATTACTTAAGTATCGTTTCTTTAGGACAAGTGGTAGGGCACATAATGCAAAGAAAGAAAACGCACATTGGAAATTGGTATTGCTGTGTCTAGCAACAAGTAGCTGCCATGTTGTAAAGTGCCTGTTACTCATATCCACGTCTTGTAGACAAAATGTGTGCTTAATCCGCTTTTGTCACCCCATGGGCAGATGGTGAAGAAAATGATGCTACAGTGTGTGTGCTTAAGACACACACACACACACACACACACACACACACACACACACACACACACACAGGCACAGGCACACGAGTACACAGGCACACATCACAGCAAGCACATTGGTCTGGCTAAGATGTTTGTCATTTTGTGCCTTAGCTATCAAAGCTGGTCGCCAGGTAACGCACTCTGCCATGTTCAGAGGACCATGAAGGGGCTAGCTTCGGCGATGAGGCTGTAAATGAACAGAAGGCGAGAGAGGGAGATTAAGCAGTCAGAGAAGAGTAGACCCTAAGACAGTTGAGGACAGTCTGGAAAGATGGCAGGAGAGAAGAAGAGAGGGAGGGAAGGTGAAAGAGGTGAAGTGGTAAGTTGAGCCCAGCAGGCCCACTGTATCATTAAAAATGAAGCAGCCACTATGCTGAGATGATGCAGTGTACACACACAAACACAGAGATTAGGTAGACGCACACTCCTGGATACAAAAGCATAAACATTTTGATGTCAGCGTGAATACACTAATGCACGCACGCACGTGTGTGTGTGTGTGTGTGTGTGTGTGTGTCAAAACCTGGTGATGGCTCTTAGCCACACACACTTACACCCACACTGTTCTTCCATTTGTCCCTCCCATCAAAATGTTTAGGTGTGTTATGGTCAAGAGGCTTAATGTGATTGTTTACTAAAACTGTGATGATTGATTCATTCAGTGATTGATTTGATATCCGTGTGGTGGTGAATAAGCGTATGTTGTGCACACTCTTGTTTAGTCTTCTTTAGTCAGCTGCATTTGCATTATGAGGGTCATTTGAATCTTGAAAGGGCTGAGCCTGAGCCAAATTTGCACACACTCTGACCACATATTTTGAAAAATGCGTTTATGATGACTTGTGCCAAAAGGGTTGTTGGCTTTTTGAGCTTATTTCTGTTGGAGGGGGTGGGGGGGGGGGGGTGATTTCATTGAAAGAACTCCTCTGGGAAATCATATTTACAGAAACATGACAAATGCATAAAAAAAAAAAAGAGTGGCAAAGTTGATGTCTAACCTAGTTTCTGTTGGGGAGGAGAGGGATGGTTCATTGAAGGTAGAACTTTTCAGGGAAATCATATTTACAAACACAGTTAAAAAACAGTGGCAAAGTTGACCGCTAGGCTAATTTCTTATGGGAAATAACGGATTAATTGAAAATGGAATTTTACTGTGACAAATATTTAGTCACATGACAAACACAGTTATAGTGTGTTCCATTTGTCTAGCCACCTGAGATTTAGAGGACAGACTGACTTAATAACTGCTAAAAGCACAACAAAAACCATTTTGCACGCTTTCCATTTGCCACACTCGGATTGACACTTGATAAAGGACACATAACTCGAATAATTTCACGAATGACGTGACCGTAATAGTATGTTATATCGACTAAATTTCGATAAAACAACACTGATTATGTGCAAGGCCTAAGACGACACCAAATATCATGACAAACCTATAAATGGAAAATAACATAGCCTACACTCAACGTGCTTGAGCTGCGCAGCCATGTTGAATTGAACTCCTGGTCCTCTGTGGTGCTTCCACTTTGTAGGGCAAACATTGGAGAGCTAGGAATGGGCATGGTGTCACTTCCTGCTTTTGAACGTGCACGACTACTCGGAAACTGAGCGCAGACTGCAAATGGAACGTGCTATTAAATAAGCGTCAAAGCTGATGGCCATTGCCCTCTTTAGTTCGAAGCGCAGAGGCCATTATCTCGGCGCTGGGTGACATTTAACCTCTGAGAGGGCGAGATCTCAGCCTTCCCGTGAGTCAGGACCTAGTACCGGGCACCCATGAGGCACGAGTTCCAGCTCACGCCTAATTGGTCGAGATGGGTGAAGCCACGAGGCTCCCAGGACAGCCTGTTGACACGGTCACATCTGGCTCACATCCCAACCACTGCTGTCAACTTCACACTGACACTCCACAGAAAGTAAAGTTAAGCCTTTGGCACTAAATGACCTAAAGTGTTTAGCTTGCTTGTGTTAAACAGTCAAATTGTTATCCTGTTACGTAGTTTTAACTGTGTTACATTCCTCTTTCAAATTTGAATTCAAAGTTGCTTTAGTAACATGACTGTTGAAATACAGTGTTCAGTGTAGCGGAGAGTGGAGCATCACATGGAACATCTTTCTGGAACACAGAGAGATGGATTTTTGAAACACAGTTAAAGATTTTTCTTTTGTAGCCTTTTGGTGTTCTTTCTGTCTCTCTCTCTCTCTCTCTCTCTCTCTCTCTCTCTCTCTCTCTCTCTCTCTCTCTCTCTCTCTCTCTCTCTCTCTCTCGCTCCTTCTCTCTTTCTCATATGCTCTTTCACTGTATCCTTAGTTAGTTCTTCTGCACTTGGCCACAGTGTCAGACTGCCTGGGGGAATGTGAGTGGGTAAATAAAATATTTTGCTTGTTTTTAAAGCCTAGTCCAGCTTGTTTGGTTAAGGAGTTTGGTCATTTTCCACAAATAGGTTTGAATGTCTCAAATCCAGAAACCAGCTGTTTTCGCAGAGACAGTGAATATTTTGCCATGGGCCGGGTGTGTCATGGTGGATGTAATGGGACACCACTAGAAGGGGGGGGGGGGGGTGATGGGGAGTGGGGGGGGGGGGAACCTCAACCAGAACTCTGGGACTGCAGGTCCAAGGGTCTGCGGTTCTGCAGTTGTTTTCTTGCTCCACGAAGTGGTGCACTCACTGACGGTTCTTGCATCAGCGTCTGCCTTTGAAGTCTGCAGGAGGGCCTTGTAGCCATGATGTCACCAGGATGAGATGTGTGAGGTCAGTTATGTAAGGATTGGTCAGAGCCCCCCCCCCCCCCTCCCCCCTCACTCTCCTGATCTGTGTATAATGATGTCAGGAGGTTGAGTGGAATAATTTGTGTGTTTGCGTGTGTGTGCGCGCATTTGTATATGCAAATGACAAGGAGAAAGATGAATGTTTTGAAAAAATAGAATATATATGTGTGCAGGTTAGTCCTTATTTGCACACACACACACACACACACACACACACACACACACACACACACACACACACACACAGTTGGGAGGTTATTTGCTCCAGATTGAGAAGCCCTGCTCTCACTTGTCATGTCATGGGTGATCATGGGCATGCTGTAGGGATGCGACTGTGCCAGAATGCTCTCAACCTCCCTCCCCTCCCTTCCCCTCTCCTCCTCTCCTCTCCCCTCTCCTCCTCTCCTCTCCCCTCTTCTCTCCCTGGACCTCTTAATGGCATGTTTAGTGTTGCCACATCGCAGTCTGGCATAATGCAGCTCCCTACCCCCAGCCCAGCCCACCTCACCCCATCCCTTCCCTCTGCACCACCTCCGCCCCCACCACCACCCTCTCCGAGGCCACCGGAGCGCTGTGGTGACACCTAATTAAAATAATGTGGCCTCCAGTGAAATGCCCAATTACAGGTGTCAGCACACCGCCAAGCCACCCTCTGCTCAGAGAGCGCGAGAGAGAATGAGAGAGAGAGAATGAGAGAGAGAGAGAGAGAGAGAGAATGAGAGAGAGAGAGAATGAGAGAGAGAGAGAGAGAATGAGAGAGAATGAGAGAGAGAGAGAGAGAGAGAATGAGCGAGAGAGAGAGAGCAGCATATAGAGTCCATGCAGCTGTGTGGCCCATCAAGGATAATGAGGCGCTATGGGAAGTTGGAAACCCTGCTCTATCTCGGATGCCCCCTAAAGTCTCACCGACTCACCGGAGAGAACAGTGTTTTTATTAGTTTGTTTGTTTATTTGGCTGGCAGGGGTCTGATGGGGCTCCACATGTGATTCATTCATGATGGGTCACTTTCCCTGGGCAACAGATGGCAGCGCCATCATTAGACACCTGGCACTAACAGGTCACCTTCCAGGTGCTGTGAGGTGTGTGTGTGTGTGTGTGTGTGTGTGTGTGTGTGTGTGTGTATGTGTATGTGTGCTTGTGCTCGTGTGTGTGTGTGCTTTAAATCCTTAAGCCAGCTTTCACCTTGCTTTGTTATGGGTAGGGAGACACAAAGTACAGAAAGGAAATGAGAGCGAGACAGACAGATAGAGAGAGCGATATATCATTTCTTTTTAATGAAGGAGAAAGGCGAACTGTTCCGCTGAATTCGCTGTGGAGGGAGGAGAAGGAGCGCGTCACGTGGCGCGAGACCGTGCTGTGCACACACAAAAGACTGGCACACATACATGTACACACATGCACACACATGTAGATACATACATGCACATTCACACACATGTACACACATGCACACACATGTAGATACATACATGCACATTCACACACATGTACACACATGCACACACATGTAGATACATACATGCACATTCACACACATGTACACACATGCACACACATGCACACACATGTAGATACATACATGCACATTCACACACATGTACACACATGCACACACATGTAGATACATACATGCACATTCACACACATGTACACACATGCACACACATGTAGATACATACATGCACATTCACACACATGTACACACATGCACACACATGTAGATACATACATGCACATTCACACACATGTACACACATGCACACACATGTAGATACATACATGCACATTCACACACATGTACACACATACACACACATGTAGATACATACATGCACATTCACACACATGTACACACATACACACACATGTAGATACATACATGCACATTCACACACATGTACACACATTCACACACATGTACACACATGTACACACATACATGCACATTCACACACATGTACACACATACACACACATGTAGATACATACATGCACATTCACACACATACACACACATGTAGATACATACATGCACATTCACACACATGTACACACATTCACACACATGTACACACATGTACACACATACATGCACATTCACACACATGTACACACATGCACACACATGTAGATACATACATGCACATTCACACACATGTACACACATACACACACATGTAGATACATACATGCACATTCACACACATGTACACACATGCACACACATGTAGATACATACATGCACATTCACACACATGTACACACATGCACACACATGTAGATACATACATGCACATTCACACACATGTACACACATACACACACATGTAGATACATACATGCACATTCACACACATGTACACACATACACACACATGTAGATACATACATGCACATTCACACACATGTACACACATACACACACATGTAGATGCATACATGCACATTCACACACATGTACACACATACACACACATGTAGATACATACATGCACATTCACACACATGTACACACATACACACACATGTAGATACATACATGCACATTCACACACATGTACACACATGTACACACATGCACACACATGTAGATACATACATGCACATTCACATGCGCTCCCCCACACGCATGGATGCTTCTTCCTCTGCTATGCGCCACAAGCAGTGACTAGGGCTACAGACCGCGCTTGTATTTGTACCGTATGCGCGGCCATCGTCGCTTGACATAGCGCTTCGCTGTGGAGTCGGCGAGCTGAACGTTGTTTATGTTGGCGTACCTGTAAACAGAGCAAGGAGCGCTCTACGAGCGAGGCGCGGGAGTCTTTCTGTCTGTCTGTCTGTCGGTCTAAGCCTCGAGTCTTTGGTAATGGCCCTAGTTGCCATGGCAGCATGACGTACAAGCAGGAGCGCTGGCAGCAGGCAGGCGTGTGCCACTCCGACGCTGATCACGTTCACTACACACTCTCTCTCTCTCTTTCTTTCTTTCTTTCTCTCTCTCTCTTTTCTTTTCCTCTTCTTTTACCACTGTTTGACTCTCTCTGTCTCACTCATGTTCCCTCTCTCTTGCTCTTTCTTTCTCCCTCTTTCTCCCTCTCTCTGTCTTTCTCTCTTTCTTTCTATGTCTCTCTCCTCTTTCTCTCTCTCTCTGTCTCTGTCTCTCTCTCTCTCTCTTTCTCTCTTTATTTCTATCTCTCTCTGCCTTCATCTATCGCTTTTCCTCCCTCAGGCTAGCTCTCTCCTCGCGCTCGTAAATAATGCACCCGTTGTTCCTCGGCTTGTGTTGATGTTGCTGGGGTGATGTTTTCGGAGGTGCCACCCCTTTCCCCCGCTTGTGTTTGACACCGTTTGGCCTCCGTGCCGCACCACCACCAGCAGAGTACAACAATTTCCCCCCGCAGGAGGGGCTGGGTTGTTGGGCAGCACTGAGAATGGGGCGGTGGGGTTGTCGGTTGCTGGTCTGGTTATTTGTGCGGTTCGTTCTCTTCCTGTTCATTCTGTGGGTCTGTGGCAGCTGCAGTCCTCCAAGAGGGTCAGTGAGAGTCAGGTTACTGACAAGCACTTGCTTGATCAACACGATGTGTTTATGAAGGCAGCTCTCACACACACACACACACACACACACACACACACACACACACACACACACACACACACACACACCTTTAATCTGTGTGTGAGAGAAAGAGGAAAAGAGAGAGAGAGAGATGGAGGTTATACATAGGGCTGCACGATATTTGAAAAATGTGCGATTTGCAGTAACATTGCTGAATGTTGCGATGGCGATTCGTTTTATATAGTTTCAACATCAGCTTTCAACTTTCAGCTTAATCTTCACTGCTGAGTTGCAGTGTGCAGCCTATGGCGTGGATGTCAAGGGCAGAAGGGCTCCATTTGATTTGCCAAATACCTTCATTTGTGGAGCATGAAACGGCTTACAGTAATTCCCCATTTATTCCAGTTAAGCCAGGTTTTGCGATATGTATATCACGATATTGTACATTGCGATATCACGATATTTCTGATATAATGTGCAGCCCTAATACATATGCATATCACTGACTTGGAGACCAGGATGACTCTCAAGGTTCTTTCCCTGCTGTCAAGTAGTCGCATGGGAGCAACCACTAGCGACATTCCCCTGCCCTCCAGTTCTCTCTCCATCCCTCCCTCTCTCTTACTCTCCATCCCTCCCTCCCCCCAGCAGCCTAGAGCTCCTTCCATCACATCACACAGTGTCTCCCTCCCCCATGCTTTCCCCTATTCCCAGCGCTGGGACTGTGCACCTGGGGGCTGCATCTGTGATGCCAGAGCACTCTTTGCTCCAGGGAGGCAGATAATGGCTGGTAAATGGTGCTCTACAGACGTGCCAATAGCCTTTGTGTGCCAACACACACACACACACACACACACACACACACACACACACACCGCAACTCAGAGAAATGGAGAGTCATATCGAGAGGGAGAGAGGGAGAGAGAGAGAGACAGAGAAAGAAAGCCTGCCAGAGGGACCTGAGTGACTGAAAAAAGCCATTGATTCTTCTGTCGCTTCATTTCTCTTTCCCCTTAAAGATCCTGTTGAATGCTCCCTTTTCATACAATTACAGTTTTCTTTGTTTTCCTGAGGTTACTGTGACATGGCTCAAAGCTGCAAAGCTATGGCAGTCTTACAGTGAATTTAAAGTATATTATCAATGCTGTGGTAGATAAACGGCATATATTCAAAACGGGTTGGTCCAAGCCACTGCCCTCTCATTAAAAAGCTTTATTTTATATGGCCATTTCATGATGGAACCGATCAAATACGCACCATATTTTGATGCAGTGGCAGGCCTCCATCGCAGACCAAGATAATTAAAATAATGAAAAGCTACATCTCTTGTGTGAACCCCTGTCTAAGGCATGATGATTTGTGCAGACGACAGTAGCACATCTGTGTCAGCACAGCGTCACAAGGCAATATTGAGAACCACAAACGTAAAACACAGCGGACGCTCACAGATGTATGAGGTTGTGGGTGGAGATGTCAAATGGCGGTGTTTGGTAGGGAGGTGCGCTGTTAGGGGTAGCATAATTATAATGATCGCTTCAGTGACGCATTACATGACTCAATTGTGTGGCTTTTATCGGAAGGCAGCCCACTAAACAATGGCTTGTGGGTCAAATTTCAGCATTTGGGGAATAGCATAGTATAGTAGTATAGGCTCCAGAAACTATAAATGTCCCAAACACTGAAAGTCCCCCCCACCCCCCAAACAATTTGGCCCCTTTAACTAATCTACGATTTCCACATTTGTAACATCGTTGTTGGTTATCGCCGAAAACCAGACGAATCTTTGTATTCTCTAGGCTGGGCGGGCTGGGATATTTTGTTCTCTTCAGCGATGGTTTTGTGGTTAACTGTTAGAATAGACTTAGGCCCTTTGGAGCCACATAGAGAATGATCAAAGGAAAAGAGGGGAAGAGAGAGAGAGAGGGTGAAAAGGAAGAAGAACATGGAAGAAAGGAGGAAAATGAGTGCCAGTGGAGATCTGCTCTGCTCTTCCTTGCTCTGCGGCTTATTGACCACCTGGCCCTGTGGGTCTGTCAGTGAAGTCCATCAAACAGGGGCCTTGTGGTTTGTAAAAAACCAAGATGTTCTTTTTATAGATTTCTGCACTGATGTCTGTGTCAGGGGTGGTAGTCTGCAGTGGTCTCACAGTGTATAATATGCTGTTCTAGAGGCATATTATAATTGCATAGAGGTCTTTAATCTAGTCACGCAATACCCTGTGTAAAACGGCTTTCTCCCCTGAACTCCTGTCGGTGTTGGACAGTTTCCAAACAAATCATGCTTTTCTTTCCAGTTAATTATAGTTTGCAGTTGTATGCCTTTTGGATGTAGTGGGTATTTCTGAACTAATGCCCAGGGGAGGACAGAAAAGTGTTCACCTTTCCAGTCTTATTAGAACTATAAATGTATTTTGTTAAACAGGAGGATATGGCACTGTGTGTGATATGGAGAATGTGTGTTGATTACTTTAGCTTTCACAGGAATTTCAGTTATCTTTTTTTTTTTTTTTTTTTTTTTTTTTTGGCGTTATTCCAAGGGAAATTACATCAATTGTGGTAGTGGTGTTGATATGCTTCAAACTGAATGAGCACTTAAATTTCTCCTCTCTTTGTCCCTCCCTTCTCTCTCTCTCTCTCTCTCTCTCTCTCTCTCTCAGGTGCTGGGGAGTCAGGGAAGAGTACGATCGTGAAGCAAATGAAGTGAGTATCACAGTTGTTGCTTTTGCGGTCTCTGGCAGCAAAGCATTTGAAGGGGCTGCCAGATGGCTCTGAGCTGCCTGCTACTGGCAGCACTGTGTGTTTCTGTTCTTCTCCCACCACTTACTGATGACCTTGTGCCTTGTTTTCCTTTTTCTTTTCTTCTAGAATTATCCATGAGGCGGGCTACTCAGAGGAGGAGTGCAAGCAGTACAAGGCGGTGGTCTACAGCAACACCATCCAGTCCATCATCGCCATCATCAGGGCCATGGGCCGCCTCAAGATTGACTTTGGCGATGCCGCACGAGCTGTGAGTCTTAGGGCCCTGTACACATTAAGCCGGATAAATATTAATCTGGTTAGCTCTTCCATACGCATTAATATGGCGTATTGTAACACCAAAAACGATGCTTTTTGAAAACGATGCTGAGGTGGATAAATCTCAAAACGGTGGCGTGTTGTTGTGGTGCGTCTAGCGTACATGGGGAGTTTCAAATACGATGATGATTGGTTACCATGACGTCAAGGAAAGTTTAGCTTTTGATTGGCTGGCATGATTCTACACAGCAAAACAGTGTATTTATGTGTTTGCATGTGTACAGAGAAAAAAACGTTTTGGTGTGGACGGAGAGAGTTTTGACGACGGCTATGCATATTTATATTTATCCGGCTTAATGTGTACATGGCCCGAGTGTGTGTGTCATTTTGTGTGAGTGATGAGTTGAGAAATGTGCACATTAAAAGTTTTCCTCCCACTATTCTCAGTAAAGACGGAAGCGTTAAGGTACTCGCTGTTTGTTTTCTGTTGTCCTCAGCGTGTGACAAACACAACTGAGGCTATGTACCAGGCAGCAGTTTACAGTAGTCTCTTATCTCGGCATGTTTACTTAGTAGGTGGTTAAGCCCTTTTCATAGAGGAGTCCCGTGGCTTTGTTTTGAATGAATGAACCCACAAGACCCTTCTCTAAAAAGTTCACCGCTTGCTCTGAGTAAACACACTCGAGTAAGTGAGCAGATCTGCTTTCTGGGTTACCCCCGCTGGACTTCATCCAAGCAGAAACAAAAGCTGTGTCATATAGCAAGGCAGCTGGGCTTTTTGGCAGCGCTGCCCTATAGATAGTTGTGACACCATATCATGAGGCCGTGCCGTGGAGCGTTGCAAACAAAGATATGGGTAACAGCAACATGATCTAGATGATGGAGGTTATGCAGATTAGTGTGTGTGGTATCATGTTGGTCCAGCTGAGTGTAACTGTACCCCACTGTAACCGTGTGTGTGTGTGTGTGTGTGTGTGTGTGTGTGTTAGGACGACGCGAGGCAGCTGTTTGTGCTGGCGGGCTCTGCGGAGGAGGGCTTCATGACGGCCGAGCTGGCTGGGGTCATCAAGCGCCTGTGGAAGGATGGCGGCGTCCAGGCCTGCTTCAGCCGCTCACGCGAGTACCAGCTCAACGACTCCGCGGCCTAGTGAGTCCCCTCTATCTCTCTCTCCCCCTCTCTTTTTCTGTGTGTCTCTGTCTCTCTGTCTCTCTCATCTTTCATCTCTCTCTCTCGCTCTGTCTCTCTCTCGCTCTGTCTCTCTCTCCTCTCGCTCACTCTCACTGGTAGCAGTTCAACAAATTTGGCAGCGTAGTTCTCTTTCTCTTTCCCTCCCCCTCTTTCTCCTTCCCTTTCTCTCCCTCTGTCAATTTCTTTCGTTTTCTTTCTCCCTCCCTCTCTTTGTTTTCCCTTCTCTCACTCCCTTTCTGTGTGTCTTTGCCTGTCCCTTTCTCACTCCTTCTTACTTGCGCTCTCTCTCTCTCTCTCTCCCTCTCTCTCCCTCTCTCTCCCTCTCTCTCCCTCTCCCTCTCTCTCCCTCCCCTTTGTGTCACACACAAACAACCCCTGGCTCTCTGCACTGCTCGTCTCCCCAACTCTCTTTCTCTCACTTGCTGCTACTCGCCCGCTGTCGTAGAGACTTGCAGTCTTGTCTGCTATGCAGTCTGGCTATATATCTCACAGATTCATCTGTCTCTCTCTGTCTGACCCACCACCCCCATGTACTCACTAAACTTCAATATATTGACCTAAAGCCTGGGTTTGACAGTTTCTGAGGCAGCAGGTTTACAGCCCCTTAAAACGGTAAAGCAAAAACAAGGAAAATCCTTTATGTGAAAAGAATGATCTAGAAGCTGTCAAGCAAGCTGTCAAGAAGCTGGTTTTATGTTTTTTTGTTTAAAGCACACCTTCCCTCCCCTTTTGCTGCCCCTGTCAACGTGCACACTCACTCACTCACTCACTCACTCACTCACTCACTGCTCCAACCTTTGAACCCCGATCCCCGACCTGTCAATATTTGCGCTCCTGTTTTCCCCTTTGCACCACTTTCATCGAAGCACGCCGGTGACCTTGACCTTGAGCTGAGCTTTAGCGCGGCCAGCTCCTGCCAGCCCCTTCACAGCCCATAACAGTGAGCTGAGTGAAGATGGACAGGATACGTTGGCCTGGGGGAAAAAAACTAAGAGAGAGGAGGAAGAGAAGCAAAATATGGGAAGAGGTGTCTACCATCGTGGTTGTGACGTCATGCCTGCTTGGGTTAGATGTGTAAAGGCGTTGTGAAAGACTCATTATCAGCTGCTTGGGACACTTCCTGTGAAAGGTGTGTGTGTGTGGTTTGGCTGTATGAGTGTATGTTTGTGTGTTTGTGTCTTTGTGCGTGAGTGTGTGTCTGCCTCTCTGTGTATGTGTACATGTGCTTGCTGGAGGTCTGGCGTTTTTTTTTTTTTTTTTTTTTTCCTCAAGCACAGACCAAAAACTTGCTTCACTTTTCTGGGTTAGCAGTAACAGCTGCCAAGGTGCCCCCCGCCCCCGCCCCGTCATCTGATCAATATCCTAAACACATTTCAGCTGCAGACACAGCCCATTGCACCTCTCTGCTTATGGCCAACACACACACACACACACACACAGATGCTGTTGGTTATTTGAGGAAACACTATCGCTGACGCTTGTACAATTTCACAATCGGAGTATGTGTGTGAGAGTGAGAGTGAGGGAGTGTGTGTCTGTTTGTATGTGAGTTGGAAGGTGTGAGTGTAGAGTGTTGTCATCATTTTTGGACGTGTAACAGGGCAAGGTTGTTCCGACAGCAAAATAGGGGTGGTAAGATTACTGCAGATTGCGATCTTTGGAACCAGTAATTCTGAACCCACACAGGCTGGATGCCAGTTCTCTTGAGAGTGTGCCCACCCCACTACCACCACAACCACAAATCCCCCACAACCCCCCCCCCCCCACCCCCCCACCCCCACCACCACCACCACCACCATTGTTTCACAGCTCTCACAAGGGCTAAGGAACAACCGCCTGTGCATGACGGCCGTAGCCAGGACTCTGCATCATCAAGTCCACAGTCGACAACAATAGCAGCATTGTCCCTGTAGCGCTTATGGCCACACATCCCTCGAATCTCTCTCTCTCTCTCATGTTCTCTTCTGTTCTGTGCTCTGAACTCTGCTCTGCCCCACATCTTTTACTTTCCCTCTGCTGCTGTTCTCTTGTTCTGCTTTCGCAGTGGAGCAGAGTGGGGGTTAGGGGGGCTTTTGTCCCCATGTCTCCAATGTAGAGCTGCACAATATATCGAAAATATCGTGATATCACAACATACAGTATTGTGATCGCAAAACATGGCTTAACTTGAAATAATGGGATACTACTGTGAAACAGCTTACAGTAATGTCTCATTCATTTCAGTTAGATCATGTTTTAACATATGAAGATGTTTGGCAAATCAAATGACCTACTACCCTTGATATTCACCCCACAGGCTGCGTACTGGCTACAACCTAGCAGTGAAGATTAAACTAAAAGATGTTAAAACTATATATTTAAGTACTTGTTTATTTATCTCAAAACATATCGGCATCGCAACATTCATCAACGTTACCGCATATCGCACATTTTTCAAATATCGTGCAGCCCTGCTCCAATGGCCACATATACCTCAAATCCGTCTGTTCTTCTCAGTCCTCCAACCCCTCTTCACTTTTTGCTCTCTGTTGACACCTTTTACTTTCCTCCTCTTGCTGCTGTCTTGTTCCGTTTCAATATTAGGGGTAGGGGGCCGGGAGTTAGCCTGGTAAACCCGCCCCTCGTATTTCATTTCATCTCGTGCAGAGGGTCTGGAACAGACGCTCTTGGGGAGCATTTGGGGACTTCCAGCACGACCGCTCCAATCAGCGAACAGAGGGTGTGTTCGTTAGCTGTGACGTTGTCCTTGTGTGCTACATTTGAATTGTAGTGCGTAGGTAGGTTAATTGCATATGTGACGACGTAGTTTCTGACGGTCTCTGTTCCAGACCCTCTGCACGAAATGAAATGAAGTACGAGGGGCGGGTTTACCAGGCTAACTAACTAACAGGTGGGAGTGGGTTGTGGAGCACTGTGGGGAAGTGTTTATGTGTGTCGTCGTGCGGAGAGAACAATGTCAGCAGCAGCAGCACCATTGAGGTCATGTCGTGTCTGGGCCCATTTGCAGCTACCTGAACGACCTGGACCGGATATCCCAGGCCAGCTACATCCCGACCCAGCAGGACGTGCTGAGGACACGCGTCAAGACCACCGGCATTGTGGAGACCCACTTCACCTTCAAAGACCTGCACTTCAAGTAAGTGCTCACTATCACCACCACCACCATCCTTTACCCATTAGTAATTTCCCAGCTTGGGATCAATAAATCCATCCATCCATCCACTCATCCATCCATTCATCCAGGCCTGAGACAGCCCCTGGACCAAGACTGCCGAGTCTGAGACCCTTGGGCCAAAATTGGCCTGTGACCCATTGTTTTTAGCCCCCACACCACACAGGGGAAAAAAAGAGTGGATGAAAAGCAGGGTAGTGGATAACTGGCTGGGCGTGTGAACCATGTTTTGATGGGTGAACGAGATAGGCGGGCAGAACCTGGATTGAGAGGGTCCACATGTAGGCAAGATGGAGGTCAGATGTAGCATGGCGAGGATAATAACAGAGCAGAGGAAGCCGAGAGAGGGCCTGTAAAATGGAGACTGGTGAGTCACAGCCTTGACCTTCTGCACATGATGCAAACAGGAAGAGAAACCTTTCGTCTCTCCGAGCTGTGCAACAACTTCAGTCGGCCGTTTTATTTGAAAGTTGCCATAGCTGGTTGTGAATGTAACCTTTAAGAAACACATGCAAACACCACACACACACTTTCTCTATCTCTCTCTCACACACTCACTAACCCCCACACACACACACACACACATGCTCACAGACTCTCCTCATGGTTAACTGTGCCAAGGGGTTGGTAATTACTAGGCAGCATACGGACCACTTCAATTTCCAGCAGCAGTACAAGTACATCGTAGCTGCTGTTCTGAGGCTTAATGTGCGAGACTGGACATGAATTACTGTGACTCATACCAGGGGGACTTTTACACAGGGGCTGATTACTCACACTCAAGTTGTTTTTTTTTGTTTTGTTTTTTTGTTTCTCTTTTTTAAACATCTGTCTGTCAAGTAAGGATATTCGGTTCCCTCTTTCCCTGACACACATATACACACACACACTCACACAAACACACACACCCACCTTTATCCACCTGCTGTCAGTACCCAACAGTACACCACTCATCTAAAGCTAACAGCATTATCGACCGTCTCCTGTTGTCTGTCACAGTGGGAGGAGGTTGCTTCTTGTCTAGAGCAGCTTGCTGTGCGCGTTTGGAATGAGCTGTTCAATACCTCTCTGTCTCTCTCCTCTTCAGGATGTTTGATGTGGGAGGTCAGAGGTCGGAGCGTAAGAAGTGGATCCACTGCTTCGAGGGCGTGACGGCCATCATCTTCTGCGTGGCCCTCAGCGACTACGACCTGGTGCTGGCCGAGGATGAGGAGATGGTGAGCCTTCCTCCTCCTCCTTTTCCTCTTCATCATTCTGTCAGCTCCCCTCGCATGTCATGCCCTCCACATTTGGACAGATTTCAAATACAACACTTGTAGTAATAATAATGCAATGTATTTATGTCTCAGGCCTCTCAGGATACACACAGCAAACATAGTTAAATTGGCAAAGCTTAACTATAAACAAATACAGCAAACAAAATAAATTTAAAATGGTAACAATAATACCAAAATGCAATACACTTAACAAAGCCAAAATACTAGCAGACCAGGCCCAATATTCACAAAGAATTCTAAACAGGCAAATTTAGGAGAAACTCCTGCAGTAACACCACCAAAAGCCTTGTCAAAGTTAGTGTGCACTTTATTCACAATCAAATTCAATTAGTTTACTTGTTATGTATGAGAACGTGCAATCATAAATGCGTGCGGGGGGAAACGGTGCGTAAATACTTCAATCCACAGTGGCAGCTATCCTGTCATTGTTTCATTTGTAGCCTGTGATCTCCATTGTCACTCACTCCCACAGCAGCACAGCACCATAATGCAGCACAGATGTGTCACTCATGAACCAATCACGGATATAAAATGCATGCGGACTCGTGCATGAGACCATAGCAGTGGAGCTTTTATCTTCTCCTATGAGTTGTCATTTTTCCCCTAACTAACATCCAACAAGCAGCTGATCTCCAGTAATTGTGTTCTTCGATGGTTAGCCCAAGTGTGTGCCAGATGGTTGCTAAATTGTTTTTAGTAATGAAGCCTGAGCCTGTGCTGCTAGTAAAACATTTCCTTTGACTAGAAAGCTTAGTTCTGACTTCTTTATGCAAGGATGTTACCTTTTTGTGTATTTTAACTGCACTGAGTGTACAGTGTTTCAATGTTGTCTCATTATAATGTAGTGGCTTTTAAGATTGAAGGTTTTTCCTTTGATTATATGCAGTAAAGACCTGGCTATGCTGTTATATGAAATACTGTCATATTGACACACACATTCATGGCAAAGCAATGAAATGGCAGCAGCCACATCTATAGAAAGGCTTGTTGATTAAAAGAAGTGGGGGGGGGGGGGTCAATCCAAGTCTGACGCACGTCCTAATTTCGCCCATGCAGAATCGCATGCACGAGAGCATGAAGCTCTTTGATAGCATCTGCAACAACAAGTGGTTCACGGACACCTCCATCATTCTGTTCCTCAACAAGAAGGACCTGTTTGAGGAGAAGATCAAGAAGAGCCCACTCACCATCTGTTACCCCGAGTATGCAGGTATGACATACAACTATGCAAGCTTTGTAAATTTTTCCTTGTGCAATGCCAAGACGTGCAATTCGTCACTTCCTTCTTCCGCATTCACAGCATGCACGCATTGCCTACACATGCTTTTGGACAAGTGCATACATGCATGTGCGTACACAAACACACAGACACACACACGTACACATACACACACACACACAATAATTGGCAGGCAAGCAATAGATAATTTCCTGCTTCGGTGTGTATGTCGTGCGTTTAAACAAACACACAAAAGCACCAGACACCAGCCGTTCCTTCCTTTACACACATGTACATTCAAACACAATGGCAGTGCTATAGCGTATGCCAGTAACCTATAAGTGAAATCCCCCGAGGGGGATTGTCGGGGTGGTCAGTTAAGTGGAGCAGTATGGTGTCAGGACTCGGGAGGCCCTGGCCCTCAGCTGCCAGGAAGCCCCGTGACAATAGCGTGTTGTCTAGGAGGACAAACGGAGGAAAGCCCGGTGGCCACACGTCAAGTTTCCCTTCATTCCTCGTGTCAAGCACTCCGTGTCCGCATTTAAAGCAGTGGCGGATCCGCATCCTCCTCACGGGGACTCCCATGACCTCACTTCCTCTTCCTGGTTCTTGTTTTCCTTTTTTTGTCATTACCTCACTGTTCCCTTTTCTTTCATCACTGACACAGTTTATATGCACCCTGTATTCCTGTATTATTCAAAATAATGACAATATTTTGTATGAGTAATGTGTATGAGAGACATTGACCCAATTGTTATTCCCCAAAACAGATCATACTCTGATTATTATTACTGTAGTATAACGCTTGACATAGGCCTGTATTTGCCAGAATACTGGAGTCATGCGAGCACTTTGTGTGGGAAATGATTGTTAAGTAAATATTAAAATGGCAAATATATACTCTACCATTAGAGGTCTTTGTCCACCGTTTGTTGCTGCAAGACATCAAGTTACATTGACGGATATTTCACAGTCAGGGACAGACTGGGCAGAGCTATCAGAGCAGGTTTTAATGTCAAAGTGTATTTTTGCAGTGTATTTTTTGCCATTAAACAGTGTCAATTTCTTTGTAAGCCCTGTTCAATATGGACAGGCACCTTATACCTCTTGTACCCAGTAGTGGTGAAGAAACGGTATAAAACAATTAAAACACTGCCCCATTCCTCTGTTAAATTCCACAACATTGGTGAAAATCCAGAAGCTGGAATTGTCCATTGTCATCAGTGAAAAATGGGAATGGTAACGAGTTTACCAGTCAGCTAAGAATGCACCTAAATTATTCGGCGGTCATGACACTGCCATTTTCATTACATGCTTGTTCATTCACAATATGCTTATTAACATGCAAATGGGAATACCCCATAGCCCAGCACTTTGTGTCTGTTAACACGTCATTCAGTATACTGCCTTAATTAGAATATGAGCCATAATGATAATATATTGCGAATTTAAATGTGTTCAGTGATGGTTTAGCTGTAGAATCACACAGTGTACAGTATTAGTCATCGACCAGCTCATGTGGACATTTAAAAACCTGCTGAGAGACATTAATCACAGGGAGAGTTGTCAGTGACAGTCAGTCAGCTTGCTTTCTCTATCTCGCTCTCACACTCTTGCTCTCTCTCTCTCTCTCTCTCTCTCTCTCTCTCTCTCTCTCTCTCTCTCTCTCTCTCTCTCTCTCTCTCTCTCTCTCTCTCTCTCTCTCTCTCTCTCTCTCTCTCTCTCTCTCTCTCTCGCGCACATGCACACATGCATACACACATACGCCCAGAGTTTAAATTGGGCCGGAGCCCACCGGCGCTCAGCTCCGTCTCCTCACCTCAGCAATACAGCCAGCCAGAGCTGAGCTGCCTCTGCTACAGTATTTATAGTAATACGATAGAGGGAGATATTGACCACTCCGAGTAAAGAAGGGCTCCCCTTCTTTACAAAAGGCAATGTAACCACTGCATACACCTATATACACACACATACACACACATCTCTTTATACACATGTACACACATAACTGTATACACACACAAATAAGCTCACACGCACCTTTGTTGCTCCCAGTCATGGCCCCTCTCTATGGTTTACCTCCTGCCAATGTTCCACCATTCTGTGCCCCACAGGGTCCAACACCTATGAGGAGGCGGCTGCCTACATCCAGTGTCAGTTCGAGGACCTGAACAAGAGGAAGGACACCAAGGAGATCTACACGCATTTCACCTGCGCCACCGATACCAAGAACGTGCAGTTCGTCTTTGACGCCGTCACCGACGTCATCATCAAGAACAACCTGAAGGACTGTGGACTCTTCTAGATGTCTCTATATGGCCGTCTGGTGAGTATTCTTTAATTCATTCCCACCTGTTGACTAGCCACACTGTTTAAAGGAGAAATTCTGTGTAAAATGAAAATTGGCATGTTAAAACATCATACCGAGTTGGTATGTTTGCTGAGGAGCAAAATTGAGTTAGCCTGTTACATTCATTACATTACATTACATTACACTTAGCAGACACTTTTGTCCAAAGCAACTTACAAAAGGACATTCAGAACTTAACTATTTTTTACCGTTTGTCCCAGAAGGCTAACAATGGAAGTGGTAGGTGCCCTTAGACAAAGCATGAAGCTTACGCTATTACTCAACCATTAAAACAGCTCAAAGAAACTCCACACTCCATCAGTAGCACAACAAAGGCCACAACATTCAAAACGATGCACTGAGAACTTTGTAAGTGTACACAACATTTATTAATAAAACAGTTTTGACAGGCAGGACCTTGCTGTAGTTTCTCGTCGTCGCCATAATAAAAGTCCGCACGAGTCAATTGACGAACACAAACCAGCAGGAAGAATAGGAGGAGAGGTAGTACAATCGACTTGTTTGAACTTTCATCATGGCGGCGACGAGAAACAACTGCAAACTACTGCATGTAAGAACAGTTTTTTTAAATAAACGTTGTGTACATTTACAAAGTTCTCAGTGCCTTGTTTTGAATGCCAGGGCCTTTGTTGTACTACCGATGGAGTGTGGAGTTTCTTCGAGATGTTTTAATGGCTTAATAATAGCGTAATCTTCATGCTTCGTCTAAGGGCACCTACCACTTCCATTGTTAGCCTTCTGGGACAAATGGTAAAAAATAGTTAAGTTCTGAATACAACAGGCTAACTCAATTTTGCTCCTCAGCAAACATACCAAATCGGTATGATGTTTTAACATGCCAATTTTCATTTTACACCGAATTTCTCTTTTAACCACATGCTCACCATACCATACCCACTGTCAGAATGAGTACAATGCCTTTTTTGACACGTTTGACTGACAGACAGACTATGAAAGGATAGTGTTGAGGTGCATCAAGCTGTCAGCGAACCATTTTGTCAATTGAGCAATCATGTTTATTGGATATGCTTGTCATAATTTTGTTAACAGGAAAGTGTTGGTGGTTTAGACTAGATTGCTGTGATGGTGCATTTATTCATCAGCTGATGATTTCTCTCTCTCTCTCTCTCTCTCTCTCTCTCTCTCTCTCTCTCTCTCTCTCTCTCTCTCTCTCTCTCTCTCTCTCTCTCTCTCTCTCTCTCTCATATGCTACAGGTGAAGTGTGGGCCAGGCAAATGTGCTTTTGTTTCTCTCCTGTAAGTGAAAACATTCTGAGCGAGCGTATGGGGAAATCAGTCACGGACCAGTGCTGTACATTATGCCACTTTGATCAGCTCTATTTATGTTTTATTTTATTTTTAACTTTTTTTGTCCTGGGACTTTTAAAAGTAGCATTTAAAAAAAAAAGAAAAAAAAAAGAATTTGTGTAGGATGTTTGTATGACTGTTACTATCACTGCTATGTTTTATTTTCCACCATTTTTTTATTTTTATTTTTTTGTAAAGAAGGACCTGTCTCCATTTTTTTTTTTTTGCTTTTCTTTCTTTTAAAAAAAGAGGCTTGCCTTCGCTGGAAAGTTCTTTAAAACCACCCCACCCCCTACCCCTTCCAACCCCTCTCTAGATTGTTGGATATAAAAAAAGGATTTTATTCCAAGTCCAGTTTGTTGGTACTTGTGCCTTCGCATGCCTTTTTTTCTGCAGTCCTTGTGGAAACGCTTGGTTTGTTGCCTGCTGAACAGCTCCAACATAAAACGTGTAAATGTCTGTATGAACCTGAACCCAACCCCCCACCCCACCCCATCCCACCTTTTCCCCTCCAGTGTGAGCACAAACCTCCAGGTCACGTGTTTGTGTGTGTGTGTGTGTGTGTGTGTGTGTTTGTGTGTGTATTTACACGCACATGTTTGTTTGAGGGAGAGAGCATGCATGTGTGTGTGTGTATGTGTGAGTGTTCAAATGTACAAGGGTGGAGTGTTGGAAAGGGACTGAAGGAGGCTACGTCGGTGAGAAACGGCCAATTGGTGGTGGCGGTTTCCATGGAAACCGCCCACGAAAGAGCCCATCACCCTCAGCCTGAATCGCTGCCATCAGAGGTGAGAGGAGCGACAACTCGAGTCCTCACCACAGCGAGGTGAAAGGCTCTGGCTGTTTTTAACAATATCAGCCGTCTTTAAGCACATCGCCAGCCAGTCATCAAAACAAACAAAATAAAAAAAACAGAATAATAAAAAAAATGGCAGCAGCATAGGCTACACAATGCAGAAGATGGTTTGACAACTAGTGGAGATGACTTCTTCCCAGCTGTTGTAGCAGGGAGAATTTTACAGGTGTGAGAGGGAAAATGAAATTAAGTCTTTTGGAAGCTCAGTTTTGAAACCTGCAGCAACATTCCTGCAGAAATAAGGTTAAGAATCATGCAGCCAGGAAGCAAAAATTATGAGAAAACTGCCACCATGGATTGTGTGGGTGTGTGTGTGTGTGTAAGGGAGAGAAAGAAAATATGAGACAGACAAGAATATGTGTATGTATGTTCTCCATGAAGTGGGAACATTTGTAGACCATTTCCCTTATTTTGCTAATAAAATGTGAAAAGATAACACCTGGTTGCTTTGCGTCTTTTGTACCTTTTCTACCCCTCTTGCTACAAGCTGGAAATGTGGAATTACAGGTAATTCAGTATAGCAGCACACATTTTAAACTTGAAAATGCATGTGTACATTTTTGTGTTCTTCTGTTGATGATGTGATTATCCAGAGCAATAGCATTCATGTGCATTTCAGAAATTCTTATGGTAATGAATGCTAAACTGGTAAGCATTGCTGTCTTGCCTTCGGGGCGACACAGCTATCTAGCTAATCCGCTCCTATATGGTTGCTGGGTCAGATGAGTCGAATTGATTAAGTCTGTATTTTAAGACGCGCTGGCAGAGAGAAGATGAAGGCTTGGGTGGAGTGACGTATGGATACACGTCTGACGTGGCCTGGTTGCTGTGGATTTACAGTTTTAGTCATCGACTACCTGAGTTAGCCTCCTCTTTTGAAGGGTAGGCCAGACCAGTGAGTCATTGGAGGAGTGCTTCCATGACCTGTCAGTCATATCTCTGTCTCTCTTTCTCACACTCTCTCTGTCTCTCTCTCTCTCTCTCTCTCTCTCTCTCTTTCTCAAACACACATTTTCTCTTTCACACACACAGACACCTTCCTGTCAGGCAGTGGCATCCTTCCAGCCGTAAGCGCTTTTCACGGGTTGCCCGCCTGCTACTCTCGCACCTGGAAAAAGACAGCGCTGCTCCGATGCTTGGCCTCTGCCTTTGATGATAGATAGCGCACTGGGAGTGTGAGGGCAAAAGGGAACACGGAGGAAAAGAGGGAGAGATGGAGGAAAGGCGGTTGCGAGAGGTAGAGAGAGTAAGAGAGAAAGAAAGATGCTGTGTTTCCTCACTGTGGTGTTTTCTCTCCTCTGCCAGCCCATTGCTGTTTCCCTGAAAGCAAGTAGGAGATGGATGCACAGAGAGATGTGTTTGTGAGTCATGCTTACTAACCACCCCTCCCCTCCCTAAATCCCCACCATCACCAAGCCCCCACCCACGCAAACAGCAGGCCTGTGGCCGGGCTCCCTCTTCCTTTTAACATCATGTTTGTGTGTGTGTGTATGAGAGAGAGAGAGAGAGAGAGAAGCAGAAAGATGTGAGGAGTGTTTATCTTCAGGAGAGGAGGTGGATGTGCTGCATTTAGGTGGATTGGCGCTTGGGGATTTGGCTCCCGGGGGATGGAAAGATTTAGGTGGGGTAGTGGGAGAGAAAGGGTGGGTGGGGGGATTGTGGGTGCTTTGTTTGTGTTTGTATACTGAAGGTATTTTTAAACCCATGAAGACACCACAGTTACAGTGTGAGATAGTGGGACCTGCGGTGAGTAGGGAAGTGTGTGTGTGTTAGAGGGTGGTGGCAGTGGAGGTTTGTGTGTGGTTGAGTTGCACATGTTGTTACTGTGCAAAAGTGATCACCAGCTGCAGTATTGGTTAAGCACCAAGAGGCAGTGGAACATTTGGCACCCGTGTGTGTGTGTGTATGTGTGTCTGTGTGGGGGAGTGCAGAGTGCTCAAACAAAGGGGTGCATTATGGCAGTGCGTTGGTATACTTGTTTGTTTTTCGCTCTGCCCTGCAGGTCTGGAGGGAGCAACTGTCCGGCAGCAGCAGAGATAAGACACCTGTCTTATCAGCGGACAGAGTGCTCAGTAAAACTGTCGCACTGCCTCTCTGCTACCTCTATTTAGGCTTGGCCACACCACCACCGGACTAGCGGCCTTCGTTCTTTCTCAACACCACACACAAACAGAGCCTTTGTTTGCACACAGAGTGGCACCTTGCACACGCTGTCTGTTGTTTCTCCCCTATTCTTTCGACCCCTGTGGTACACATCCAACCTCAGGCCAGGGTCCCTCTGGATCTAAATATAGCACGCCCTTCCTCCTGGCCGGCCTGACTTTTTGCAAGTGGAAATCTACCATGCTGGCAGCTAGGCTAAAATATCCCTCCCCACCAGGGCTCGAGGCTGTGTACCTGGGTGTAGTGTCTGCAGCAGCAAGACAAGCTGCTGAACCGCGTGTGCTGCCCTCCCACACGGTTGCGCAGAGTGGAGCAATCTACATTGATCTTGCTAGTCAATGGCCCTGCAAGCCATTAAGCTAGTGGTTATTGCCCCTTTAGCTGTTAAGGCGACATAAAATGACTAGCGTGATATGCAGCAGGCAGCTGGGAATGGTGGTACGAGCTCGCTCATGCGAGCGCTAGCTTCAGCTTTGCTTGCGTTTGGCTGGGAGGCAAAATGCCCCCAGTGGCACCTGAGGCGCTGCTGATCCACGTTCATGCGCTCGCGCTCGACGATTCCCTCTCATGGAGCGGCTCATCCACCACAAGCCCTTCCCGTGATGTCATCAATGCTGGGCTCCATGGCAACACAGAGATATTCCTTTGGTCTAGCATCGCCCTTTCGCTCAGCGGTGCCCTGAGTTGTATAAATAGACCCTGATGTTTCTGTGTCTTTGTGTGTAGCCTGTGTAGTGTGTGTGTGTGTCTTGTTGGGTGGGCACACAGAATCGTCTGACTTTTGCCAGCTTACCTCACGATTCACTGTTTTTAAAGGTGAAAGGTGCATGCAGAATTCAAGGCTTTATAGGCCTTACAAATCTTTAAAGAAAACAGCATCTTGTGAAGGTTTTTGCCTTTAACAACCCACGCCTTGGCAAATGTTGAATGATTTGCTTCTATCACTGGCACACTAAAATGAAACAAGTGCATTATCATACAGGCAGTGGGCTAATTATAAACCTAAAACTGGGTCAAGGAACAATTCTATGACTAATCCACATTTTCCTTTTGTTTGTCTTTTCATTTTCTCTCCAGCATTTGAATTGAGAGAACAGGAATTGTGTTAGATTTGTGATGTGTTTAAGTGGATCGCTGTTTCCTCTCACACATACAGCACCTCTGGGAAAACTTCTGGAACAATCCCGATCCCTGGGCTAAGTGTGAAAAGGTCCTAAGGCAATCATAAGGGGTCTGACAGGCATGTGCAGAGAGTCCTGAACTATATAAATAATTAAGACAGCCATTGGGTTCCTTGCCATTTACAGAGTTTTTCTCAGCCCTGCCAAAACCTGCAAAATGGTTGACTTGGTTGACAGAACCTGAGGCCTTGGTGTGAAATACTGTTGGGGAACACACTCTGTTCCCTCAGCCTCTTAGCATTCCCCTGTGCCTGGCATCATTCCTCCGCACTGGCTTATTGCATGGCCCACAAGGTGAAATGCCACAACCGAATCCATGCTACAGCTACAAGTCCAAGGTACTCATGGGAGATGTAGTGCACAGGAATCAGCAGGAATGCAAGAAGAGAAGAATGTAGAATAGCAAAGCATATCATGAATATGGCAAGCAGTGGCAGCCTTTTGCCCACATGCAGGCACTGAATACGTTGGTCTATTTAGATGACATATTAGTCTGCCTACTCATATTTGAATGTTTGCCATATTAGGCAAAGTACTTCTCCATTCACCAGCTAGCATTTCACTGAGTGGTTTGAGAAAAGGTCTTTGTGAGGCTCTGTGAATGACATAGCAACAAATGGCGCCATTACTCAACCTCCAGCCCATTTATGACCACAAGGCAAGGCATGCATCCAATTTGGACAATAATTTGCCTGTCAACCATGCTGGTGAATGTGCAGAGGGAGTTACTAACGACAGCACTCGCATTACTGAATTTGATTGTTGCGTTGCAAACATGACACGAAAACCATGGCAACTTATGACTGTATTCTCAACTGAAGGGTAGAGAATGATAAAAAAAAAAAAAAACTATTAGGTAGTTTTAGAAGTATAGAATAAAAAAAATGTCCCATCTCCTTCCACTTTTTGCTATTGGAATCATGAATTAACATGGTATGTAGACATGCAGGTAGGCCACCTAGTGGTGTCACTGGGGTTCAATCAAATGATTGGACATCATTTTAACAGCCTCATGGCTGCCACAGACATCTGACGTTTTTCTTCATTTTTCGTAGATGATCTAATGTATCCATAGTTAATAGGACATTACAGCAATCTTAATAAATGTGACCAAAAATGTTGAAGTTGTTACATTATGGCGGATTAAGTAGAAGTTAAGAAAAGCTATGTTTGCTATCAGGGGACACAAAAATGTTAAAGGCCCTCATTCTGAAAGCACAAGTATGATGCATCGTGGGTCAACCTCTGTTTTTTTTTTTTTGTTGTTGCTGTCTTTAAAGACCATCGAGCAACAGCTCTCCTCCATTGCTTTAAAAGCCCAAATGTGTCTAGATCTGTGTTTCTCCACAGTGACAGGAGCTCTGTGACTGCATCCTCACCACAAAATGAACCCAGAAGCCAGAGTGGCACGTGGGTGAATGCTGCGATCTCGTGAATGAATCATGCCTTGTGTGCTCCAACACATGAGCCATATTGCCACTTCCTCCCACAGAGTAAGAGCTTAAAAGACCTCGGTCACCTCTGAGGAAGGCTCAGATGACACGTCTTCAAGTGTTGGGTTCTCTCCAGTCACCGCTTTCGTGTTTGACCTGACTCCAACAGGTGACAGTGGCCTGGTACAAAAAAAAATGGCTGAACTTGTGCTGTGTGGAGTGTGGACTGCCTCTACGGCAAATCCTGTGGCTGGCGATTTGTGTTTTCCACAACAGATGCGCCCCTTCATTTAAATTCAGTCCTCCCTGCGGCAGGAAAAGGCACGGATGCAGCGCATAATGGATCGCTGTGTGCTGAGGCCGCAGAGCAGCCCCTCGTTTATATTTAATCAGTTAATTGGTCACTCAGAGGCCAGATGATCTTTTTGCCTCATTCATGCAATGCTCTCAGGCCAAATGCTCTCTGGCTTGAATCAATCCAAACGAGGGAGGAGCGGTGGAGTAATTGTGAGGCTGCTATTGTTGGGGAGGGAAAAAAAAGGTACACGATTCAGCATCCACAGTTACATTATTTTTACTGATGGTATATTGATTTCTATGCCTTTTTTTGTTGTTATTGCCCTTGGTTAATAACTGTACTGTCAGATGGGGAAATAGTAACACCACATACTATGAAGAACAGAGAGCAGTGGTGCTTGGCGGTGGTAAATATTACACTTTACTGGGGCCATGGCAACTAGTAACTGAGATAGGCAACTGAACCACCCCCCCACCGCCAGGCCCCCACCCCACCGCACCCTGTCTCATGCCTTAATCGAATGTTAGCATCCTAACTTAATTATGCAGCATTGGCTTTATGTCATTTTAAACTATTGTAGCTGGTGGATTACATTATACAAATTGCGGGAAGGGTCAGTTAGTGAGTTTCTGAAAACTGGGTGCCGCCTTGCCGGAGGGTACAGCAGAACAATTAGCAATTTCACACTGCGGTAATTTTGTGATTTAAAAGGGTAATGCATCTCCCCCCTGCATGTCCCTAATGGATTCAAGATGTTCATAAATTATTTTCCACAGTAAACTACCTAGCGCTCAGCTCCCCCTAGGGGTTACACCTGCAACTGCAGCCTGCTATTAGAACTGGCAGTACAGCCAACGCAATACTAATTTTGCTGCTGTCACACATACACACAGGCTGACAAACACACACACACACACACACACACACACCTACAGACATACGCTGACTCACACAAACACACACAAACATACGCTGAGTAAATAAGGCACACACACACACACACACACACACACAAACACACACAGCTCTACACGTAGTGCCTACTGAGGCAGTGAAGATGTCTGTCGCAATCCCAGCGAGGCTATGGGTGGCTGCTCTGTGCTGGTGGTAATGGCTGATGCAGCAGACAGCATCTGCAGCCTGAGGCGCCTTTAACCTGAAGACTTAATGAGAACTGGAGGATTGCTGAAGCCAGTGAAACGGCCCAGCTGTCCTTTCTCTTTCACTTTATTTGGTGCTTACCCGCACTGCGCTCAGCACCAAGCCACTGAAACTATCTCTCAACCCCTTCAGTCTCACACCATCTCTCTCTCCCTCTCTCTCTCTGTCTGTCTCTCTCTGTGTCTGTCTTTCAGTTTCTCTCCCTCTCTCTCTGTCTGTCTCTCCATCTCTCTGACTTCCTTTCTTTCTTTCTTTGTCTCTGACTTCCGTCCTCTGTCTCTCCCCCACTCTGTGTCTGTCTCTCTCCCTATCTCTCTGGCCTCCTCCCTCTGACTTTCTGTGTCTGTCTCGCTCCCTCTCTCTGTCTGTCTCTCTGCTTCTGTCTCTCTCTCTCCCTCTGTGTCAGTCTCTGACCCTCTCTCTCTCTGTGTCTGCCTGTCTCTCTGTGTCTGTCTGTCTCTCTGTGTCTGTCTCTCTCCCTCTCTTTCTCCCTCTCTCTGAGTCCCCCGACTCTGACCCCCACCTTTTGACGTGTTACACAGAAGCGTCCTTTAGCCTGCAATGTGACATTCTGAGAAGACAATCTCTGCCATTATCTCTCTCTCTCCCTCTCTCTCTCTCTCTTTCTCCCTCTCTCTCTCTCTGTCCATCTCCATCTATCTCTCTCTCTCCCTGTCCATCAACCTGCCTGCCTCTGCATGTTTGTTTGTGTGCAAGTATGTTGCTGCGTGTTTTGTGTTGTCAGGGAACATCATTTGCGAAACATTCAATAAGAGCACACATGGGGACGGCCCCTTGTCTGCTAAGCACCTGCTCTAAATACCCAGGGGCAAGGTGACAGAAAGGAGTTTGGGGGGGGGGGAGTCACAGTGGGACAAGAAAGAGGGAGGAGAGGAAGGGAGGAAGAGAGGGAAAGAGAGGCTCTGGATGCCCGGAGGGATATATTACAGCAGGTAATTAACTCTCTGGAGCTCACTTATTTCATCCCACAGGCGCTGAACCTGCAATTAATGGATATAAAAGATATGGTTATTAGCTCATTAGCACAAAAAGAGTCACAGCCGGGGTGGCTATGAGGGATGTTAGAAGGTTATTAACCAGGCACTTAGTAAAATGCTGCGGAGATAGAGAGAGAGAGAGAGAGAGAGAGAGAGAGAGAGAGCATCGACCGTGATGCTTTGGCTCTGTCTTTGAATGTGGCACATTGTGTACGGGTCGCTGAGAGTCGTTTCAGGCGAAGCACTAGTGAAATGTGACAATGGCTGTTTGATGTGATGTAACCGGCCCCTGCTGATCAAACGCCGACCTTAATGGCTCTAATCGCGGAGGAGTAGGTGGAGGGGTGGTGGTGGTGGAGGTGGAGGGGTAGTGGTGGTGGTGGGGGCGAAGAGGGTGGTGGTGAGGAGGGGGGTTACCCGCGGGATCAAACACGTCCACCGCATCACCGCAGACCATGGCCCGGTCAAAAGTGTCGCCTTTGATACGCTGTCGACAGCATTCTAATTAGGCCAAAGTGTTTGAAGTTATAAACGGTGGCACACGGTGATATTTTTAGATTATTCTTTTTTTTCCCTCTCCATCTCTCTCCGGCTCAGGTTTATCAGAGAGGCCTCCACAGACATGGCCTTAGCTAGTGAGTCAGTGAATTGCAATTAGTAGAGGTTGCTGAGCTCTCATTTATCTTCTTTGGAACACGTTTTTTTTCCAAATGAAGGTAAAGATCAGAGCAAAAGAGGCAGGAATTTAACCTGGGTGAAGCACATTTGTAAAGAGCAACAGTACCCATCGCACCACAACACAACAGACATACAGACATACAGTTGCATCAGTAGTTTTAACATGACAGTTGTGGGCCAAAATATTTACAATTCCAAATAACACAAGTTATCGTACTGGTCTAACAAGGTGTTGTTAGGTGTAATTATAACTTCTGAATACAAAACACTGACATTTCTATAAGCACAAACCCATTTTTATAACTGCTTTTGCTTTGTTGTTTTTACAGTACACTACAGTATCACTGATTACCTTCACATATTAAACATCCTCTGGACAAGAAATGAGCTATATTTATGGGTGTCAAGTGAGAACCACATTACTGTAATGGGTAAGTGAAGATTGTCACACAGTTATGTTGAGTGCACACAATAATTACTCTGCATGCACAAGATTATTACTTTCTCCCAGAAGGTAATTTGTATGTAAAAAAATAACTTATTGGGGGCCACAGTTGCTAGAGCACCCGTACCATGAATGGGCAAAAAAAAAAAAAAAAAAAAAAAAATATATATATATATATATATATATACATATATTAACATAAGTTCTTTTATGTCAACAGGGCAATTATGTTGTACCCATTGGATAACTACTAGTATATTTGTACCTTTGGGTTAAGAAGACATTATATAGACAGGAAATCTATACACATTCATTAGACAATCATTACAAAAAACACTGTGGAACATAAATATTATAAACTGGGTGCCACATCAGGTATTATGTCTGTAGACTGAATGTCACTGGCACTTAAAATCATGAACTATTACCAAATATTCTAGTTAGAAGCCAATACTCAAGGATGAAGCTGCTTTTTGATAGGCTAGTCATGCCGTAGCAGCAGTCATACTGCCATGCTTGACCTTGGCATTGTACACTCTCAGAAGATTTTTTCAGGCTGTCTTGTGTTGCAAGACAGGGTCAATGTCATCTTTGAGCTTCTGTCATTGTACAATATATACAATATAAGATCAAAGAAATAGCCACCGCTGTTTTATGTTGATTATCTTTAGTCTGGGACAGAATGAAACAGTGTGAGGTATAATTAAGCGGTTATAATTAAGAGATTTGATTTATTCTGTAAACAAAATAACTTCTCAACAGTAAACAACAAGCCCACATATTTCCCTGATAGCTCCTACTATCACATATTCCAGGACATTGATTTTGAGTAACCAAGGACGTGTCTCAACTGAAATTGTACTTATTATTACTTAGTGTGTGTGTAAAGTAAATCTGTCAATAGAGGGTATAGTGGAAAATGCCCCCTCTAAATGATCAAAAGTTAATAAGCCAGTAGCAGTTCTGGAAGAAAGCTGTTATATAATCTTCCCGAAAGTTGGTAAATGCAGCCGTTGCAGACAATTGTGTTTTGATGTGTGACATAAAGATATTTCACAGATGATTAGGACATTTGTGGATGTACCTCTCCACACGTCTGGAAAAAAAAATACTGCCTTTCTGTTGCCTTTTTCTTTGAGACCACTACTGCTTGTATCTTTCAATGGACTGCATCTCTCTCTCTTTCTCTCTCTCTCTAACACACACACACGAGAGAGAGAGAGAGAGAGAAAGAGAGAGAGAGAGAGAGAGAGAGAGAGAGAGAGAGAGAGAGAGAAACTCTCCTTCTCTCATTACCCCTGTAGCGCTCCTGCTTCAAGCAGTAGGATGTGACACGTGGTGAGGTGAGGTGAGGTTGTTTTTTTCGTTGTCTCACCCCAACCAGCACTCTCACTGATCTGGCAGGCCCCTTGTGACTCTCCAAGAAGTCCTCTGTCTGCCCGCCGCACACTAATGATGCCCACACTTCCTTTTGATGTGGCCCACAGACACAAACAAAAGCGCAGGGGCGCATGAATAAAAGATCTTATTAGGCGAGTCAGTGCGTGAAACCCGAGCGGCCCCAGCTTGAAGACGAGAGGAAGAGGAAAGGGGCACGCAAATAACAAGATGGAGGTGCGGTATTCCCAGTTGTTTTTTCTTAAAAAGAAAGTTAAGTTAAAACAAAAATGCCAAGTGCCAAGAACACCTTTGTGGGAGGAAAGACTTTAGCATTATCCCTTTCTCCACAGACACACACACAACAACACATACACACACACCTGTGCACACAGACAGACACACACAAAAACACACACACACTTTTTTTGGCTTGGCTTCTGGATGACCTGCTTTCCCTTTCCTTCCAACAGACTCTGCGTTTTTCCCACTGAGACAGGTTGATGAAATTAAGTCCTATCTCTCAAGCTCCTGTCAGTGGGTTTTGCTATGTTTGTTTTCACCGTGCAACCCCCTTGGATTTTAGATGGGGAAGTTCACTGCTAATCAGAGAGACTTTGCCAAAGTTACCCACAGGCTTTAATAAAGCTATAGATAAGTGTTTTGTGTATGTCATCTTTGTGTGTTTTGTGTCTCTGTCGTCTTTGTCTTCGTATTAAATGCAACACAACTGTTTGTGTTATTTCTAAAGTGTCCTTGGGTGTCATGGAAGGTGTTTTTGTTTTAATAAAATGTATTATCATTATTATTAATGGCGAGCAAGTGCAGAGAGGGGGAGGTTGAGTAGAGTCAACACAGCTTAGACCTTGAAGAATCCCTTCCCTCTGTCGCCTCGGGCGATGCTCCACAGCCCCCGTACCCCCCGTACAGCCCCCGTACTGCGGCTACGGCTGCTGCTGCTGCTGCCGCCGCTGTACTCCATTTTGCGAAGCAATCACCGGCTATGTCCACCCTACCGGTGGGCAAACGCGCGCTGTGGCCCTCCCACCCCCACAATACGTCGCTTTAATTTCAGACTCGTGCTTTCAGTGGAGGAATTAATCTTTGATAAACGGCAGGAGTGGGCCCAGGACCGCTAGCACACAGCTGCTGTCACGAGCGGTGATGCATGCCCCTTGCCCAGCAGCCTCTGTTTAATCCTGGCTTGGCCTGTCTGCCTGCTACATCTTTTTTAGAGCTCTACTACATAATGAATACTCCTGCAGCAAGGACAGGCACCGCTAGTAATTGGATTTTTTCTTCTTTCTCCTCTTCTTTCGTTTCCCTTTCTTCCTCCTCTTCTGTTGCTGCACTCCTTACTAGCCAACAAAGGACAGAGGATTCTCCCATTTCACCACCGTTATCTTGATCACACAGGCACACACACGCGGCAGGCCAGTGTGAAAGCAGCTGAGGTGAACAAGCTCCTTTTTCCCCCGTGTTCGAGTGCAGTTTCTAGGTTTGCGTTGTTTTTTGTTTTTTTTTTGATCGCCAGCTGTGATAGTGTGTAACAAGTGTACCCGTCCGTATCCCCGGCCCGTCATGACAAATGCCTGTTTTTCTCATTCAGAGAAACACAGCCTTATTCATCACTTCTACAGTCTTGAAACCTGTTAGACTGGGAATGGTGCAGTCTCGATAGAAAAGGAGAGTGGTGCCCTAAGTAAATAAATGTTAACAAGAGCACTGTTAAGAGTGTTAAAAGTATGTCTCTACTGCTATGAACCATAAGACTGAAGAACTTGATATATCCACCCTCTTCCCCCAAAGGGAAGTAAAAAGCTAAAAAAAAAGAATTCAGTTGTAAGCAACTGGACTTCTTTTAGAGCTTGAAGATCGTTCACC
>CM050199.1:21777500-21785000 GCA_027475355.1 Coilia nasus
AATATAATATAATATAATATAATATAATATAATATAATATAATATAATAAAGCACATGCATATAATATAATATAATATAATATAATATAATATAATATAATATAATATAATATAATAAAGCACATGCATATAATATAATATAATAAAGCACATGCATATAATATAATATAATAAAGCACATGCATATAATATAATATAATATAATAAAGCACATGCATATAATATAATATAATAAAGCACATGCATATAATATAATATAATAAAGCACATGCATATAATATAATATAATATAATATAATATAATATAATATAATAAAGCACATGCATATAATATAATATAATAAAGCACATGCTTATAATATAATATAATATAATAAAGCACATGCATATAATATAATATAATAAAGCACATGCATATAATATAATATAATATAATAAAGCACATGCATATAATATAATATAATAAAGCACATGCATATAATATGATATAATAAAGCACATTCATATAATATAATATAATATAATATAATATAATATAATATAATATAATATAATAAAGCACATGCATATAATATAATATAATAAAGCACATGCTTATAATATAATATAATATAATAAAGCACATGCATATAATATAATATAATAAAGCACATGCATATAATATAATATAATATAATAAAGCACATGCATATAATATAATATAATAAAGCACATGCATATAATATAATATAATAAAGCACATGCATATAATATAATATAATATAATAAAGCACATGCATATAATATAATATAATAAAGCACATGCATATAATATAATATAATAAAGCACATGCTTATAATATAATATAATATAATAAAGCACATGCATATAATATAATATAATAAAGCACATGCATATAATATAATATAATAAAGCACATGCATATAATATAATATAATAAAGCACATGCATATAATATAATATAATATAATAAAGCACATGCATATAATATAATATAATATAATAAAGCACATGCATATAATATAATATAATATAATATAATAAAGCACATGCATATAATATAATATAATAAAGCACATGCATATAATATGATATAATAAAGCACATTCATATCAGCTGTGTGCCTGGCTCGTGACTCAGCACAGCACAACACAGCTTCCCTAAGATTCACTGGAATCAGCTCTTGGAGTGCACATTCCTGCCGTGCTATAACATCCCATGAATGTGCTCACTCACTGTTGGAAGAACAAAGAATGTTCTAGAAAGGTAGTGAGCAATAAAGAGGCAAAGAAAGAAAGAGAGAGAAAGGGAGAGAGAGAGAGAGAGAGAGAGAGGGAGAAACTGGGAGCTGCAGGGAATGATAATGAATTTGCTGACCGTGCAATAATGTACCCCAGAGTCGCAGAGTCACACTGCATATGTATATCTGCGTATGTACATGTGTGTGTTTCTGTGTGTGTGTGTGTGTGTGTGTTTGAGACAGAGAGTGTGTGTGTGAGAGGTAGAGTGTCTATGTGTGTGTGTGTGTGTGTGTGTGTGTGTGTGTGTGTGTGTGTGTGTGTGTGTGTGTGTGTGTGTGTGTGTGCGCGTGTGTGTGTATTTGTGTGTGTGTGTGTTTGTGCTCGCTAGGGGTATGTGTACAACAGAGAGAGAATGAGAGTGTGTGTTAGTTTAAAGGCCAATTGACTTTAGGGGCACACACATGCCAGCATAGTATTGTGCAGAAAATTAAAAGTTTCAACAGTAGTGATTTATTACGTCCAACACGCCTTTGACTGAGCACCTTTTTGTTCTCCTGAGCTGTTCAACAAAGACAATAATTCAGAGGGCAATTCGATTTGCAAAACATCTTCCCCTCCACCGCTACGGGAGTGATATGGGCCGAAACACCTAATAATGACAAAGCTTTTATTTTTTTCTAAGTTTTGTAAAGAAATGAGAGAGCAGTGTTCAACTCTCCTTGACTTACTTGAATTACTTTAGATTTGTTACCTGTGACTTCACCTGTAAGTGAACGGTTCAGTTCAGTTCAGTGGATGTGTGAATTTTTGTGTGTGTGCGTGTGTGTGTGTGTGTGTGTGACTGTGTGTGTGTGTGTGTGTGTGTGTGTGTGTGTGTGTGTGTGCCTTATTTGCTCAGCGTATGTCTGTAGGTGTGTGCTTGTAAGTCTGTGTGTGTGTGTGTGTGTGTGTGTGTGTGTGTGTGTGTGTGTGTGTGTGTCTGTTTGCGTGTTTGAGTGTGTGTGTGTGTGTGTGTGTGTCTGTTTGCGTGTTTGAGTGTGTGTGTGTGTGTGTGTGTGTGTGTGTGTGTGTGTGTGCGCGTGTGTGTGTATTTGTGTGTGTGTGTGTTTGTGCTCGCTAGGGGTATGTGTACAACAGAGAGAGAATGAGAGTGTGTGTTAGTTTAAAGGCCAATTGACTTTAGGGGCACACACATGCCAGCATAGTATTGTGCAGAAAATTAAAAGTTTCAACAGTAGTGATTTATTACGTCCAACACGCCTTTGACTGAGCACCTTTTTGTTCTCCTGAGCTGTTCAACAAAGACAATAATTCAGAGGGCAATTCGATTTGCAAAACATCTTCCCCTCCACCGCTACGGGAGTGATATGGGCCGAAACACCTAATAATGACAAAGCTTTTATTTTTTTCTAAGTTTTGTAAAGAAATGAGAGAGCAGTGTTCAACTCTCCTTGACTTACTTGAATTACTTTAGATTTGTTACCTGTGACTTCACCTGTAAGTGAACGGTTCAGTTCAGTTCAGTGGATGTGTGAATTTTTGTGTGTGTGCGTGTGTGTGTGTGTGTGTGTGACTGTGTGTGTGTGTGTGTGTGTGTGTGTGTGTGTGTGTGTGTGCCTTATTTGCTCAGCGTATGTCTGTAGGTGTGTGCTTGTAAGTCTGTGTGTGTGTGTGTGTGTGTGTGTGTGTGTGTGTGTGTGTGTGTGTCTGTTTGCGTGTTTGAGTGTGTGTGTGTGTGTGTGTGTGTCTGTTTGCGTGTTTGAGTGTGTGTCTGTTTGTCTCTTACGCTAGGTAGTGATGATGTTAATTTGCACACTTTATTTGCTCTGCTGGCACACGACTTAATGATAGATGTCAGCCACTTAATAATGGGATATTTCCTGTCAATTTGAACCCAAAACTCTCTTTTTCTTTGTCTCTCTAGCTGCAGTTTTTTAAAGCCCACTCCACATCTGATGCCTCTTCTGTATTTCAGGGTGCTGAATAGCTCACAACTGACCAAAGCCACTTGGGACTGAAATAACTTTTCACTGTTATTTCCAGACAAGAATGCCACAGGGGGTCCGATGTCCTTCTCTTATTAAAGAACATCACTTTCCAGTCAGTCACCGGCCCACCAGTGTTTCCTTGAGCCTGTTGTGACAGTGCCACCTAGGGACAGAAAGGGGCCATGACACTGTTTGTGCACTTGGCCCAGAGGCAACAATTAAAGAGGAAAGGTTGGTACCCACACACGCCTGCACACACACACACATACATGCACATAAACACACACACACCACACACACACACACACATGTTGTGATGTCGTAATGACCAGTGACCGAAACAAATGCTGTAAATGTAAATGTAAATTACAGCCTTCTTACATTACATTATGTTACATTTAGCTGACGGCCTTATCCATAGAGACTTACAGTGAAATAGGTTACAGGGACCTTCCCCTTGGAGCAATGTGGGGTTAGATGCCGTGCTCAAAGACTTGGCACTGAATGAAGCTGTTGAGATGGATATAGACAAAGCTATACAATCTGTGTTGGCAACTATTTCCGAAATTGAGTATTTAAAGTCAGAAAAAGAAGAATGCTTGAGGAATTTTGTCAAGAGAAAAGACGTTAGCAGAAAGTATCCGCCCACCATGGAAGGAACAAATGCCATTGTAGAGGTTTCAGACGCTTTGCAGGAAGTGAAATGATGTGAAAGCGACTGATGCATCAGGCTTACAAAATGCCAAAACAACAAACAAATTTCCCTCCTCGTGGCGTCCCTGCTCAGATAGGACTGCAGCACCCTGATCTGGGAGGGAAGAGTTAAGGTCCTTTCACACCAAGAACTATAACGATAAGGACAACTGTAACTACAATGATATGGGCGTCCACACTGAAGAATGACATTTTAACGGCAACATTCTAGTCCTGATTTAACCATCTAATAGAACATGACGTCCTGAGAATTCTTCTGAATTCTGATTGGCTGGCAGTGCTTTTATAGTTCATAAAATTGCTCTAAAAGTGAGTCCAATGATATCGTTAAGCCTGTCGTTGTCGTTATAGTTGATATGTGAATGGCAGTTATAGTTGTAATTATCTTCATAGTTATCGTTCTAGGTGTGAACAGCCCTAATCTTACTGGCGATAGATGACCTTTAAGCAATGGGCAACCTGACCATGCGTGTTAATATTCAGTCGTAATTTCAGTCCATTTTTTAATGGTGTGTGGGCATGGCGAACACTTTGAATACAAACCCATCCGCAGGCAGAGTTTGGACTTCTACTGAGTAGGGAGCCAACTGAGGACGAAGCCAGTCAGAACTGAAAAAGTGGCTTTGAGTGGAATAGATTCTGTTTTCTGCTTTTATCTCATACACACACACACACACACACACACACACACAGATGCACATACACAGACACACAGACACACACACACACACACACAGACACACACACACATATAACCACACACTTACACACAACCCACACAATCACAGTCTCACACACACACACACACACACACACACACACACACACACACACACACACACACACACACACACACACACACACAGATGCACATACACAGACACACACTCACACACACACACACACACACACAAACATACTTACAGACAGATGCACACAATCATCGTCTCACACACACACACTTACACACACACACACACTCACACACACACACACACACACACACACACACACACACACACACACACACACACACACACACAGAGTCATATTCACCCTAGGTTCGATTCTTGCTGTTTTTCCCACTCTGCCTTGCCTGCCTTGGTGACAGAAAGAGGAGACAAGACGAGCGCTCCCCAAAGAGTCTGGCCCGTTCTCATCCCCCACAAACAAGTAGCAGGGGTTCAGCTGCTATTAGCCTCTACTGCTGCCTCATTCTCTCTCTCTCTCTACACCCTTCTAGGTGTTTTCAAGTGTGCCTAAGGCCTGTTGACTATGTAGTCACAGAAAAACAAGAGCGGTAGGATCGGCGGTTGGCTTAACAGATATTCCCCCATGCAGGTATTGAAATTCTGTCTCAAATATCTCAACCAACTTGTGCGTGCGTGCCATTGTGTGTGTGCCAGGCAAGTTTGCAGCTAGCGTGCTGTTTGTTCAACCCTTTGCTGCGGCCTCCCGGCAGTCATTAATTAAAGGTGCTGTTTGTCAGAGCCAGTCGCAGTTATCTCTTTTGTTTGGCGAGCAGCTGCAACAACCGGCAGCCAGTGAGCACGAAGTGAGGCGAGCGCTGATAATGGGAGGCATACAAAGGTGTTGGAGAGAGAGAGAGAGAGAGAGAGAGAGAGAGAGAGAGAGAGAGAGAGAGAGAGAGAGAGAGAAATGAGTGAAGTAGAGAGGTAGGGGAAGAAAAAGAGATGGAGGCAGAGGGACAGAAAGAAGGAGAGAGAGATGGCGAGAGGAAGAGAGAAAGATAGAGACAGTGAGAGGGATAGAGAGTAAGTGAGAATGGCAGGGAGATAGAGCAAGAGAGAGAGAGAGAGGGGGAGAGAGAGAGAGACAGATAGAAAGAGCAAAGCGAGAGAGAGGGTGAGATAATCAGTGAATTAATCAGTGAATCACAAACCCTTTAGTCATGCAGAGAGGCACAGTGAGATGAAAGCCTCATTTGCACCCGGGCCTTCACACAAACTCAATATGTCACAGAGAGTAGACAGACCACACACTGACAAACTGAATGCACACAAGATAAAACCTACAATGCCAAATGATAAACAGACACTGTAATTGAAAAACTGACACAGTTAGCGTCATCTTCATAATGACTTATGGTAAAGGTATGCTTCAAAGCTTGTGGAAAAAACAACACTCCTAAGATAAAGACATTTGTTTGGCTGCGAGTCAAAAACACAATCAACCATTAAACTTTAAAAAACACAATTTTTCTTTTTTTGGTATACTGATTTATTGGACCATGCATTTCAGCACCTGGCCTAAAGAGAAAGACAGGTTGACACACAGTAGACCTTCACCATTACTCCCAGCTGAGTGACTGACCAGAGTGCAGATAATAATATTATGCAAGTGTGGCTTCGTCAGCACTTTAACAACTTTAATGCATGCACTGTATTTATGTCATATCCTGTGTGAGTGGGTGTCAAGGCTGGTCCTAGTGAGTGTGGGAGTGAGTGAGTGAGTGAGTGAGTGAGTGAGTGAGTGAGTGTGGGAGTGATGGGTGTCATTGCTATGATTTCCACTTTGCACTTTAAGGCCAAGTTTTTCATTTCGCTGTACCTGTACAATGACTATAGGTTCTGATTCAGAGTCTGGTAACTGGCCAAGGTCCTGAAATGCTGGTGGATTGATAGGTTTGGTGTTAAAGGAGAGAGTTCAATCATTTATCGGGATTACATGTATCACGTTCAGTTTTTACTAAATGTTTAAGCCTCTACATATTACCTTATCTGGTTAAGACAACGCTGGTTCTTGATAATCACATGCAATTATCACAACAGTGTGCATTTTACATGCCTGTAGCAGCATGGCTTTTCAAAGCTGTTTCTAGAGAGCTACCACTGAAATATGTAGATGTAGATTATATGCGATAATGTCGCACTGCCGCCACTGGAGTCTGTGATGTGTAGGGCAGGTAAAGGGATTTTGGGATTTGAATGTCACAGAAGAGTGATTAAAGTGGGATATTGAGAGATTCTTGTGGTTGCTTCCTAAACAATGTTATCTATTTTTTTTCACTGCCTAGAATGCTCTGGGCCTTACAACACACACACACACACACACACACACACACACACACACACACACACACACACACACACACACACACACACACGCGCGCATACACACAAACACACACACATATGTACACACATGTACCGACACACAAAGGCAAAACATACACACACCAAGCAGGCCATGATAAATGGTGCTCCTGGGTACATGTAAATGTGACATTAAAATAATATCTTCCTCGCCATAATTGCGCTCAAAGAAGACAAAATATCTGTGTGCTGGAGGGCCCCTTTGCAATGATTTGGAATAATGAGACTGCGCCACTGGAGGAGAAGAGAACAGGAGGTTTAGCACACAGAGAAAAGAGAAGAGAAGAGAAGAGAGAGGGACTGAGGCTTATGCATATTTACATACATACTGAGTCTGTGTTTGTGCGTGTGTCTGAAAATATGCGTGTAAGTGTGTTTGGATGTGTGTGTCTGAAGGCATGTACTGTATTTGCGTTTGTGTGTCTGAGGGCATGTGTGAG
>CM050199.1:21795000-21802500 GCA_027475355.1 Coilia nasus
GCCTCTCCTTATTTTGCTTTCTCTTTTACTCTCTTCCCCTCTGCCTATCTCTTGCCATCTTTCTCTCTCCTTCTTGCTCTCTCTCTCTCTCTCTCTCTCTCTCTCTCTCTCTCTCTATTTATGTATCTATCTCTCCCTCTCTCAGCCCCCCTGCCTCTCCCTATTTCTCTTTCTCAGTATGTCTCCCTCTCAGTCTGCCTGTCTCTTCCCATCTCTCTTTATATCGCCGGCTAATCTACCCCCCCAACCCCCCCTCCCCCCCGCCACCACTCCCCACTCCCCCTCCATTCCCCCCTGCTGAATATAAATTGCAGTAGCTGGGTGCCAGTGCGGAGCGCGGCTCTGTCAGCCTGAATGCTGATGACAAAAGGTGGCGGTGTGTCAGTCACCTCATCTCGAGAAGCAACCATGCGCAACCGGTGGCTGGTGTGTGTGTGTGTGTGTGTGTGTGTGTGTGTGTGTGTGTGTGTGTGTGTGTGTGTGTGTGTGTGTTGTAACGGTGGGTCTGACGTACAAAAAATAATTTTAGAACAATATAGTGGGTATGGGAGTTGGGCGCCAGGTAGTGGGAAACTACCACGTCAGAATTTAACCACCAGTTACCATACAATAGTGCCTCTTGTTTAAACTACAGCACAAACAGCACACGACACCAGAAGATTCATTTACGTGGCATGTATTCATTCATTCAAGGAGTTCAGTTCATCAAGCAGACGGCAAGCAAAAAGAGCGTTCGTAGTAGACACAGTCCATAAACAAAACAGCAGCAGAGTGGCAGCACAGTTCATTAACAAGAGCACCGTTTCATCCAAGGCCTTCAAACATTCAAGGAAAACAAAAAAGGGAAAGAGAGAGAGAGAAAGCAAGCTAGGTTTGGCAGGTGTAGGAATGGCGTGTGTGTGTGCGTGTGTGAGCGTGCTGGAGAGGAGCAAGCTAGGTGTAGGACCCGGGAGGCCAGCAGCAATGGAGCAGGGAAAAGGAGCAGGGCAAACAGGCAAACTCAGTAGGGAAACAGTTCACGAGAGCAGCCAGTATCCAAGCAAGCCAGGCAAAGAGCGTTAGCGTTTGCGTTTGCATAGACGGTACCTGAACTGTCTCAGTGCTGTCCGCATCCCACGAGAACACGAGAAATACACAATCCAATCCGCTGTCCAACGAACAATCGAATTTTGGGAACTTAGTACAACATACCCGTTACATAAAAGATCCTTTTCATTCCCGACATTGTCTCCGCGCTACCGAAGGCTCTCAGCCACGAACACCGCCACTGTGTCTCTCTTCACTCACACGCTACTCACTTCCTCTATTTACTTTGCTCGAGGCCTAGCAGTCGTGAGTCGTGGCGACTTCTGATTGGCCAGGCAATTTTGTGAATGAACTGGCGGCTTGGCAACAAGCGGTGTGGCATTTTCGAACGTGTAGAAGGTGTGTGCATTGTTTAAGGGATTTTGACAATAAGAGAACTCTGTTACACTCTCCCCCCCTTGGAGAAAACAACCCATGGTTGTGAAGATTACTGGAACCCAGGGAAATCCTCGTCATCACTCAACTCTTCCTCAAAGAGGTCAAGAAGTTTTTGACGTTCCCGAGCATTAAGTTCTTCTGCGATGGGATAACATGGCTTGAGGTTGACGACGTTCACATTGCTCAGGTCCTCGCCGTTATCCTCCCGGACAACCAGGTAATTTACTGGACCAAGGGGTTTGACAACACGGTAGGGGCCTTTCCATTTAGGGGCAAGCTTGGCCGCAAAGTGTTTGGAGGCTTTTGATTGAGGGTGGTTGCGAACCCAGACACGGTCCTGACAGTTGAACACCACATCTCTACGATGTTTATTGTAGTTGCGTAATTGACGTTGCTTAGCAAGTTTGCTACTCTCACGTGCCTTGGCTTTCAAGATTTCAACCATCTGGATCATTTCATAGGGTGGAGAGTCAGGGGTGAGATCATTCCAAAGCAGAACTTTATCCAGTGGAGACTTCAGCTTTCGTCCCAATTGCAATTCAGCTGGGGAAAGGCCAGTTGTTTCGTGTACTGCAGAATTTAAGGCAAACCTAAATTCTGGAAGGTATTTGTCCCAATGGCGATGATTGTCAGCAACATAAGAGGAAATCATGGTTTTAAGGTTCCTGTTTACTCGTTCTGTCATGTTGGTCTGTGGATGGTAGGCAGTGGTGTTACGTGGTTGGACAGCCCACTTGCCACAGAGTTCTCTGAAGACAGAAGAGACGAACTGGGATCCCCTGTCAGACAGAATGTAGTCGGGTACTCCCCAACGGGTGATAATCTCCGTGTGGAAAATGTTTGCAATGACTGGAGCCGTAGCAAGACGCAGAGGAAACAGTTCTACCCAGCGGGTGAAGTAGTCAACAAAGACTAACAGGTGCTCATTCCTGGCAACACTCCGGGGCAAGGGTCCCATCAGGTCAACGCCGATCATCTGGTTTGGACCATGGACAGTGGTCTGTTGTCCCAAACCAGCAGGCTTCTGGGTGTTGTTTTTACACGTCTGACAGGTGGTACAATTCCGGACAAACTCTTTAACATCACTCCACATTCTCGGCCAGAAGGCAACTTCTTGGAGACGCTTATAGGTTTTGAACACCCCCTGGTGGCCAGCCATGGGATGATCGTGATAAGCTTGTAAGAGTGGTAGTATAAGTGTGGGTGGAATGTACAGACGATAATGGACCTGCCCATCAGCAGGATGAGTCTTCCGGTAAACCTTGTCCTCCAGTAGAGCAAATTTTTCCTGTGTGCCAGGATCTGAAGCTTTTAGAGCTTTATAGACCTCCTCAACATCAGGGTGTTTTCTCTGTTCTTTCCAGATAGCATCAATGGAAAGTGGGAACTCCTCAGTGTCTTTCACACCATACGACAAAAAACAATCAGCGGTGCTGGGGATCCGGGACAGCGCATCAGGGGCTTCATTTAGTTTACCCTTCCGGTACTCGACGATGAAGTTGAACTTCTGCAACCGTAGAGACCATCGGATCAGACGAGAAGTTGTCTTATTAGAACTAAACACCCACTGTAGAGCAGCATGGTCCGTGACGACTGTGAAGAGCTTCGGCTCCAGATAATGTTGCCACTTCTCTAGTGCCCAGATCACCGCCAAACACTCTCGTTCTGTGGTGGAGTAGTTCTTCTCCGCCCTGTTCAAGGCTCGGCTGGCATACGCAAGGACTTCTTCACGCCCAGATGCCCTCTTTTGAGCCAGCACAGCACCTAACCCCACTTCACTGGCATCGGTGTAGACAATGAAAGGAAGCGTTAAGTCAGGATGGCCGAGAACAGGAGCAGAGGTAAGATGTTTCTTCAACAGTACGAAAGCACAGTGACATTTGTCATCCCACTGGAACTTTTGTCCTTTTCTCCTCAGGGCGTTGATTGGTTCTGCCAACTGGGAGAATCCTGGGACAAAGCGGTGGTACCATCCAGCAAGACCCATGAAACGCTGCACCTCTTTCAAGTTGGTAGGGACAGGGTAGTCATGTATGGAGCTGATTTTCTCAGGATCCGCTGTGATGCCTTGAGAGGAAATGATGTGTCCTAGATATTTCACCTGACGTAGACAGAACTTGCATTTCTTTAGGCTCAGAGTCAACCCTGCCATGCTGAGTTTCTCTAAGACAGCTGAGAGGTCAGACAGATGTTGTTGGTCAGACTGTGAGTACACGATGATGTCATCAAGGTACACCATACAGATGTCACCTCGAAGTTCTCCCAGGACACGTTCCATCAACCGTTGAAAAGTCGCAGGGGCGTTCTTCAACCCAAACGGCATCACAGTAAACTGGAAAAAACCAGCAGGTGTTACAAAGGCAGTCTTCGCTTTGCTGTGCTCGTCCATGGCTACTTGCCAGTATCCACTGTTTAAATCCAGCGTGGAGAAGATGGCAGCACCAGCAAGTGACTCCAAGAGTTCAGAGATGTTCGGAAGTGGATACGCGTCCGTTTCAGTGACTGCATTCAACCTCCGATAGTCTACGCAGAAACGGTGACCACCACTTTTCTTGGACACGAGGACCACTGGCGAGACCCATCCGGAGGAAGAAGGTTCCACGATACCATCTTGTAACATCTCCTCCAATTGCTGCTCCACAATAGCTTGCTTCAGCGCAGACATTCGATAAGCTTTTTGCTTAATAGGCACTTCAGAAGATGTAAAAATGCAATGTTGTAAAACATTTGTTTTTCCAGGCTTTCCACTGCAGAGTTCTGGATAATGACCCAAAACTTGACGCAGCAATGGTTTGTCCTCCTCCCGCAGATGGCAATTCTGGACAGCAAGGTGAACATAATCCGCAGGCGTCAACTTCACAGGACAAGGCACGAAGGGTGGAGGCACAGAAGACAGAAGACCAAGGCTCGACATCGGTGGGGTGGTTAGCGGCTGACCAGCAGAGGAGGTTGACTGCAGACCACCATCACCATGGACAACTGCATCACTTGGCTGGAAAGGATAAGCAGTGGTTTCAGCTTGAAAACGGTACTGCAGGTCTGTGACATTTACCTGAAGCCCACTCAGGAAAAGGAAGTCTAAACCCAGCACCACAGGATAGGCTAAGGCATTAGAGGTCAGGACAGCCACTGGCAAGTTGAAGATATGTTCCTGAAGGGTCAACTTCAACTCTACAAGGCCTAATGGTGTCTCCGTCTCACCATTGGCAAGATAGAGTGGTCCACTCAACCAGGGTTTCAACTCTTCACCAGAGGCTTTAAGGTCCTTCCAAACATCTTCCTGGATCAAGGTGAATGTAGCTCCAGTGTCAACAATGGCCTTTCCAAACCATGAACGAATAGTGATGGGTACTACCAGTTGTTTAGGGAAGGTGGGAGGTGGGGTCTCTATTTTCTTTACATGTTTGCCCTTCTTCCTAGTTGTTACCGTCGAGAAGGTGTTTTTTCCGCCTTGACTGCCAGATGCCTGCGCCCGAGAAGCCTGCCTAGCCTGCTTTGGAGTCGACTGGCAACCAGACTGATACTGCGGACAGGAACCTGGAGCATGGTGACCGTTGCATCTCCAGCACACAACAGAAGCCTTCTCGGATGTTTTACCGGAACCTTTGTACATTGTTTTGGGCTGAGACGAACCTGCATGCCTCTTCTCATACTCCAATTGCTGTTCCAGGTCTTTCTCCAGTTGATGGCCTAGTCTGGCGAGTTCATCCACGGTGGCAACACGTCCTCGAAGCTGGCTAGTCAGGTGAGGCTTAGCATTTTTTAAGATCAGTTTAACTATTTCGTGGTCAGCCATTGCTGGTCTCCATCTCTTACAGAGTGCTCGATAAGAGAAGGCAAAGTCTCTGATGGGCTCCGCAGCTCCCTGTAGTCGCGTGCGCACGCGGTCGGCTAGCTCCTCCTCGTAGTCCTCCGATAGGAAGGCAGACAGGAAAGCAGTCTGAAAATCTTCCCAGGAAGTGACGGTGGCGCGGGCTATCTCCCACCAGTCACGAGCAGTACCGTGCAGAACAGACCTGAATGTAGCCAAGATATCTGCATCAGACAACGGGTGTATGGCAATGAAATCATGGCACTTGGACAGATAAAGAACAGGATCCGAATCCTCATGAGGTTTGCCAAATGTTGGAAAAGACAGTCTGAGGTGGTCAGTCTTGACAGGTGGAGCCACAGGCTGAGGAGGAGTCACCAGGAAAGGAGGCCTCATAGAAACAGATGAACCTATGGGACTATGGGTGGCAGGAACTGAGGGTGTACAAGTGACAGCAGGCTTTTTGTTTAAAACTTCAACCTGTTCGTAAAGCTTTTTAAACTCTTGTTCATTTTGCTGTATGCAGCATGCTAATTGTGTTTGTACATTTGTCACCGCAGATACAAGAGTCTCCACAACAGACACACAGTGATCCATTTTCTTTGAGAGATGCTCCTGGGAAGAAAACATCGCTTGGTGACTAGCACGGATATCCTGCTGGACTTCAGCTTGCAGTTGTTCCACCATAAAGCGAACCTCAGACAGTTGTTTTGCATGTCCATGTTCCAGTTGGTCAGTTAATAAAGATTTCATGGCTTTCAACATGTTATCCATTTGCACATCTGTTTTTTCTTTATCCTCCATTATGAGTTGCTTTAGTTCATGCAGCTTCTGGTCACTCTCACCAGCCAATGAGGTAATCTTGTTTTCCAAAACAAAACAGCTTCCTGTAATTTGTGTTAAAATTTCTTTGTGTTGCATGTTTTGTCTTTCCACCGTGTCAGCAAAGCGATCCTGAGCTTGAGAAGCAAGACGGCCCAATTCTCTGGCGGGGGTTGGGAGAATTATGGGAAGGTCACAGATTGGTGTCAGAGACATGTCGGACAACTCCGCAGTTTGATTTTCAGGAGCAGAAGTCATTGGTGGTTCCACCTGTAAATCACCCTCAGGGGGAGGCGGGTCATGTGGCTGATTAGTCACAGGTGCAGATGGCTCCCAAGAAGTAGGCAGGGAGGCAAACCTATATGGATAGCCCTGTAGAGAGCACTCACCATGGAAGAAAGTATTGAGGGGAGTGGCTATGTTTGGAGGGCTACTCAAGAAGGAGGGCACATGGGCAGGGTCAGTGAAACTGAGGTTGTGTTCAGCCATTTTGAAATTGTCAAGAGTAAAGGAAATATGAAAGCACTTTACAAATTTTACAATTCACATGCAAAAACACACACTTCCCACAGCTTCAGTTTGAATGTCTCAGAGTATATACATTTTCTCCAACAGCATCAATACAATATTTTTTCAAAGACAAACACAGTTCAAAATTCAAAACCCCAAAAATGTTCACACAGGTCAACAAGTTCGTTCACAGCAGTTCCATTCAATATAAACAAGAGGATTTTCAAAATGAGTCAACAGCGCCCCCTATAGCCCCACGTTGGGCGCCACTGTAACGGTGGGTCTGACGTACAAAAAATAATTTTAGAACAATATAGTGGGTATGGGAGTTGGGCGCCAGGTAGTGGGAAACTACCACGTCAGAATTTAACCACCAGTTACCATACAATAGTGCCTCTTGTTTAAACTACAGCACAAACAGCACACGACACCAGAAGATTCATTTACGTGGCATGTATTCATTCATTCAAGGAGTTCAGTTCATCAAGCAGACGGCAAGCAAAAAGAGCGTTCGTAGTAGACACAGTCCATAAACAAAACAGCAGCAGAGTGGCAGCACAGTTCATTAACAAGAGCACCGTTTCATCCAAGGCCTTCAAACATTCAAGGAAAACAAAAAAGGGAAAGAGAGAGAGAGAAAGCAAGCTAGGTTTGGCAGGTGTAGGAATGGCGTGTGTGTGTGCGTGTGTGAGCGTGCTGGAGAGGAGCAAGCTAGGTGTAGGACCCGGGAGGCCAGCAGCAATGGAGCAGGGAAAAGGAGCAGGGCAAACAGGCAAACTCAGTAGGGAAACAGTTCACGAGAGCAGCCAGTATCCAAGCAAGCCAGGCAAAGAGCGTTAGCGTTTGCGTTTGCATAGACGGTACCTGAACTGTCTCAGTGCTGTCCGCATCCC
>CM050199.1:21807500-21812500 GCA_027475355.1 Coilia nasus
GTACCAAACATGCACGTTGATTGCAATGCCAAACAGCCAGGCTCGTTGTCATGGTAGTCAGAGCACATCCTCAACCATAGTGATGGCACTACATCACAATTACATGTAACAAGCTGACATCTCTTGCATCTTTTTAATTCTTTGGTTTGTTATGTGCATCTACAGTGTATAGAAACCGTTTTGCAGTAACCGTTTGAAAAAGAGTTTGTAGTAGTTTGTTTACTCTGTGTTTCTCTACGCCTCTGTTAGCTTGCTATGTCCTCCTTTTGTAAGTCGCTTTGGATAAAAGCGTCTGCTAAGTGTAATTTAATGTACAGTAATGTAATGTAAAAACTGACAACACTTAATGAAGTAGATGTTTTTGTAGGGATGTGCTATTTTGTTATGAATTTGCATAAGAGTATGTAATTTAAATACTTTTTCTATGCAGTTTATGTTAACCAAACTAGATGTATTCCTCAAGTGGCTTTGTAGCTTGCTTAAATGTAAGATAGCGTAGCACCCAACACTGTTTATAACTCATACACATATATACACGGTTGTTGAAAGTTGATATGGAGTCAGTCTCTGTCTACTAAATCAACCAACAAACCCAATCAATCATGATCACTTACAGACATCCACACATCACGTAATGAATATGAATAGAACCCCACTATGAGCACATTTGACAAGTTGAGTTGCTGCGAAGAGTTTTATTCTTTGCCTAAAACCATCTGCACTTATATGGCTGTGTGAGAAGCAACTGAAAGCCTGATATTAACGCAGTGAATGGGGTACAAACACACACAGACACAGACACACACACACACACACACACACACACATACACACACACACACACACACACACACACACACACACACACACACACACACACACACACACACACACGACAGCTAAGTTAAAGTGACTACAGCCTGTGGAGAGGAAAAGAGAGGAGAGAAGAAGAGGGGAGAGGAGAGGAGAGGAGAGGAGAGGAGAGGAGAGGAGAGGAGAGGAGAGGAGAGGAGAGGAGAGGAGAGGGGAGGAGAAAAGCGAAGAAGAGTTGACAAGAGAAGAGAAGAGAAAAGAAGAGAAGACAAGAGAGGAGAAGAGAAAAGAAGAGAAGAGGTGAGGAGAGGTGAGCTGAGGAGAGGAGAGGAGAGGAGAGGTGGGGAGAGGAAAGGAGAGGAGAGGAAAGGAGAGGGGAGAAGAGGAGAGAAGAGGAGAGAAGAGGAGAGGAGAGATGAGGAGAGGAGAGGAAAGGAGGGGGAGGAGAGGAGACGGGAGGGGAGGGGAGGAGAGGAGAGGAGAGGAAAGGAGGGGGGAGAGGAGCCCACACTGAGATGATCAGTGATAGACCTTTAGAGCCAGTCACTGTGACAGGAATACAGAGGCGGCCCAGAGAGTGCTTCACTGGAGGAAACATAATCACTAGGAGACAGCAGAGAGGAGAGGGGAAAGGGAGAGACAGAGATAGAGGTGGCGCGGGAGAGAGGAGGGGAAAGGGAGAGATGGGGGGGAGAAGTGGGAGATAGGTGAAGAGGAAAGGGAGAGACAGAGATAGAGGTGGAGGGAGAGAGAGAACGGGAAAGGGGGAGATATAGAAGGAGATGAGTGGGGAAGAGAGGAGGGGAAAGGAACAGATAGAGATAGACATAGAGGTGGAGGAGTGGGGAAGAGAGGAGGAGGGGAGAGACAGAGATACAGTGGGGGAGAGAGGAGGGGAAAAGGAGAGAGGGAGGGGGATGAGTGAGGAAAGAGAGGAATAGATAGATAGAGATAGAGATCTAAATAGAGTGGGGAAGAGAGGAGGGGAAAGGGAGAGATGGGGGAGAAGTGGGAGAGAGGTGAAGAGGAAAGGGAGAGATAGAGAGAGAGGTGGAGGGAGAGAGAGAACGGGAAAGGGGGAGATAGAGATACAAGTGGAGGAGTAAGGAAGAGGGGAGGAGGGGAGAGACAGAGAAAGAGTGGGGGAGAGTGGAGGAGAAGTGGGCAAGAGAGGAGGGGACAGAGTGGGAAAGAGAGGAGTGGAAAGGTAGAGATAGAGATCGAAATAGAGTGAGGAAGAGAGGAGGGGAAAGGGAGCGATAGAGAAAGAAGAGGAGAAGTGGGGAAGAGAGGAGGGGACAGAGAGAGAGAGAGAAGTAGGGGGACTGAGTGGGGAAGAGAGGAGGGGACAGAGAGAGAGAGAGAAGTAGGGGGACTGAGTGGGGGAGAGAGGAGGGGACAGAGAGAGAGAGAGAAGTAGGGGGAGAGAGGAGGGGAGAGAGGAGGGGACAGAGAGAGAGAGAAGTAGGGGGACTGAGTGGGGGAGAGAGGAGGGGACAGAGAGAGAGAGAGAAGTAGGGGGACTGAGTGGGGGAGAGAGGAGGGGACAGAGAGAGAGAGAGAAGTAGGGGGACTGAGTGGGGGAGAGAGGAGGGGACAGAGAGAGAGAGAGAAGTAGGGGGACTGAGTGGGGGAGAGAGGAGGGGACAGAGAGAGAGAGAGAAGTAGGGGGACTGAGTGGGGGAGAGAGGAGGGGACAGAGAGAGAGAGAGAAGTAGGGGGAGAGAGGAGGGGAGAGAGGAGGGGACAGAGAGAGAGAGAAGTAGGGGGAGAGAGGAGGGGAGAGAGGAGGGGAGAGGGAGAGAGAGAAGTAGGGGGACTGAGTGGGGGGGAGAGGAGGGGAGAGGGAGGGATAGAGGGGTGTAATGGAGAAAAAGAGCGGGGGATAGAGATGGAGATAGAGTGGGAGTAGGTAAGGGTGACAGAAGCAGGAAGATATGGGGGAGAGAAATGGACAGAAGAAGAATAGGGTTTGTGGATGTCTGAAAAGAGGGAAAGAGATGGAGTAAAAGGATGTTTGAGAGAGAGAGAGAGAGAGAGAGAGAGAGAGAGAGAGAGAGAGAGAGATACATGGAAAGATTGGGGGGAGAAAGAGGAGGGGAAGAATGGAGGAGGGGAGGTAAAGATAGGGTAAGAACAACTACAAGATGGAGTAGAGGAGGAAGGGAGAGGGGGGGGGAGAAGGAGAAAGAGAGGTGGAGAGAAAGAACGACAGAGAGAGGGGGAAGGGAGAGAAGTGGAGTGAGGCAGGGATAAGGTGAGAGTCTTACAGGCAAGGCGTGATGTAGAGCACGCACATTCAGAAGTATTTCAGCAGGTGCCAAATAAAAAAAAACATACTGGAAAAAAAGGAAAAAGGGATTTGCACACTGCTTTTAAAATGCCCTTATATTTCATTAGAAATGTGACAATGTTTCGATATTACGAAGATGCCTGATGAAGATTGTAAGATCGAAATGTTGTGTCTTTTCTAATAAAATGCTAGGGTCTTTTAAAAGCAATGTGAAAGTCTTAGCGGCCCAATCCCATACTCTAACCTGAGAGCCAAAGATCAGCCTCTTCACTTGACATAGCTATCAAGACAAATGAGCTGTCTCTTAAAGAAGCTAAGTTGTAAGCAACCAGTGATCCAGAGATATAGCTCCTGGTTTCCCAACATTAGGCCAGAACTGAAGAAGCCTTTTTGATTAAAGGTGAAACATCTTCAAGCTCTAAGAAGAACTTCAGTTGCTTACAATTTAGCTCCTGTGACTACCATGACCTGGATGAATGAAAATCTACACAGACATGAGCTGGCTCTATTTGTCCGCTGTCGGCTCCAAACCAGAGACCAGGTCCTCAGTTCTTTTAAAGGTGTCATTCCCCGAGAAATACGATAGGTCACTTCAAGTTGCATATGCATGCTCCATGTGCATGCTGCATGTGAAAATGTTCTTCTACCCCGGTTGCCTCCATTAGTCAATGAAAGAAAATAGGCAAAAAATAGCGAATAAGAAAAGGGCAAACGAAGTGACATAAGTTCATTATTTAGAAAGTGCCATACCATAGCTGTGATTACCAGAGAAGTCTTGTTGCAGCACTCATTCACCTAGCAAACTATAGGTCAGTAGGTGTGTTTGTTTAGAATGTTTAAATCTTCTATTTGGTGTGCTATGACTGAATGGGCTTTGAATGATTGTAGTCTGTGACTACCATAGCCGAGAACCTGTCATTCTACCCGCTCCATCTCCTCCACCAAACTAGAACAGCCTGACACAGGAGCACTAAAGCATTGTTTTCACCAAGACCAGCTCACAGGGAATTCATTAATACTAGAGACCACCGCAAAAAAAAAAAAAAAAAAACGATGCAATGACACCTTTAAAGACATAAATACGCTATACTGTAACACACGGCCCCTGTTTGCTCCGTGCCTGAAGTCAGGCTCCAGGGCCCATTGGCACCAGTGCTGGCATGAGAGAGCGCTGGGGGTATTAACTGTCCGTCGACTCCAAACCAGAAACCAGGCCCTCTCTTCTTTTAAAAGAAATAATTGCACTATGCTACAACACACGGCCCCTGCTCGCTCCGTGCCTACAGTCAGGCTCCGGGGCTCATTGCCACCAGTGCTGGCATGAGAGAGAGCGCTGGGGGTATTAACTAATGACCCCTTCGCCGCTGTCACCGCTGCCGGAGTGTTTTAATCCCTGGCTTTGCTGCAGATCGGCTCACCGCACACTGATTAAAGTCAGCCATCTTACTGGGGAAGGAGTGAGGGGAGGAGGGCTGGAGGTGGAGGGGTGGTGGCACCAGCACTCACTCTGTCTCTCTCACTTTCTTGCTCTCTCTCTCTGTCTCACTTTCTCTCTCTCTCTCTTTCTGTCTTACTTTCTCTCTCTCTCTCTCACTTTCTCTCTCTCACTTTCTCTCTCTCGCTCTCTCTCTCTCGCTCTCTCTCTCTCTTTCTCTCTCTCTCTCTTTCTCTCTCTCTCTCTTTCTTTCTTTCTTTCTGAACATTAACTCTAATTGTTCTCTCCTCCTCCTGGGCTGCTGAATACTTTGTTAAACATATTCATGAATTCGTGTGTCACATTGAATGACATTCTCTCATGATCCCAGGGGTTGTGTGTGTGAGTGTCTGTGTGTGTAAATGTCTGTGTGTGTGTGTCTGTGTGTGTGTGTGTGTATGCGTGTGTCTGTATGTGTAT
>CM050199.1:21817500-21835000 GCA_027475355.1 Coilia nasus
TATACGATCTTTAGCCTGTGCACATGACTTCGATACGATCCCAATCCCTTTCCAATCGGATACATAGATAGATAGATAGATAGATAGACAGACAGACAGACAGACAGACAGACAGACAGACAGACAGACAGACAGACAGACAGACAGACGCATGCATGTACACATACATACATACATACATACATACATACATACATACATACATACGTACATACATACATACATACATACATACATATTTATTTATTGATCCTGAAGAAAATTCAAGAGGGTTTATTTGAAAATTAAACAGCTTTATTTATTTGTTTTGTGTAGTAGTTCAGCATGACTACGATCCTCCAGTTGGGGACAGTAAGCGAGGAATGGACTCACACTTACAGAACAGTATACTGCAAGGGGGTGCATTCTGATAAGGAGAGCTCTTACTGAAGTTTCAGCGCTCTTATCCAGAGCAGGAGGAGTGTGAGAAGAAAAAAAAGCTAAGGAAATGAAAGTGTGGTATAAAGGGCCATTAAGAAGACATACATGAAACAGTCTAGATTAGACAGGAACACTTTTGGTGGGTAGAAAAAAGATACACATGGAAGAACTTGCAAGAGTTTTTAAAGTAATGCAAGAAGTAATGCTATTGATGTGGCTGGGGGGATTCATTTTGTGGAGAGGGAATGGAAGCACATAAAAGCTCCCATTTTGTGTGCGTTTGATGACGGATTATGTGCTATGAAATCACAAGTTTTAAAATTCATAATTCCCACACTTTCGCTCCCACTCTCTCGCTGCCTTGTTTCGTAGGAAGGAGGGGGGATTTGTTTTACTGAAACAAATCTAATTGAAAGTCTGGCTGCCCAGAAAGCAATAAAATTAATTCCATAAAATTGTCTTTTGATTGCCAACGCTCAAAGACAGAACTGCTGCTCTAGACAATTATCCAAGGACTTGGCCCCATTGTGTGTCTTTGCCGGAGCCAAAATGGAGCAGGCATCGCAGTTGCAGCCTGGTTCAATGGTAATGTTGCCATAAAGACTGCACTTGTCACTGCACAAAAGAGTTAATCCCCTAATCTACGTTGATGCCCAGATCAACCTGATAGCCTGCTTATGCCTGTTATATTCATACCCAGATCAATACACACTATCTTTCGTTAATCTGCATTAATTCATTATTTGACAAGCGAGGACTTCTCGTGATATAGTGGGTCCTTATTGTAGGAATAAAATATGATAAAGTGCTTTCAAATGTTTTTTTTCATCTCTCTGATTGTGTGTGTGTGTGTGTGTGTGGGTGGGTGTTTATGTCTTGCCTATAGATAAGTCAGCTTATGGAACAGCAGTTAAGAGCATCACTGGGAATAACAATTGTGAACAAGCTTTTTACTACAGTGGTGTAAAGTACAGTGCTGTGGATTAGTCCTCTAATTCATTTTTAATTGGTCCTTTTCATAACTTCGTTTATTTGGAATTAGTAAGGGCAGACACTTGCCACAACAGCAAAATCGACATAATACCGACGAAATAATGGTGGGAATTAGTTTATGTTTTATCTCCACTAGTGTCCGCAAACAACCTTAATGTATTTGATGAACAAAAATCAAGTTAATTGCGTAGGCAGGCAGCAAGCTGGACTAAAAAGCCTACATATAAAATTCAATATTATTATTAAACACGCTTGTCCAATATTTGCATTTAACTTCGTTGTATGTTGAAAAACATTTACTGACAGGTGTAATAAATGCATATAAAATATGTAATAACTTAATACACGCAGCAAACGATTTAGGTTCACTTGTGCTTGTGTGTCGTCTGGTAGAAACTTTAAACTAGCAGGAGGAAAAAAACGTGAATGCTTTGGTCTTCTATCTCTTATTTTAACAAAGAAAAATACATTTGTTAGAGATGAAAGTAAGCACCAAGACGCATTGAAGAATGAGGAAACGCCACTGGCCAACAACGGAAAAACTCGCCGCAATTTCACTTTGATTACAACTTCAGCTTTCTCTCCATGGATCCATAAATTACTGATAAATTCGTTTTTGTTGGGATTTTGCGCTTACTCTACAGAAATCGAGCCTGCATTCGTGACGATGCGTATTCATTCGAACGTAGTTCGCCAACTGGGCACGAGATGCTGTTGTGGAAATTCCGCTACTTTTTCCTCCAGTCTTTCCTTCAGTGGGAAGCGTCAGATTCAGGAAACCTTACTTCTCTCCTCCTACAGACATCACATCCGGGTCAGTTGGCTCCAACTCTGTGTGTGTATGTGTGTTGAGCAGCTTCACCAGTTACAGTATCGCGGCTCTAGCCAGCTGCTGTGAATCCTTTGCTGACATGGATACTACCCCTGGCGCCCAGCGCTAGTGAAGTTGCCTTGTTGGGCGAGTCGAAACAAGGGAAACTCACAGGACCGATACGCATCTGATGGATAACCTCATGTAAGATTCATTGTTCAGCCATGTCCAAAACCCTAAAGAAGAAAAACCACTGGACCAACAGAGTCCATGAGATTGTTTTAAGCAAGGATCTGGAGGGAGAGCTCGGGTTCGAGTTGAAGGGGGGGCGCCGAAAACGCGCAGTTTCCCTACATCGGAGAGGTTCGAATGGGCAAGGCGGTCAACCAGAGCGGCAAACTTTCCCAAGATGAACTACTCTTGGAGGTCAATGACACGCCGGTGGCCGGATTAACCATCAGAGATGTTCTCGCCGTGGTTAGACATTCCAAAGATCCTGTCCGACTCAAGTGTGTCAAACAAGGTGAGCTAACTGGATGGCGCAAATGCAGACACTGCGGTTTGCATTTTGTGCAACTCAGTTGTTGAATCAAGTATGATATTTGCTGTTCATCTGAACGTAGATCAATGTATTAGCTACCCTTGTCTGAAATAAGAACGCTGTGAAGGGTTATTCTCCTAACGTTAAACGCAGACCAAAGCGGAAACTTTTCCCCCCCAAAATGATGTCCCTGTTGAGGTCGTAGGATAGTGTTTCTAGAGACGAGGGCGCATCAAAGTTTCCTCTTGTAGTGTTCAATTCCATCGTAACTCTGAAAAGTTGTGCATTTTGTGCTCAAGTAACGGAATCTTTCTATTAGTTCAGAGGGGGTGTGTTCAGTTTGAGAAGGTGTAATCGGATGCTCAAGCTTAAGGCGTTGGGACTGACTTCGTTGATCTTTTAAAAGGACCCGTCATGTGTTAATTTATTAACGATGGCCCGCGGGTTATGTTTTATAAATGTACCTTATTCCCTTGCGTTGAGTGACAGAGCGAAACATGATCCAGGAATGATGTGATGGACAAGTCGTAAAGCGTGGGTGTGGCTGACATTGGGCATCCAAATGATGACATTATCAGGTCAAGTTTGTGCTGTTTGTATGTAGTTTTTTTCTCTGTCCAAATTAAGATGTAAGGCATTACTCTTTTCACCATCAGACATTGCCCCAAAACTCTGCTTGTATTACTTTCAGTCCGTGCTTACTCAAGTGAGTAAAAGACCTCCACATGAACCGTATCTTTCACTCTCTCATTTCAGTCGCAACTAACACAATTAGAAGTGACACCGGCTCAATAATTTCATTAAGGGAGGGAGCTGATGAGGCGTGTGTGATGCACGTGTTGGCGCGCAAGGCAAAATATGAACCCTGGCCATCCCCAAAGCAACCTTTTTTAAGCAAAAAGTATTTATGTTAGAGCTGTAGAGCTGTTAGACCATCATTAAAATACTCAACCCTCCAACCACTGTTTACAGACGTTCTGTGTAAGAGGTTGTGCCTTTTTAACACATTCTCCAGATCAGTTTCACAAGTCTTGTTAGGAAGGTGAAATGCATATTGCCATTGAGGAGCTGTCCTGAGGCCTTGTGGTTTGTCTAGAGTTGACATAGGAATGTCTACATATGTGGCTCAGGGGTCCTTCTGGAGTAGTGAAAAAAAAAGCCCTGTGTTTGCGCCATGTGGCGTGGAAGCAATAGTCCCCGGAGGGCAAATTTTCTCATTAATTTTAGATGAACCCAATTTTCACTCCTCTCTCGGCAGCACTTCATCCGCTGGCCAGTGTTGAAATGTTTATGTGAGTCCCACTTCGCTCTCCCTCGTCTTCCTCTTTCCCTCATGTCACATGGGTTTGTGCTTTTTTGTTTGCAAGTATATCTGTATGTGTGTGTGTAGGTGTGCGTGTGTGTGTCTGTGTAGGTGTGTGTGTGTGTGTGTGTGTGTGTGTGTGGGTGGCTGTGCGAGCTTGTGATTGAGTGCTTTCTTATAAGCTGTCATTGCAAACATATCCGTGCAGACTGGATCCACACCTGTTGGGATAATGGCGCTAATTGTACGCGCAAAGTGAGCGACGCACCCTAAAGCATTGCATTGGCACACCTGGGTGCTATTATTGCCACCGAAGCCCCATTTTGCCCCGGAGTCTTCGCCATTAAGCAAACCACATAAAACATCCAGCACAGGTGAAACGTCACTCACAGCCTTCCCTGCACTTTTCTTTTCTTTTTGGGTAAGCTTGCCACTAAGCAGCCGCTGAGAGGACTAAAAAGCATCGTAGCCTTTCGGAGGTGGGTTAATGTGGTACAGAGACAATGGCCAGAATGAATGCCTACAAGCTTGAAGAAAAGAGATATTTTTGAAAGACACGCTTTGTAGAGTAGCTGTAGATCTAGCGTGAAATAGCATGTCGCAGCATGTTATGATGTTCGCTGTCCTCCCTCCCTTTTCATCCCATCTCCTCTTTCTGTCCCTTGTCCCCTCTCTTCCTCCTTTTTCTTTCCCTCTCCCTCTGTCTGTCACACTCTCCCTCTCCCTCTCCCTCTCTCACCCTCACCCTCACTCTCCCTCTCACTCTCCCTCTCTTTCTCCCTCTCTCACTCTCACCCTCACCCTCACTCTCTCTCTCTCTCTCTCTCTCTCTCTCTCTCTCTCTCTGTCGTTCTTTCATTTGCGCTGTACTCTCTGTTGTGGAGTTGTGTTTACCTCTCTCTCTCTCTCTCTCTCTCTCTCTCTGTTTCTCCCTCTATCTGTCCCTCACCCCCTCTCTTCCTCCTCTTTGTCTTACTCTCTCTCCCTCTATTTCTTTCTCCCTTTCTCTCTCTCCCTCTCCTCTCTCTTTTTCTTTTACCCTCTTTGTCTCTCTTTCTCTCTCTCTCTCTCTCTCTCTCTGTCTCTCTCTCTGTCTCTCCCTCTCCCTCTCTTTCCCTCTCCCTCTCTCTCTCTCTCTCTCTCTTCCCCCCTCTCTCTCTCTCTCTCTCTGTCTCTCCCTCTCCCTCTCCCTCTCTTTCCCTCTCCCTCTCTCTCTCTCTTCCCCTCTTTCTCCCTCTCTCTTTCGCTCTCCCCCTCTCTCTCTCTCTGTCTCTTTCTCCCTCCCTGTCCCCCTCTCTCTCCCTCTCTCCCTCTCCCCCCCCCTCTCTCTTTCCCTCTCTCTCTCTTACTCTCTCTCTTACTCTCTCTCTCCCTCTCTCTCTCCCTCCTCCCCTCTCCCCCGCCCCTCTCCCTCTCTCTCTCTCTCTCTCTCTGTCTGTCTCTCTCTCTCTCTCTCTCTCGCTCATGCTCTGTTGTGTGTGTGGCAGGGTTGTGTTGTGTGTCCGCGTCATGCCAGGCACACAGCAGGGAACTTTCCCCTTGTGGCTGATTGCAGGATGCAACTCTTACAGTATGACCTTCATGCAGGTTCAGGGGTGGGGTACTGCTGGGTACAGATTGTGTGTGTGTGTGTGTGTGTGTGTGTGTGTGTGTGTGTGTGTGAATAGGAGCTAGCTACCCTTGTGTGTGTGTGTGTGTGTGCGAGTATGTTTGTTGTTTGTGTGTGTGTGTGTGTGTGAATAGGAGCTAGCTATTTTTGTGTGTGTGTGCATGTGTGTGTTTGTTTGTTGTTTGTGTGTGTGTGTGTGTGTGAATAGGAGCTAGCTACCCTTGTGTATGTGCATGTGTGTGTGTTTGTTGTGTCTGTGTGTGTGTGTGTATGAATAGGAGCTAGCTATCCTTGTGTGTGTTTGTGTGTGTGCGTATGTTGGTTGTGTGTGTGTGTGTGTGTGTGTGTATGTGTGAATAGGAGCTAGCTATCTTTGTGTGTGTGTGCATGTGTGTGTGTTTGTGTGTGTGTGTGTGTATGTGTGAATAGGAGCTAGCTACCTTTGTGTGTGTGCGTGTGTGTGTGTTTGCTGTGTGTGTGTGTGTGTGTCTGTGTTTGTGTGTGTATTTTTTCGTTCATTTATTCACAGGATTGCTTTTGAAAAAGCTGTGGTTTCAGTGCAACTACCGATAGGGGGAGTAACTTGAAAAGTGTGATTTTGTGACTATATGCTATCCCTAATATCCCTGTGGATTCCTTATTTATGTGTGTGTATGTGTGTTTGAATGTATAGCTCTAAGAATAATTCCTGTGTGCGTGTGTACGTGTTTGCGCATGTGACTGTGTGTGTATATACATGTGTAGTGTATGTGGAATGGATGTGTATGTCTGCAGAAACGTCCCATAGCTGGACAGCAGCAGGAGGGCTAGTGGCTACTTGTGTTCGACATGGACTAAAAGAAGAAAATCACCCAGCAAGCAACCTTGAGCCGCATCCCTCAGTCAGGTGCTTGTGTTGGGGGGGGGGGGGGGGGGGGGGGGGGGGGGGACTCACACTAGAAGCTTCTCTCTGGAGGCTGGTCGTCGTCACGACAGCACAGCTGCTGCTGAGCTGTTTTTTTCCTTTTTACTCTTCTCTCTCCATCCCTCTCTCCATCCCTCTCTCCATCCCTCTGCTCTCATTCTCGTTCTCGTTCTGACTCTCCGCTTTCCCCCATCGGTTGGGAACAATAGGCTCACTTTCCACCGAAAACAACAATCTCAACCACAGAGAGAGAGAGAGTGTTCCCAAAACAACAACAACAACAACTAAAAAAAGGATTTTGCCAAAACCGTTCCTGGCCAGCTGGGCGAGGTGGTTCGACATGGTGACCAATCATTGTAAATTGTGTGGACGCTGATGGGATTGTCCATCGCTTGTCAGCCCCCACAGATCTGGCACTGAGAACAGCAAACACTCCTAAAGAGCCCTTTTTTTGTGCTAGTGGTGATTTGTGTTGATAACCTCCAATCTGGCTCTTTTAAAGAGGACATAATATCGGCACTCCAGGTCTAATCAATGTGGCAGGAGAGAGGGAGATAACATTGCCCGGAGCGATCACTTTACCCCCACAACCCCCACCCTCTCCACCACCGCCTCCACCTCTTACCAACTGCGCTGCACAGCAATTGCAGTTCCAACCCCAGTCTGAAACTCTAAACTTTAAACCGTGAACTCTAAACCACGGTAAAGTGATTAAAGCACCTGATGCTCTTTCACTAACTAACAGACAGAGAGGAGTGTGTCACTTGAGTGGGAGTCTTCTTCCTAGACCAACTCCCAATCCTGCTGTCCCACGTGCATTCTTTGCCATATGTGATGATTTCCATCCACATGTGATCACATCTCGGTTGACATTTGTTGACGCTAGTTGTTGACTGTGGCTTATCTATCTGTGGCGCTCCACTGAGTGGCGAAACGGTTCTAAGTAGGAGAGCAACCTGTAGTAGTTCAGAACCCTTTCAGAACACAGAAACTGAACCCTGTGCAACCAATCCTTTTGTTTACCTCCCAAAGCCCTGTGGTTGGCTGAGGAACTCTTCTGGGTAGGAAGATAAGCCAGATTTAACATATAACGGGTGTGCTGTTGCTTTTATATTATTATCTAAATGTCTGGAGTTTCCCAGCAGTTGTGTTCTGGCTTGTCCTGTGTGCGGTGCGGTCACCCCGTTTGGCCCTGTCTGGTGCTGATAATATGTGTGTGTGTGTGTGTGCGCGTGTGTGTTTGTGTGTGTGTGTGTAGATTTTTGTGTGTGTGTGAGTGAGAAAGAGAGAGAAAGACAAACAAAAAGAGAAAGTGTGTGTGTGTGTGTGTGTGTGTATGTGTGTGTATGTGTGTGTGAGAGAGTGTGTATGATGCCAATGATGTGTGTATTTGTGTGTGTGTGTGTGTGTGTTTGTGTGTGTGTGGGAGTGTGTATGATGCCGATGATGTGTGTATTTGTGTGTGTGTGTGTGTGTTTGTGTGTGTGTGGGAGTGTGTATGATGCTGATGATGTGTTTATTTGTGTGTGTGTGTGTGTGTGTGTGTGTCTTATGGCGATGATACAGACGACAGGTTTGGTTACAGGCTGCGAGTCTGGGCCTGTGTGGCATGCTCCTGGCATTCAGTCAGTGGCAGCAGGGTGGCCCTGGGAAAGGGTGCTCTGGCCCTGGGTTATTTGCAAACAGGTGTGTGTGTGTGTGTGTGTGTGTGTGTGTGTGTGGATGTCAGTGTAGTTTATCTGGCTGCTTTGGAATGGGAGCCTTACTCACCCTTTTAATTCTGAGGTCACATCCAGCCAGTTGGAATCTGCTGTGGCGGCAATGTGTGCATTTGTAAACAGGTGTGTGTGTGTGTGTGTGTGTGTGTGTGTGTGTGTGTGTGTGTGTGTGTGTGTGTGTGTGTGCATGTTTGTGTGTGTGTGTGTGCGTGTTTGTGTGAATGTGTGTGTGTGTGTGTTTGTGTGGTTCTCCGAAGCCTATTTGCCTGGTTGGAAGAAGAGCGTCTCCCAGTCCTGGAAATTCTTCAGCCAGTTGGAATCTGCTGTGATAACCTGAGTGTGAGTGTGAGTGTGAGTGTGAGTGTGAGTGTGTGTGTGTGTGCGTGCGTGTGTGTGTGTGTGTGCGTGTGTGTGTGTGTGTGTGTGTGCCTGTGTGTAAAGCAAGTTTTTAACAGGCTCATGGATCACTACTCCGCATGTGAACAGTCATCCATCTTTCCGCAGAGCACTGGGGTTTATGCCGCTCCTAAATGTGACTCATTACAAGCGAACACGTTTAACTTGTTTAGATTTAGCATCTTGTCTTCTCACCCACTCCCTCTTATTCACACACTCTCTCTCTCTCTCTCTCACACACACACTCTCTTCGCCTCTCTCTCTCCTTCTCTCTCACTCTCTCTTTTATATTCCTTTGCTGCTCTTCTAACCCCTCGTTCTCTGTTCACCTTTTCAGTTTTGCATCACTCTCATCTCACAACCCAGCTCTCTGTTTTCACCCCCACCCCCCCCCCCCCCCATCTCTCTCTTTCTCTCTCTCTCACTCTCTCTCACTCGCTGGTGAGGAAAACACGTGCTTGAAGCAGCTGTTACTCTGTGGATCACACACCCTACATCTGCACGGACAGAGGAGCAAACACTGTCACACCTGCCTGAATGCAGGTGGAATGAATGTAGGCCTTTTATTGCGTTCTCTGCTTCCCCTGTAATTACAGTCTATTAGCATCGTTAACATTGACTAGCAAATGTGTTATTAAATCATGAATAGACCTGAGGTATGCTTTGATGCAGCAGACAGAAGCGAATATTTTAGTTAAATGTGTTTTTCTTGTTGAACTGTTAAATTTGAACGTTTCTGTGTGATCATTCCAAATTGTTCAATTTATTCTTAGTTAAATTCCACATAAGAATAGCATTTCAACCATCGTTGGTCTTTCTCAGATTCTTCCTTTGCAGACACAGAATTTTCGTGACTGTTGATTTAATCCTAAATTACAGGCCAGAGTCAGAGTATGTTCGATAAGACCTATCTCCTCAGACCATTTGCTTATGCTCAAAAATGTTCCTCAAAGACATTGAAACAAACACAAAAAAGGATTCAGAATGTCAGCCGTATATGTATATGACTGAATGCGCTGCAGGTGCTATACAAAGCCAATTTTGACTGTTAGAGAAGGGCGATGGTGATGGGCAGTGTGATATTTTTGGTTTCTTAGTTCTGGCGTTGCGTTTTTTCTTTTGGGGGGATGTCAGTTTGGTCCGTGCTGCTGACAGTGCGTGAGGCTGTTGGGGGGAGTGTGGGGTAGGGAAGTGACTGGTCAGCAGGAATGGAGTGATCGCTACCCCAGAGTCCACGGTAGGGAGAGAGGGAGGGAAGGAGATGCTATGACCTGTCTAGACTGCGTGTTTAGTATGCACTGGGATGTCTCGTGCTCTCGGGTACCATGTCTTGCTTACTCTGTCAGACTGTTAAATGAGCCTGTGTGTAAACATATACACACATGCACACATGTATACACACATACACACACAAATGCACACACACACACACACACACACACATGCATTCACTCTTTCTCTGACAAGTTATCTTTCGTACATACATACACACGTAGCAACACACATATACAGACACGTGCACTCTCACACAAATGCACATCTGCACACCTTAAACATCCAACTCATGTGCCTATTCACTCAAGCCAACAAGGCCATCCATCACAGTGTCTGGGGGCGTACACACATACACACACACACACACACACACACACACACACACACACACACACACACACACACACACACACACACACACACACTCACACACACATACATACACATACTTACACACCTGACTCAGCCATTGTTATGTGGTGTGTTCATTCACCCATATCCCAAAGAACAATCCTGCACACACACACACACACACACACACACACACACACACACACACACACACACACACACCCACACTGAGGTTCACAAAAGGCACACGCCTAAATCCCCTGAGGTGCAAGCCTCGCCCTGCTGCTGCGGCGGACACTTTCTCTCGCTCCTCTTCCCCATCCCACGCAACCCCCACTGCTGACCTCTGATCAAGTCATCCTGCTCCAGACCTGCATATGGGGGACCTTCACCCAAGTGTAACGGATGCCAGCTAGAACAGCTTGGCGTAGAACATACTGACTGTGCTGACAGCCCGGCTGTTTAGCTCACTTGGTACAGTAAAGGAAATTCCAAAATACAAGGATGCTCTTAAAATATTCTTTTCACAAGGTTTTTTTCAATAAATGCAACATGTTTCTAAGGAACAAATAAAATCATCCTTTTAATAATCATGATTTAAATTTTGACCCAAATAATAGTGATATTTTTAAAATTGAGGAGCCTTAATTGTTCTTGTTCCCTTGTTCTGCCCTGCCCTTGGTACCCCCCAACTGCAACACCCACCCCTGCCCAGGAATACTTGTGCTCTGTCCCAACCCACACATCACATTAGAGACTCAAGACACCCCCCTCCTCCCTCCCCCTGCTCTCATCTGCCTTGCCCTCTGCAACTATTGTACCTCCTCATCCCCAACCCCATCCCCAACCCCTACCGCCACCCACTCCCCCACTCCCCCACTCCCCCACTCCTCCCTGCCCTCTGATGCCCCTGGCCCAGTGGTTCCTGTGGGTATCTGGGGCTCTTTATCAGCAGTCAGTTATCCATCCATGTCCACCTCTAGATGAAGGGCAGGGGAGAGAGGGCTCACCTGAGATGCACTGTGTCACTGACTGACATGGAGGGCGATAGGTGGTTGTTGTGTGTGTGTGTGTGTATGTGTAAGTGTGTGAGTGACTGTGTATGTGTGTGTGTGTGTGTGTGTGTGTATGTGTGCGCTGCACTGTTTATCCATTTAGTTTGCCTGTGCGTGACCAGTACAAACTTAAAATAATTTTTGCTTTCGAGGAGCCTATGTGGTGGATGTGGGCTGCAGAGAGAAAGACTGAAGTGTGTGAGTATGTGTGTGTGTGTGTGTGTGTGCGTGAGTGTGTGTGTGTTTTATACAAGGAATAAGGGAGAGCGATGGGAGGACGCGCTCTCGGTAATGAAGCTGCCCGAGGGAGTCAAAGCTGACAGAGCGACCAAGCAGACTTTATAGACTGCTGTCTCCCCAGCATAATCTCTCATTCTCTCTCTCTTTCTCTCTCTCTCTCTTTTTCTCTGCTTCTCTCTCTCTATCTCTCCCCCCCCTCTCTCTGTTTTTCTCTCTCTCTTTCTCTCTGCTTCTCTCTCTCTATCTCTCATTTCTCTCTCCATCTCTTTCCCCCTCTCTCCCTCTCTCTCTCTCTACCCATTTATTCCACTCTCTCTAGCTTGCTTGCCTCTCTCTTTCTCTCTCTTTCTCTCTCTATCTCTCTCTCTTATTTCTCTCTCTCCATTTCTTTCCCCTCTCTCTCCCTCTCTCTCTCTATTCATTTCTTCCCTTTTCTCTATATCTTGCTTCCTCTCTCTCTCTCTCTCTCTCTCTCATATTCACCCTCTTTTTATATCCCTCTCACACTGTGATGCAGATTAAAAATAACTTCCTGCAATCACTCATGCCTTCTACAGTTGCTAACCCCTATCCTTCTCATCCAAAACACTAACTCAAACGAAGATGTATGCCTACCACAGTCTGCTGCTCAGAGAAGGAGAGAGAAAAGAAAGAGGGAGAAATAGAGTAGTGAATGCCTGGGGTTGGGGAGTATTTAACTTTTCATACCCCGGTATTTTCCTGACCTAATACCCCAGTATGTCGGTATTTAAGATTTTATTGTTTTTAAGTGTACAAATATGTTATGTCGGTAGGTATGGCCAGTTTTGTTATTGCCATAGTGTTTACGAAGAAGTCCTGAAGTATTTCATATGTTGGAGTGTGGTTTCCTTATTATAACTTTTCCTCAAATACTTCTTTTGTATTAATCAGAACATTTCTCTACCATTCCGATGTGTGACAACTAATTCAGTATGTCTCACTGTGACCTGTTGGAGGTCATGGTATTAAAACTCATAACTTCAGTATTTGAGAATACCCTGGTATACAGTATTTTCAAAACACCACCCAAGCCTAGTGATGCGTCTATGTAAGTCTACAACTTTATTTCTTGTTCTGTATCCTTTTTATGGATGCTTTGGCAATATGGATGTCTCTTTGTCATGCTGGTAAAGCATAGCATGTGTAGATGAGTCGAGATTACAGCTTGCTTGGAGTGTGTCTGTGTAGTATGTGGTGAGCCTGGGTCACTCAGTTCAGTCGACCCAGTAGCTTGCTTGGGCAGGGTGGGCACTGGGCAGTCTGTGATGGAGTATGTTTACTGTTTCCATGTGGACTGTTGCCATGGAGGACCAGAGAAGGGAATAATGTGATGAATTGCTTTAGCACTTTAGCACAACACAGTCCAAAAACTGCAGGTGCACTCATACACACACACACACACACACGCACACACACACACACACACACATACACACACACACACACACCGGCAAAAGAGACACATGCACGCTATCTCTTTTTGCTGTTCTTTAAAGTTCTGTATTACTCTCTGTCTCTCTCTCTCTGTCTCTCTCTCTCTCTCTCTCTCTCTCTCTCTCTCTCTCTCTCACACACACACACACACACACACACACACACACACACACACACACACACACACACACACACACACACACACACACACACAAACACACACACAGACTGTCATGTTACATATGATAGATGTACAAGTACTACTCGGAAAATTAGAATATCATGTAAAAGTTGTTTTATTTAGGCAATCCAACATAAAAGGTGAAACCAATACATTTTATAGATTCATTACATGCAAAGTGAGATATCTCAAGCTTTTTGTTGTTGTAACTTTGCTGATTATGATTTACAGCTTATTAAAACCTCAAATCCAAAAACTGAAAATGAGAATACTGTGAAAATCTTCAGTATTGTAGGCTCAAAGTGTCATACACTAATTAGGTAAGTAATCCAAAACACTTGCGAAAGGGTCCTGAGCCTTTAAACATTTCATTTTTAAAGTTGAGTTACAACTGAGATGCATGCACTTTTTCAGGATATTCTAATTTTATTATTATTATTACTACATTACACTTAGCTGACGCTCTTTATCCAGAGCGACTTACAGATATTTGCAGGGTTTCAGTTACAGTCCCTGGAGCAGTGTGGGGTTAGATGCCTTGCTCAAGGGCATCTCAACTATGGGTAGGCTGGGATTCGAACCAGCAACCTTTTGATTGCAAGACAAACTCCCTAAACAATAGGCCACAGCTGCCCCTTTTACGAGTAGTACCTGTACAGGGAAGCACACATGCCCACTCATAATGTGAACGTGTGGAAAAAATGTGATGAACACACACTAGGTGAGCCACTCTGTAGTGGTTGTACACTTAAAATCTAATCATCCTCGATCTCCCCATTGCACATGACTGCTGGAACAGAGTGTAATTTGCCCCGCCGCATCCTGGCCAGATAAAATGAATAATCCAAACCTGCAGGATAGAATTCAAAGCTCCTCTTAAACAATGGACAATAAAAGTAAGACTTTAGTTAGATTAAATTCTTGGGTTCACATTAAAAAAAAAAGATATAGCTTCCTTATGCCATTAACAAAGCAAAGGACCTGCAGGCGGCTTTGGCCTTAGCTTCAACACTTTAAAATAATCTAATAATCCAAAGCTTTGCCTGTTCGTCATGCATCTGAATTGCTGCGGGTACAGTGGGTGGCAGTTATTGCCTCTGCCGCATAGCAAAGGCAGGCCGGGGCAATGATGATCGTAACCACATTAGCTGTGTTGTGTAGTCACACATTAGTGACTCCGTAAGCTCGGCCCCAGAGCGTCATTGGCTGCTTCACCCTGAAGGGTTGCCAGGTGGATGATGAAATCGTGGCAACCCTGTTTGAAACCCTCCTGGCTGTTTTTTTCCCCCAGTACTACATCTTCTTCATCTTCATCGTATTTTTTTTTTTACTTTTCTTGCTGCTCCAGAAAATGGCTGACGCGGCTCCAGACGCTGAGATCGATACCCATAAAGCCGTCGGTCGACCCGGCCACGGAGAAATGACACTCAGCAACTTGGTGAGGTGGGCCAACGTACATTAGGCACCGAACTGTTCTCCATATAGTCCGTATAGATGAAGGACACAGGCCCGTCAGCAAAGGACGACCGGCTGGATGCTGGATAGATCAAAGGCCTCATATTTTGAAAAACGTCTTTTGTCAGGGCCGAGTTTGCCAAGCGGAGCAGGAGGAGACTGCAAGCAGTATAATTTGAGGGTTTATTTGATGTAATGGTAGCTCTCCCGAGCAACATTTCTTTCCAGCAACGTCATGGACATTTTCCGAGGCTTGTTAAGTCGCCTAATGCGCACCGGCTTGCGCACGTGAGAAATCGAACAGCTCCGATGTTGCATCTTGTCGTCGCTAAATTAAGTCTCGGCGGAATATCACTTTTTAAACTCCTTCTAAGATGTTCAAAACATATCAATCTCCAGATGCTGAAGCCTACTTTGAAACCCGCCTTTGAAACTTTTATAATTACTTGTACGATACATCTCATGTAGCCGTTGTGTACGGTTGAGCGGTTAGTGCAATCAAAATGAAATATGACAGAGACAGTCTCAGCATACCGTTAAAGGTCCCTTCTGCCCTACGTGCTCCTGCTGATGTGGAGCCGTCTGCCCTTGGCTGGGATGTCAGAGACGGCAGAGGTGATTGGCTGGGATTGCTTTCCTCTGTTGTCGGGGCGCGTCCAGCCCAGTGCCTGTCGTCGTGTCGTGACAGTGGCCCCGTCCTGACCGAGGAAGGACCCAACCTCTTCCTCCTCCATCAAAGCTATCAGTGGAGCCAGCTTGCGTGTGTGTGTGTGTGTGTGTGTGTGTGTGTGTGTGCGTGTGTGTGTAAGTGTACACACAGGGCAGGCATTGCTTGCTGTATGTATATGATGTGCCCTCTTTCTTTCTTTCTTTCTCTCTCTCTCTCTCTCTCTCTCTCTCTCTCTCTCTCACTCACACACACACACACACACACACGCACACACACACACCACCATCAAAGCACCGCTGTATCTAAACTAATCAGTGCCTCCACTGAGCGTCTCCATCACCTACCCCTCCATCTGCTGCTGGTGATGGCTACAGAGCAGATAGCGTGCCAGCGCCCAAAAATACCCACACTTTTGAGGATTCAAGCTGGAAATTGTCAGTTCTCACATGTTTCCCACATCATTCTCTCTCTCTCTCTCTCTCTCTCTCTCTCTCTCTCTCTCTGTCTCTCTCGCTCTCTTCTCTCTCTCTGTCTCTCTCTCTCTCTGTCTCTCTCTCTTTGTCTCTCTTTCTCTCCTCTCTCTCTCTCTGTCTCTGTCTCTGTCTCTCTCTCTCTGTCTCTCCTACTGACATTCTTTTTCTTTATTTTTTTAGCTCTCTTTATCACTCACTCTCTCTGTCTCTCTGTCTCCCCCCCCTCTCTCTCTCTCTCAGCCTCTCTCTAACTCTTTCACTTTCGTTTTAGCTAATTTGCCTGACTAATGCTCAGCCTCTGTGTTTTAAGATATTTCTATTCTTAAAAATCTGCATATATTATCTTTTTTGATTAAAACGATTATTAAACTATAGAGCTTTAACATATGGGACAAAGAGAGATAAGCGACAGTCTTGCGAAGAAATAGAGGTAGAGATAGAGAAAGAGAAAAAGAGATGAAGAGAGAGAGAGAGAGAGAAAGAGATGGAGAGAGAGGAAGGTGAAGACACAGCAAGAGAGAGAGAAGGGAGAGAAACAGAGAAGGACAAGGGAAGAAGCTTCCAGAAGAACACACAGAGTTTGGAGCCCAAACAGGGCTGAGCCAAACATGGTTCTTGCTGAATCACTGAAACAAAGGAAGCAGAGTGCCATCAGTATGTGTCACGCCGCCACACTCATGGCGTTTGGGCTCCCTCTCCCACTATGTGCACTATGGGAAACAAGGGGGGGGAAGGGCTGTTTGGGGCAGCCTGGTAAACCCGCTCCTCGTGTTTGGGGCAGCCTGGTAAACCCGCTCCTCGTACTTCATTTTATTTTGCACAGAGGGTCTGGACCGGAATCTCTTGATGGTCATTTAGTCGGCCCCAGCAAGGCCGATCCAATCAGCGAACAGAGGGTGTGTTCATTAGCCGTGACGTTGACCTTGTGTGCTACATTTGAATTGTAGTGCGTAGGTAGGCTAATTTCATACATGATGACCAGGCGTTAGCGATTGGGTAAAGGCAGAGGCACTTGTTTTAAACTTCAGCAGTGTCCACACCTCCAGGAAGAAATCATTTCTCATGGCCTCCGCTCCAGACCCTCTGTACAAAATGAAATGAAGTACGAGGGGCTGGTTTACCAGGCTATGTTTGGGGAGGATGGTCCAGAACTAGCCTGGCAAACCAGCCCTTCGTACTGCACTGCATTTCGTACAGAGGGTCTGGCTGTGCTCCCATTGATCAGGCAAGATGCTGCCTGAGACAGCCATGTCAATGGAAGCACAGCCAGACTCTTTGTGCGAAATGCAGTGTGGTACTTTTGTGGACGGAGGGAGGGGGGGGTCCCAAAATACGAGCAACCAGTAACAGCCCAGGAATACATATCCAGACAATGAAGGGGGCCCAGATTAAAGATCCAGACATGGATGGAGGCTTTTGTTGGGAGCTTTGGTGGGATGGATGCCCAGGGACGAGCAGGCAGCAACCCAGCGATGAAGAGCCGTACGGGGGCTATCGTCTGTCAGACGAGTCGGCCCAGAGTATCCCATACCTGCGCTGGGCCTGTGCATCTGTTTACTGTCTGTGCGTGGTCTGTCTCTGTTTCTGCTGTGTACGACACATATTTTGTGTACAGTGTGCTTGGTTTCCCAATGCACAACTTGGCTTTAA
>CM050199.1:21837500-21855000 GCA_027475355.1 Coilia nasus
AGGAGAGTGTTACAAATGAGTCCCTGGTGTGTGATGGTCTGAGTAGTGTTGCACAGGGTCTGGGACGGAGACACACACACACACACACACACACACACACACACACACACACACACACACACACACACACACACACACACGGTCTGTCTGAGTGGTGTGTTGCCCAGGGCTTAAGACAGTGAGAGTGGCCTGACAAGCCTCACTGGGGATGATGCAAAAGACACAGGGGAGGTGAGGTCAGTGTGCTCTCGGGACAGACAGGAGGGACAGAGAAAGAGAGACGGATGGATAGAGAGATTCACGGGTAAATAGAGATATGGATGGATGGATGGATGGATCTTGAGCCCAAACCTTGACATATGCTTAAAGATGGGCGAGGAAATGTTTTTTCAAAGCATCTCTTTTATTTTTTATGAAATTGTCTTTCCATTCCTATTATAGGGATTGTAGTGGCTCCCAGTAAGTCACTTCTTTGTGTATAATTTGGTTAAATAGTGAATTTTTCAAATGTCCATGAATCACAAACTACTCAACTCAACTCAACTCAACTCAACTCAACTCAATATAAACAACAAAAATCTGTATTGAAAAACAGTGTGCTTGCTGGTGTCTCCAAACTTTCCACAAGACAATCTTTCTACTTTCCATTCCACCCTTTTTCTGACCAAACTTTCCAACACCTTTCTAAAACACCTGACTAATAAGGTGCAGGTGAACAATTTAACTGTTTGTGAGCTGTGCTCCATAAAGGCCAAGGCCTCAAGGTCAATGCTTTCGCCAGCAGGGGTCCCTAAGTCCACTTAAACATAGGAATGGGCCCTACAGACGTAATAATAGCTTTCAATATTATGTATGTATGTGTGTATGTGCGTATGTATGTATGTATGTATGTATGTATGTATGTATGTGTGTATGTGTGTATGTATGTATGTATGTATGTGTGTATGTATGTGTGTATGTGTGTATGTATATATGTATGTAGCTATTATGGAATTCTTACTGTATTTCATGTTATGTTTCATGTTACAGTGTAGTTATCATAAATTATAATATTGTTCTGACAAACTTTTCTTTAGCATGCTGTAAAATGTGTGGACACTTTTTAAGCGCTAGCGTTTTTGTTTGTCTGTGTAATCGCCATGGTGTGTCTTTGTCTTTGTCTTCACGGAACGAGTCCCATTCATTTACATACACTACACTTCCCAGCATACATCACACCACACCTGTCTGCTAATTACCTCTCCCTCTGACTAAACCGGCAAACACCAGCGTCTGCTCGGTGAGTGTTAAACTAGCAATGAACATCACAAACCACAGTTACACAGAGAATTTTACCATCATGTGCACTTTATTGAAACAACATAGCAAACAGTGAGGTACCCGCTGTTTCAGCTCCACTCTCCATTCCATTGCAATAGTAAACTTCTCACGAACTCACACACACACTACTCACTTGCACTGCTGCACTTCCTGGTCCGTCACGGCGTAGGTTCCCCGCAGAAGCGCGCACTACGGGTGGGCAAAGCTTTTAACTTCTTACTGTGGAAATGTGTAGGGGTGTTTGTTATGTGTTTTAAAGGTGATTGTGAATGTCGACATTTTGTAGTTGCACTGTAAATATGGATTTTGTTTGTTTTTACCTGTGGGGGTAATGGGCTCACCCAGTCATTTAATCGGTCAATCATTGGTGGGTGTATTTAGAGGATTTGGGAGAGTCCTCAGTCTTGAGTTGGCTCTGGTGGAGGTAGGATCTGTGTGAACTGTGTGAATTAGCATTGTCGCTACAACTTCCTGCGAAGTTGTTTAGTTTGAGTTTATTTTTGTATATATTTAGTATTGCCTGAGTTGGCCGGTTTTGTTTTGTTTTGGACAGTCTTTTTGTTTGCATTTTTGAGCACTTTTTTCCGCACCTGTAAATAAACCTGCACTTTTTCACTTTTAAGACCTTTTTTTGTGTGACTCATTTGGTGGTGGCGCTTGGTGAAAGCAGGGCGGCCACGTCACAGTTTCACACATGCATAGTGGCATAGCATGCATATATTAATGAAAGAAATCCGCGAAAGGTGAACTGCGATACAGCAGGGGATTACTGCTTTACCTGCTTTGAGATTCCTATTGCAGGGGCTTAGCTTGTAAAGGAAGGAAGAGGTGGTGTTTTTTTTTCATGTGTACTTTTTAAAATGGTTTTGTTTGGTGGTTTGCTTTTTAATATGGTCTTGCCAGTTTTGGAAAGTTCCACTGGTAGGTTCCGGTTGCACTGTGTGTACTGTACGTTCTGTGCCCCTTATGTGTGTGTGTGTGTGTGTTTGTGTGTGTGTGTGTGTGTGTGTGTGTGTGTGTGGGTGGGTGGGGGGGTTCTGGGAGTGTTGCTCCTGCCTGGACTCTGTTTATGTGGCAGTTGCCAAAGCGGTACCAGGAGATGCTACTGTTGGAGCACCATTGGTCGGATGCTCCTGTTGAGTGTCTCCTCTGCAGAGGATCACGTCCTGGTGTCTGGTCTCTGGTGGGAAGCTGCTGTTGATGCCGAACATTAACCTAGTTTATTCAGTCTCCGGTCTACACACACACACACCAATACACACACACACACACACACACACACACACACACATGCTCTCTCTCTCTCTCTCTCTCTCTCTCTCACACACACACACACACACACACACACACACACACACACACACACACACACACACTTGTTTTACTGAGATGATGGTTTATGATAAAAGTCATTCTAGCACTGTGTTTTTCTCTTGTTCCCTTCCTCCTTTCAGTATCCCATGCTTGCCGTTACATGTACTTAAGTTGGAAGAAAGAAATAGGATTTTTTTTCTGACACACAGTTTTAAAACTTCTACTCCTGCCAGCTTTCTATGCCTTACACTGCCCTTCCTATTAGGAGATAGGACCAAACAAAGACTCGCTACTGTGGAATAAAATACTTATCTGTTGCAAAAAAAAAGCTAGATAGGATGGCTACAGTCACAAAGCACTGGGGCCTATAACAATGAGGCTTAATCAACAGTTTGGATAAGTTTTTTTTATCTTGCAGACAGGGATTGGGTTATTCTGGGGTGTTGAGACCTTTTCAAGTTGATGCGGTGTGACAATGTGTCATATTACATGCTCAGTGCCCCCACAGGCGAGAACTGGTAAGACATAATGGAGTTTTCTTTAGGAATTACACTTTCAAATGTGTGTGTGTGTGTGTTTCTGTGTGTGTGTGTGTGTGTAGCTATGTGTTTGTGTGTATGTGTGTACACTCGTGTAGTTTCATGTAATGTAAGAAGAATTTCATGATGTTTGACAGGCTTGGAAGCCTATTATAAAACCAGCCAGCATGACTAATCTACCAGAGAGAGAGAGTGAGAGAGGAAGAGAGAAGGGAAAACAGAGAGACAGACAGAGATAGAGAGTTGGCGAGGAAGGGAGAAACAGAAGAGATAGACTGAAAAAGAAAATGGGGGAAAGAGAGGGAGAGAGAAAGAAAGGATAGAAAGCGAAAGACTTAATTTGCAACGGCAGTTTTTCTGCATCTCGTGACGGAACTGGAGCAGGTTGTGGACTTGGCAGACGTAACCACGGCGACAGAGGGACACTAGAGGCACGAGAGGCGGGCGAGCCAGCGAACGAGTAAGAGCTGCTGATAATCTCATTCCACATTCAAGTCCCCGTGAGGAGCCCTCCTTGAGCAGCGAGCCTCTGAGATTAGTTATCCAAGCCTCAACTTTCACTGGGAGGGATGGGGACCGGAGAGACATAAGGAGGATGAAAGAAAGAAAGAAAGAAAGAAAGAGAGAAAGAAAGAAAGAAGAACAAGGAAGAAGGGGAATGCCTTTGGTATCCTCTGAATATTTGTGTGAGACAGAGAAAAAAGGAGTTAAGATGCTCTGAAAGAGAAAAGAGAACTAGTAAGAAAAGGATAGAGAGGTTAAACATACAGAAAGAAACTGACAGATGGCGAAACAACAAAGGGAGATAGATAGAGAGGGAGGGAGAGAGAGAGAGAGAGAGGGAGAGAGAGAGAAAGACAGAGGGAGAGAGAGAGACAGAGAGAGAGAGAGGTAGAGAGAGAGGGGGAGAAAGAGAGAGAGAGAGAGAGAGAGAGAGCAAGAGACAATGGATTTAAATGAGAGGAAATGAGAGGAGGTTAGTCAGCGAAGGAGGAGAGATGGGAGAGAGGGATGGGCCCCAGCATGGGCCACACATGAAGAACAGAAGGAGGAAAAGAGAGAGAAACAAAGGCTAATATGCTGGCCACGGGCCGCTCCGACCTCACACACTTCCATCTGTGTGTGTGTGTGTGTGTATGTGTGTATGTGTGTGAGAGATAATGATCCTGTGTGTGTGTGTATGTGTGTATGTGTGTGAGAGATAATGATCCTGTGTGTGTGGAACAGGCCCTGAAGTGCTGAAGTGAATGAATGTGTGTGTGTGTGTGTTTATGTGTGTGTGTGGCTGTGTATATGTGTTTATGTTTGCATGTGTGTGTGTGAGCCTGTGTGTGCACGCATGCGCACGCGTGTGTGTCTGTGTGTGTGTGTGTGTGCCCTGTTGCTCTTGTAAAAGTATGCAGTAATTAACATGGTTGTTTGGGTAGGCCTCAGTTCCCCCCTCCTCTTCCTCTCAAAACATCCAACCAAGGGAGGGACACACCATTTGTCACCATGCTTCCCTTTGCAATTAAACACCACCCCTCCACCCCTCCATTCCCTCTCTCTCTCTCTCTCTCTCTCTCTCTCTCTCTCTCTCTCTCTCTGTCTCCTCCCTCTTTAATCTCTCTTTTATGTTCTTCATTCTTCATACCCCTCTCCCTCTCTCTCCTCCAGTCCCCCCCCCCCCCCCCCCTCAGTGAATCACAGCTCACTGTCTCCTCATAAGTGTGGTATGTGTCCTCCTCGTGGAATGGGAGTGGGGGTATGCTTGTGTTTACGAAGGACACCCCACACACTCACACGCTCCTCTGACTGCTGGGTAATGGAAGACCTTTGTTAGTGTCATAGAGGAGGCAGGAGGCAGGCCAAGGGCCTCCTGCTCAGAGAGAGAACAAGGGAAAGAGACATAGAGAGAGAGAGAGAGAGAGAGAGAGAGGGAAAGAGACATAGAGAGAGAGAGAGAGAGAGAGAGAGAGAGAGAGAGAGAGAGACAGCTAATGTTGGCTTGTCTGTGTGTGTTACGATGTCATATGTTTTCTGTGTGTGGTTGTGTGTGTGTGACTTTGTGCCCTTTTGCGAATTGTGTGTTATTAAACTTGGTCAGTGGTGGTTCTCAAACATTTTCTATCATTCCCCACCTCAGAAGAAGGGCATTTTCCGTGGCCCACTTGTCCCATATTGCACCAACAAAATTGTAAAAAAAAAATACACAAAGTTCACCATTTTCTAATTTATTGAAGTAACATTAATATATTTCTGTCAGTAGCAGCTTATAACACCAGATACAACTTCAACATCAGTGTTCGAAAAATAAAAAAGATATACAGAAAATGGGCAAAGTAATTAAATTGTGCTTCAGTTTCTCACTTTTCCATCTGTACAAAATTAAGCTGAGGCAGGTGAACAAATGACTGCCTTATCACAGCATCAGTGACTGCAATGAGCCGGTTTTGTAACACACACAATGCACATGGGTCGCTCCTCATCACCCACCTCAGCTACAGTGAATGCTAAAGCAAGATATGCTTCATCATATTTTCTTTTTGGTTGGCATTTTCATTGGTTTGCCTTTTCTTTCTCTGGTGGCGTATGTTACGCCCCACTACTGGATGGCCCTACTGGGGCTAATAACAAAGCCACCACTGATCCAAGTAAAGCCAAAACACCTTTAAAATGTAACCCAACCAGTGGGATTTATTAACATAAGGACAAAAGACACAGACAACAAAGTAAATCCACAAACAAGGTCCAAATCGTAACACAACCCCAGGCTGAGAGGCGACAATCCCAGGCTGAGAGGCGACAATCCCAGGCTGAGAGGCGACAATCCCAGGCTGAGAGGCGACAATCCCAGGCTGAGAGGCGACAATCCCAGGCTGAGAGGCGACAATCCCAGGCTGAGAGGCGACAATCCCAGGCTGAGAGGCGACAGCAACAGCCAGCAGTCCCACACCAAAAGCCTCTCCCTGGCAGCAGGAACCAGGTGCTCCTAAGTAGTACTTGATCACGTGACCAGGTGCTCCTAATCAGGTCAATCAGCTGGCTCTCCTGAGCAGGTATGGGAGAAGCAGAGGGACAAACAGCACTGGGAACATACAGACAATACATACAGCCGTAACAGCGTATAATTGCCAACTGTTGGGCCCTTGTAACAAACTTGTCCATTTTGAACCTTAAACGACATACAAACGTCTGCCGCCCGGTTGTATTATTGTCATTATTCCGCCCCAATTAACATGCCGACGTCTAGCCTATATTATTTGCACTACGGTTCCAGGCAAGATTTGTTTTTCTGGTTTCCTATCTAATGTTATTTTAACATGTTAAGGGCAATTAGTGAATTCATTGTGAGTGGGTGTTTTAATTTACTGGCAAATTTCTTCCAATTTCATGCGCCCCACCTGCAATACCTCTGCAATGAACGCTGAACTTGGTCAAAGTCATAGTGCTATATGGCGAGAGAAGGAGAAAAAGAGATTGAGAGACAGAAGGAGAGGGTGATGCTAAATCGTGTGATTGTGGTGGGGATGTGTGATTGTTTTTTATGTACATGTACAGTATCTTTGTGGTTCTTTTTGGCATTTTTTCAGTGTTTTAGATTTAGATAGGAGTTTTGGATCATTTTTATTATGTGGAGAGACTTTGTCTGAGTTGTTTGCGTAATCTTTTTGTCTTCATGCAGATGTGCTGTATCTGTTTATTTATCCATATAAAATAAAACCTGTTAATTCACTTATGAGGACCAAACGCTGCACAGCAGCCAACCCCAAGAATGAATGATCTGAGGGCTCTTACTGTCTCTCTCTCTTTCTCTCTCTGACTTCGTCACACACACACACACACACACACACACACACACACACACGCACACACACACACACACACAAACACACACACACACACACACAGAGGAGTTACTGTCAAATAATGGACTCATAATGGACTCATCTGTACCTCAGCCTCTCAGTCTGAATGGTACATTCTTTCAGTCGTCATGTGATCCTGTGTCAGCCTCTGGAATGCAGCGCTGGGTGCCAAGCCTCCCGAGTCCTAATGCCACGCTCGTACCCGCATTACCCAGCCACTTCAGAGCGCGCATGTGTGTGTGTGTGTGTGTGTGTCTTAATGCCATGCTCGTACCCGCATTACCCAGGCACTTAGCATGAGAGCGCGCATGTGTGTGTGTGTGTGTGTGTGTGTGTGTGTGTGTGTGTGTCTGTGTGTCTGTGTGTGTGCGTGTCTTAATGCCACGCTCGTACCCGCATTACCCAGGCACTTACCATGAGAGCGATCATGTGTGTGTGTGTGTGTGTGTGCGTGTGTGTGTGTGTGTGTGTGTGTGTCTTAATGCCATGCTCGTACCCGCATACATTATAGGGGTGTTGAAATTAATCATATAATCGATGCATCGCGATGCAGACGTGAACAATTAATAATCGTTTCAATAGCAGATCATAATCAATTATAATGTATTGTGATAACCTGTGTTAATTGTGTTCTGTTCTGCTGATATTCCTTATGTGTTTGTGCCTTTAAGGAAAGGGAGTTGAGTGTGTGTGTGCGCGCATGTGTGTGTGGGTGCGCCCGGGGTAAGAGGAAAAGTTGCTGCACTGTTGTGCTGTAGTGTTTTGTGGAATAAACATGGGTTGTGGCTAAACAGCAACTATGTTGTACCTTTTACAGTCATTTTTTCTCGCCATAAGTATTAAAAATAGCACCCGGTAACCCGTTTTGTCTATGGCAACCTGTGTCTATGGTCTTTGTCTCATCTACGAGACCTATTCGTCGTCGTGTAGCATACATCACAACACAACATGACGGCGCCATAAAAATAAAAATGTTGGGAACACCACCAACTTAAGAAATCCGTTAGCCGTCTCCATCCAGAGTTGTTAACAACACCGGTGTTATGCGGAGTTGTCCTACTTCTGTGAAATGTCCTACTGTAGGAAGAAATGACAGACATCTGCCGAGCTGTGCTACCTTGTCAGAAAATCCCACCGTGCACTTTCAGTTTCATTTTTTTGTCACTGTACGCTCGCTATTTTAATGTTTTTTTTGCAAGTGCGTTCAAACACAGAGAATGATGTCGTCGGAAATAAAACACAGATGTATAACGTTTTGACAATTCCAATTAGCAAATTAGAATATGTTTCCACACTGGTAAGTGCAAGTAGGACCCTATGACAATTAAATTTACCTCGGCAGAGTATGCTTCCACAATTATATAGCAGATAGGACGTTTTGACAGTTCAAATGACCCTGTCAGAATATGTTTCTACATTGATGTGCAGGTAGGATGTTCTGACAATTGATAAATTTTATCAAATAAAAGAGGAAGGTAATATCTGACTGCTTGTGTTTGTTGATGAAATCAAAGCCATGTGAAGTAATATGTTGTGAATAATCGTGTAATGTAAAGCCATGTGAAGTAATATGTTGTGAATAATAGTAATGTGATGTGAATAATCGTGATGCATCGTGATGCATCGAGATATCGAATCGAATCGAATCGCTAACTTAATAATCGTAATCGAATCGAATCGTGAGATGAGTGAAGGTTCACACCACTAATACATTACCCAGGCACTTAGCATGAGAGCGATCATGTGTGTGTGTGTGCGTGTGTGTGTGTGTATGTGTGTGTGTGTCTTAATGCCATGCTCGTATCCGCATTACCCAGGCACTTAGCATGAGAGCGCGCGCGCGCGTGTGTGTGTGTGTGTGTGTGTGTCTTAATGCCACGCTCGTACCCGCATTACCCAGGCACTTAGCATGAGAGCGCGCATGTGTGTGTGTGTGTGTGTGTGTGTGTCTTAATGCCATGCTCGTACCCACATACATTACCCAGGCACTTAGCATGAGAGCACGCATGTGTTTGTGTGTGTGTGTGTGTGTGTCTTAATGCCACGCTCGTACCCGCATTACCCAGCCACTTAGCATGAGAGCGCGCATGTGTGTGTGTGTGTCTGTCTTAATGCCATGCTCGTACCCGCATACATTACCCAGCCACTGAGTATGAGAGCGTGCACGTGTGTGTGTGTATGTGTCTTAATGCCATGTTCGTACCTGCATACATTACCTAGGCTCTTAGCATGAGTGCGCGCATGTGTATGTGTGTGTGTGTGTGTGTGTGTGTGTGCCATGCTCGTACCCGCATACATTACCCAGGCACTTAGTATGGGCATGCGCGTGTGTGTGTGTGTGAGAGACAGAAAGAGTGAGTGAGGGAGTTTGTATTTGTGTTTGTTTGTGTGTATGAGTCAGTGTGTGTGTGTGTGTGTGTGTGTGAGAGAGAGAGAGACAGAGACTTTGTGTGTGTGTGTGTGTGTGTGTGTGTGTGTGTGTGTGTGTGTGTTTAAGGTGAAAGGGGTTTTGTTCCGAGCTGAAAGGGATGCATAGTTATTCTAATGAGGCGTGGGAGACAGGAGCTTCGTAAAGAGCTCTTCACTCTTTCTTTACCTCTCCATCACTCTTTTTTTGTTTTCCGCTTCTGTCTATCGTTCTCTCCTTCTCTCCATCTCTCCCTCTCTCTACTACTCTCTTGTTTTACCTCCTTTTATTCCCGTCCCCCCCTCTATCGCTCGTCACGCTCACTTTTTCTTTGTTTTTGTCTTTTATCCCCTTTTATTTGTTCCCTCCCTGCCTGTTGTCCTCCTCCCCTCCCCCCACTCTGTCGCTTCTCTTCTCTCCTCTCATTCTCTCGTTCTCTTGTTCTCTCGTTCCGTCTCCTCCTCTGCGGACACAACCTTTTCCCTTTCTTCCCTGGCAGCCAACGTGAGAAGAAGGTCAGGTGAATGTTAATGGCGGAGAACAAAAAGTAGCTCTAAAGGTCTCCCTAATTATCCAGACACCGTTTATCCCCTAATCACAACCCCCTCACACACACACACACACACACGTGCCATCCATAACACACACACACACACACACGTCATCCATAACACACACGGGACTGCTGCTCCACAGGGCCTCCCCGTTTTCACATTCATCATCTCCGGGTGTTATGACTGCAAGGTGGCGTTAGAAGTCTTGTATGAGGTGGCTGTTTAAGGTCAGTGAGAAAGAAAGTTAAGTCAAGTCAAGTAGGTTTCATTGTCGTTTCAGCCATTTGCATAGTACACATTGAGAGGGAAAAAAACGTTTCATGGGGAACAGTTGGTGTTATACACAACAGTTAAAACACAGTAGAGAGACAAGGCAGATACAGTATAGTGTGCACACACACACACACACTAAAGATACACACACATGCAGAGACACACACACACACCAGGGATGGAAATTGGCATGAAAGCTGGTAAAATATGAAAGGGCTGGTAAATTTAATCATTTATTTTTCAGTGTTTGGTAAAGGTTCAAATTTTTTTACGTTAATTTCCAAGGGCCCAGCACTGACAGGGGCCACATTAAAGACACTGTTAATATTATTAAAATTGTGTTATTTCAGAGTGCCCAACATTTCTACCAGCATCCTTGCAGGTACAAACATTGTTTTGTCTCTATCATTGTTTTTAAATGCAGCACTTGTTGCAAAACCTTGGTGTGTGTGTCTGTGTGCTTAAGCTATGTCTCAGGTCAGTGCTCAAAGGCGTGGGGTCATCCTTCTAAGTGAAAGTCCCATTTTGTCACGGCACAGCACAGCACACACAATGAAATTCACCTCTACATGTAACCCATCACACACGTGAGCAGGGGGAAAGCCATGACAAAGGCGCCCAGGGACGGTAGCATGCTCAGGGTACCTCAGAGGCGCTATTGGCGACCCAGGATCCGAACCTGCTCTCCTGCGGTCACAGGGCTGATACCTTAACCGCTAGGCCACCACTGCCCCCTCCTACAGCACTTCCCCTGCCAGTGTTTTCCTGTCATGCATTGGTGAGCCACAGCTACTGGTGCTGGTCAGTCACTCTCCCCACCCAGATAAGATAAGATGAAGATGAGTCTTTATTGTCTCTCTGGATTGAGACATTTTGTTTTGGGCAGTGAGAGCGTGATTACACAAATTTCAGTCAGTGTCACCCCTGTCAGTGTGGGGAATTGGACCTGTGAGCCTTTGTCTGCAAGTTTGACTCCTTAACCACTAGCCCATGACTGCTATACTCTTAATGTAAACTTTTTTATTTATTAATTTGCTGGAATTTGCTGGCATGTGAATGTGTGGTGAGACATAAATCATTACACTTGTGAAGCAGGTGGGGACTTGGGTGTTGTAATAAGTGAGACATACTGTTATAAATACTGACAGCTTTGACATCCACCCAGCTCCCGCATGCTTGCAGCAAACACCCTTAGTCTCAGTCTGCCTCTCTAGCCCTCTCTCTCTCTCTCTCTCTCTCTCTCTCTCTCTCTCTCTCACACACACACACACACAGACACACACACACACTCACACACAGGAGTGAGAAGTACTGTTATAAATAATGCCAACATTGACATGCTCCCAGCTCCACACTACTGGGCTTTGGCAGAAAGTTGACTTTAAAGTCTTCCGTGCCAAGACTGTGCAAAACTCACAGCTAATGTGAGGACCAGGAGCCACCAGGAGCACACGCACACACACACACACACACACACACACACACACACACACACACACACACACACACACACACACACACACACACACACACACACACACACACACACACACACACACACACACACACACACAGGTAATATGAGGGCCAGCTCCCACCAGCCCAGCCAAGAGTGCACTGTTTTCAGCATTCTTCTCACCTCGCTGCCTCCTCTGTAACTCCTCCCCAGGTATCGATAGAAAGATGGCCGCCAGTCACAGAGAATGTGCAATCACCACGAAGCTAGGTGTTTCAACACAGGTCTTGGAGTTTCAAAGGTGTGTGTGTGTGTGTGTGTGTTTGTGTGTGTGTGTGTTTGTGTGTGTGTGTTTGTGTGTGGATGTGTGTGTGTGTGTGTGTGTGTGTGTGTGTTTGTGTGTGTGTGTGTGTGTGTGTGTGTGTGTGTGTGTGGATGTGTGTGTGTGTGTGTGTGTGTGAGTGTGTGTGTGTATCAGTGGAGATTGGCTGGAAAGGTCATTGGTTTGCCTTTAATGTCAGTTGTTATGACTGCTTTCTGAGAGAGTACCTTTTCCCTGATATAAACACACATGCATACACACTTACAAACACACATACACAGACAGACACAAATCCACACACACATACAAACACAGACACACACACAAACACACACAGACAGGGGATCAGTGCCCTTGTTTAAAAAACATGACTGAATTGGGTGAAGGAGTTTAATTGGATCCCTCCTGTAAAAGGGGTAGGGCCCAGCACAGCATTGTACTAATGTAGGGCCCAGCACAGCATTGCACTAATGTAATGGCAGCGTAACTTAGAAGTGCTATCAAACTGTAATTAAAAAAACGAGATCCAATCAGGATTCCCATTACCACTCTCTCTCCGTAACAGCCTCCGCTTGGCTATAGCTCTACAGAGGGAAAAAAGAGAAAGTTCAGTGAGTAATACGACTGAAGATGACAAAAAAAAGAAAGATCGGATAAAATGGACTTATAGAACACATTCTGGGATGTCAGTGGCTGTAGACATTTTCAATCTCACTTGCACTGACGAGAGCGACTCTTGAAAAGACTCGTCACACACAAGTTGAGTGTGACGGGTTTCTGAGGTTTCTGAGCGCAGTGCAGAAACACGTTACATTTGCATTTTTGTCAATGTGGGGTGGCATAGCGACCCGAGAATTTGCCACCAGTAAACGGCATGGACTGAATGTTGACAACCCCCAGCAGTGAAGGTTTTTATTTAACATTGAAGCAGGACGAACTCGCACTGCTGTATTATCAGTTCAGTTGTCATATTTTATGGACAGGGGAAGGGGATAACTTAGGAGTTCTCCAACAAGCCCTGGTGTAGTTCAAGGATTAGTGGATTTCACATGCCCCAAAATAGAGTAAGAGAATAAAATATGCAGTGAAATGGAAGTTGTTCAACTCATGTCCAATAATAATAATAATAATAATAATAATAATAAATAACAAATAATAATAATACAGTACACAAACTCTTTCCTTCTCTTTCTTCACACACACACACACACACACACACACACACACACACACACACACACACACACACACACACACACACACACACACACACACACACACACACACACACACACACGATATCCATACCAACGTGTAATACACAGATTTGTTTTACACTTCACGTTAATGTTCCCTGTTACAGAGTATCTACATCATGATGCACAGTGTAAGAAAGTGTGGAACAATATGTAACTTTATGCACCTAGGTACACTGTACCTTGGGGTCAGGTTAATGGTCACAGTGTACGTACATAATGTGTGTTGTTACATGCAAGTACAATGTAAAAGGGACAGCTTACATTTTTACATGGAGTGTGTCCACTATCCAAATGTTTGTGGAATACTCATTTTATTCCTCCTTGGGATGCTTTTGGATCATCAGAGACATTGTAACAGTTAGAATGTCTCTGATGATCAAAAAGCATCCCAAGAAGGAATAAAATGAGTATTCAAAAAGGATCTGATCTTCACATACCATCCTGACCTATTCGGGTGTTTTTGTGTTCAGTGATACATAGCGTAATGATGGCAGTGTGCTGATTAGAAAGTGACTCTCAGGAGGTAACTTGTTAACCTTTGAAGCAGTGCTGAGTAATGGGGCCTAGCTATTTTGATTTCAGTCATTCACTGAGACTCTCATTCATATCTCTTCTGCAGGTCACAGTCCAGTGCTCACTCTATTTATCAGTTTTGTTGTGCTGGAACATCTTTTATGATATAACACTAGAGCAGGGAAAATGGCTGATAATTTATGATAATTTTACTGGCCAGGGAATAAGGACCAAAACTCTGACACAAACCCTCTGGTCTCAGAATACACACACCCTGTGTGTGCCGTGGTGAAGGTCACTCTCTCAGAGGAGTGTCTGCCAAACATCTGTATGGCACTCGTGAACCTTTCCTTTTTGTTTAGGTAGCACTTTTATTTTACGGTTCCTTTTTTAGTGTGTACACATCTACCAATGTACATACAGTTGTGCTCATAAGTTTACATACCCTGGCAGAATGTATGATTTCTTAACCATTTTTCAGAGAATCATTTGGGTAGTTTCTGTTGTCATAAAGATTTTAAAAAGTAAACACAGGTGTTCGGCAAACCACTAACCATCAGCAAAAAAAAAAAAAAGGTTTTCTTTTATCATTCATATCCTCTGAAAAATGGTTAAGAAATCATCAATTCTGCCAGGGTATGTAAATTTATGAGCACAACTGTACCATAACACTAATAATAACACTAATCCTATGGTACAGTGTACAGTAAGTACATAATGTTACCTACTGTTACTCACTTTGCTACACTGTACCTAATTAATGTAACAGTAAAATAAAGTGTAACCAAAACCAGGCTGTGCCATTCCCTCTATGCCTTTCCCACACGCGTGGAGAGGAGTTAGCCTGATGTTATCGGCTGCTTAGGTTAACATGCTCAGGGAGAGAACATTCCGGTGCTTTCTTGGCGGCCTCTCAAGAGCTCGCTCAGATTCTGGCACCTGCTCCGCCCCCCGAGAGGCCCCCGTGCCAATCACACTTCGGCTTTCTGCTGAACCGCACCTCATCAACACTCACACCCCCTTCTCTGCTCTCTGTCTCTCTCTCTCTCTCTCTCGATTTCACTCTCTCTTGTTCTCTCTTTTTCTCTCTTACACCGTCTCTTTACACTTTACACTGTTCTCTTTTTCTTTCTCTCTCAATCTCTCCCTTTCTCACTCTCTCTATATCTCTCTTTCACTCTTTCTTTTTCTCTTTCCCTGTGTCTCTTCCTCACACATTGTCTCCTCTCTTCCTGTCTCTCTCTTGTTCTCGTTCTCTATGTCGTTCTCATTCTCTTTTCCTCTTTCCCTGCCTCTCTCTCACACGATCTCTTCTCTTTGTCTTCTTCTCGTTTTCTCTCTCTTCTAGTCTTGTTCTCTCTTTCTACAGTATTTCTTTCTCTTTCTCTCTCTCTCTCTCTCTCTCTCTCTCTCTCTCTCTCTCATCCTGCCACCTGTCTGTCTCACACTCTTTATCTTCTCTTTCTCTCTTTTTCTTTCTCACACACATTCTCTCTTTCTCTCACCCTTTTTCACGTTTTTCACTCTCTCCTCTTTTCTACACATTTCATCCCTTGCTTCCCCATGTTACATTAGTTTCATCATGCTGGGAGACGGCTGCTTTCCTGTGCCTCGAGTGTGCTTTCTTTCTGCCTCTCTCTCTATCCCTCTGTCTCTTTATTTCTCATGATTTGCCACTAGTTTTTTTCTCTCTCTCTCTCTTTGTGTGTCTCTCTCTCTCTCTCTCTCTCTCTTCAGCTTTCTTCAGCTATCATTCACCCTATATCTAGTGCAGGGAGAGGGAAAGTAGGACAGTGGCATGTTAATCAGAGTGGTAAACAGAATGCCCTAGAGACCCTCTGGGTGTGTGTTCATGTGTGTTTTGGGGTGTGTGTGTGTGTGTTTGTGTGTGCGTGCATGTTTGTATATGTGCATCTGTGTGTGTGTGTGTATTTGTATGTGTGTGTGTGTGTGTGTGTGTGTGTGTGGATGTGTCTGTGTGTGCGGATGTGTGTGTGCGGTTGTGTGTGTGTCTGTCCCTGGCCTCTCAGTCTCGGTGGGCGTTAGAGCTGTCTCGGTGGCCTCTTGCTAATGACGTCACACGGCTGTCAGCTGCGGTGAAGAGTTGTCCAACGTTCCACAGTGCACGTGCCTGCCCACACAACCAACAGTCTCACAACAGCATCTCATCTCTCCACTTCAACACAACCCAGCCTACTGCCCTACACAGCTAAAAGACAGTAACTACATATTTTGTCAAAACGAGTTTCAGTTTAGACTGGAAATTGACTTTATAGCACCTCCTGTGTTAAGTGACTAAATCTCTCATTTCTTCTTAATAAGAAAGTACATAAAAGCATCACCACTATTATATAAAATGTTTAATTGGGCAGTATGACAACTTTGAAGGATTTTTTTTCAGTTTCACTGTTCATGTAGTTACTGTACTTTGCCTTTGTAGGGAACCTAGTCCACTGCGGTTCTTACAAGAACAACTGTGGCCGGTTTGGCCTAATGGTTAAGGAGCTGGTCTTGGGATTGGAGGGTCGCAAGTTAAAAAATACCCACATCCATTGCTGAATTACCCTTGAGCAAGGCTAACCCCATGTTGCTTTATGTGGAGCTGTCCCTGTACCTAAATACTGTAACTGTAGGTTTCTCTGAATAACATCATTGACTAAATACAATGTAATGTAACTGAGGGTAGTTCTGGGGGGTATTCCAGAAAGTGGGTTTAGTCACTTAGCAGAAGCAAGTGTATTATATTATGTCACTACGTCATTTTGTTACTGTATTCATCTGCTCTGACGTCACTGGACTGCAAGAAATGTTGTCTTGTTGTGACCTTGTCAAACTGTAAAGCACTTTGAGCTGCATCTTGTATGTATGAATTATGCTATACAAGTAAAGATTATTATTATTATTATTATTATTATTATTATTATTATTAGCATTTGGATGTTAAATCCCTTTAAAATAAACGTTGCAAGTTCACTTCCTCACTGGGAGTGTTTTTCACTGGGTAAAGCCTAATTTTAATTGGAACAGCAACAGAAATGGCAGCCATGGCAATGGCACATGGAGAGCAGTGTGTGGGGATGATGCCTTGCCTAGGGCACCTCAGTCACAGAGGAGGATGGAGGAGGGCGTTGGTCATCACTCCCCCTACCTATGGCTGAGTTCAAGATGCATTAAACGTAGCAACACGGTTAATTGAGGAACATGGTTGGCAGAGGAAATCATGGAAGACGACCGTACAAAGTTGTCGCCGATTGGATAAGTGGTCGAACACGCCTTGCAAAAAAGGGAGCAAACAATCCCGAAAGCATGTCACAGAACGTTGCACTACGTTGCGGCCAAACAATTAGTTCAATCAGGAAACCGTAGCAAACTTTTGCATCGGTTGAACTCGCCCTATGGCTGCAAGTCCAACCCCTTAACTACTAGGCCAACTACTACTGCCCCACTTAAGTCATAAGACTCTTTTTTTAGAAGGTTTAGCCCTTACTCTGAGTTAACGTATTTAGGAGAGGCACCAAAGCCCCTATTCGTAATGCCCCCCTGGACCTCGGTTGGTGTTTGTGTTTGTTGTTTTGTTTGTTTGTTTTTTGTTGTATCGCTACAGACTCAGTGTTGAGCAGCAATAGCCCCTCTCCTACCTGTGCTGTGTGATTCTCCCCAAGATACCAACGCACGTTGGAACAAAATAACAAAAT
>CM050199.1:21860000-21865000 GCA_027475355.1 Coilia nasus
GTTGCTATGTAATGTTTGTCATACAGTGTTTTAAAGTGTGTTTCACTTACTTCTTCACACAGTCACATACACACCAAGTCTCTCTATCTCTCTCTCACACACACACACACCAACACACACACCAACACACACACACACACACACACACACACACACACACACACACACACACACACACACACACATACACACACACACATGCACACAAGCACACACACATACAGAAACACAAACACAAAACACGGACACGCGCGCGCGCACACACACACACACACACACACACACACACACACACACACACACACACACACACACACACACACACACACACACACACACACACACAAACCTTATTGGTCCAATCTTGTGAAATTGGTGGGTCTATTAAATTGCTCCTATGACCTGGGGCTGTATGACAAATAAGGGATAGAGTGTAGCAGAGGGCTATGTGTGGACGGAGGAGTGCAGCCAGCAGTGTTGGTCTTTCATTAACTCTGTTGTGTTTCATTCAGCCTGTGCAGGGTGCTTTACCAGGGCCCAATATCCCTGTGTGTGTGTGTGTGTGTGTGTGTGTGTGCGCTCGTATTTTGTGTTTGTGTTTGTGTATGTTTGTGTGCTTGTGAGCATGTCTCTATGTGTGTGTGTGTGTGTGTGTGTGTGTGTGTGTGTGCGCCCGTATTTTGTGTTTGTGTTTGTGTATGTGTGTGTGCTTGTGTGCATGTCTCTATGTGTGTGTGTGTGTGTGTGTGTGTGTGTGGGGGTTTGTGTGAGTAAGTGTGTTGGTCTGATAGCTGTGCAGATTCAATTTTAGCAGGTCCACACTACCTTTCACTACCTTCATCCTGCAGAAAAGATCACCCCCCCCCCCCCCCTTTTTGTCCCAGATAATGAACACAAGACTGAGAGAAGGGGTGTGTGTGTGTGTGTGTGTGTGTGTGTGTGTGTGTTGGTCTCTGCTATAAGTGTCTTTTAGCCTGCAGGTGTCTCTGTCTTTGGGCTCGTCCTGGCGAAAGGTGCCAGGGGGCACGAGGAATAGACAGGTGCAACTTCATTAGAATATTCCGGAGAGATGAGTTGAGGTAAGGTGAGGTGAGGCAAGGCCGTCATCCCTGGGAACGCGCTGCTGCTGAGCCACGCTCATTCGTAAGGTCAAAGCGCACCCTCCTCTTCTCTTCTCTTCTCTTCTCTTCTCTTCTCTTCTCTTCTCTTCTCTTCTCTTCTCTTCTCTTCTCTTCTCTTCTGTTTACTTTCCTCTTCCCATCCCTCCCTCCCTCCCTGGCCTGATGCATCAGCGCCTTTCACACTCTTTCACTTCTTTGCAAAGCATCTGAAACCTGCATTGGTATTCGTTCACTCCACAGTGGGCGTATACTTCACCAATTTTGCTTCAACCAATCGCCACTGATAAATTAAGCTAGTTAATTAAGCTTTTACCAAAATCCGTAGAAGTAGGCCAATAACGTCTTTTCCCTCGAGAAAATTCCTAAATTCCTTAAGCGCTCTTTTTCTGATTTTAAATCCTCAATTTTGGGAATAGTTGCCAACACAGAATGTATAGCTTCGTCTATATCCAGTCAAGTCAAGTATTCAAGTCAAAAGTATTTCTGTGTCTCTGTTGTGCTTTCTCTCTCTCTGTCAATCTTTCTCGAAGCTTTCTTCTGTGTCTCTGTGAAGTTTTTTTGTTCTCTTGCTGTTTTGTTTAGGGCTGCATGATATTGGAAAAATGTGCGATATGCGGTAACACTGCTGAATGTTGCGATGCCGATATGTTTTGCGATAAATAAACAGATATTTAAATATAGTTTTAACATCTTTCAGCTTAACCTTCACCTCTAGGCCATAGCCAGTGCGCAGCCTATGGGGGTGGATATCAAGGGCAGTAGGACTCCATTTGATTTCCCAAATATCTTCATATGTGGAATGTGAAACATCTTACAGTAATGTGCAATATATTGCAGTTAAGCACATATTTATATCACAATATTGTATATTGCGATATCATGATATTTTTGATATATTGTGTAGCCCTAGTTTTGTTTTTATTCTGCCGCCTCCTCTTATCTCCTTTCTTTAATCTCTCGCTCATTCTTATGTCTGGTCTCGCATCGAATGTCTGTCTCTTCTCCTCCTTCTCTTTCTATTCCTCCATCTCTTCTTCCTCCATCTCCATCTGTCTCTCCACTCATCTCCCTCTCCTTCTCTCTCCTGGACAAGATGCAATCAGCTCTTGTAGCTGGATGAGCCAAAGAAATTAAACTCGCTCTCAGTCTGTCTGCCTTTTGTTTCAATTCCCTTCTGTCTCTCTCTTTTTTCTCTCTCTCACTCCCCCCTCTTTCTCTGTTTCTCTCTCTTCCTCTCTTTTTCACTCTTCCTCACTCCCTCTCTCTCTCTCTTTTTGTTTGTCTCTCCCCCCCTCTCTCTCTGTTCCACTCTCTCTCACCACTCTCTCTCTCCTTTCTCTCTCCCCCACTCCCTCTCTTTCACACTCTCTCTCTCGATCACTCTCTCTCTCTCTCGATCACTCTCTCCCTCCTCTTCTTGTCCCCCACTCCCTCTCTTTCATGCTCTCTCTCTCTCCATCACTTTCTCTCTCCTTTCTCTCTCCCCCACTCCCTCTCTTTCACACTCTCTCTCTCTCCATCTCTCTCTCTCCTCTTCTTGTCCCCCACTCCCTCTCTTTTATGCTCTCTCTCTCTCCCCCACTCCCTCTCTTTCATGCTCTCTCTCTCTCTCTCTCTCTCTCTCTCCATCATTCTCTCTCCTCTTCTTGTCCCCCACTCCCTCTCTTTCACGCTCTCTCTCTCTCCCCCACTCCCTCTCTTTCACGCTCTCTCTCTCTCCATCTCTCTCTCCTCTTCTTGTCCTCCACTCCCTCTCTTTCACGCTCTCTCTCTCTCCATCTCTCTCTCTCTCCATCACTCTCTCTCTCTCCTCTTCTTCTCCCTTACTCAACGCTCTTCTGTTTTATGTTGCTTTCGTGTTCAGCTGACTGATGAAGTGAGAGATGAAGGATGAGGTGTTTTTACCAACCTTGTCTTCTGTCTGCGTTCACAGGAGCCCAATCACACACACACACACACACACACACACACACACACACACACACACACACACACACACACACACACACACGTACACAGCAGTTTCATATATGCACATCCTGCCCCCATCACCTGCACAGAGAATACTTTCACTCCTCCTGACAGACGCCAAATGAAGCAGTCAGGATTTTTGCGTACAATGACATGGCTCTAATCACGTACACCCCATCACAAAACACGTAAACACACACACACACACACACACACATACACACATGCACACACACACACACACACACACACACACACACACACACACACACACACACACACACACACACACACACACACACACACACACAGATAGACTCACACACAGATTGACTCACATGTATATGCACATGAAACCCCCACCCCCTTAGACACATACACAGTGGATCAGTGGATACTTTCACTCATCCTGACACACACACACATACACACACACACACACACACACACACACACACACACACACACACACACACACACACACACACAGATAGACTGGAGTATACATGCACACGAAACCTCCGTCCCTTAGACACATAAACAGTGAATACTTTAACTTATGTTGAGACACATACACACACACACACACACACACACACACATACACACACACACACATAGACTGGAGTATACATGCACTTGAAACCTCCACCCCTTAGACACATAAACAGCGAATACTTTCACTCATCTTGACACGCGCAGCTCGGAGGAGTTGTCAGCTTTTAACGCCCATGAATACTAATGCCCCTCCACCCCCACGCCCACCCCCACCACAATGTCTCCTCTTCTCCTTCTCCTCCTCCTCCTCCTCCTCTATCCTCTCTCCTTTCTCCTCTGTCCTCTTACCTTGCCTTACCTGACTTCTCTCCCGAGAAAGGAGAGGGAATGTTTGCCATCGCAGTCTCACAGCGATAACATTAACAACAACGACAGTTTTTATTTATATTACGTCTTCCTGACGATAGCCCAAGGTGCCTCTCAACCTCGTAAAATAATACGGGCGCAATAAAAGTGATGAAACATTAGCGTCTCGAAATGACAAAGCCCAAGAAAATATAAAAGAAAAATAAAATCAGCGTAAATCTAAAAGTGTGAAAGCACCGCAGAGTGTCCTTTGTGTCAGTGACTGACTTAAAGAGTTTATGAGGGTGATAGGGCCCTAAAACCTCGGAAATATAGTTGAGGGCCAGGCTATGTAGCACTTTGCAGCCAATCAATAAGGTCCTTTCAGAAATGTATTGGCAGGTGTTGCAGAAAGGCTAAAAGTGGGGTGATATATGAACGTTTTTTGCCTCGATTGATGGCCTAGCTGCTAAGTACCACATCACCTGGAGCTTCTCTTTATTGACGATTGTTATTGACGATTGTGTTTCTGTTTGTGTGTGTATGTGTGTGTGTATTGTCTCTGTGTTTGTGTGTTTCTGTGTGCGTGCAGTGTGTGTGTGTGTGTGTGTGTGTGTGTGTGTGTGTGTGTGTGTGTGTGTGTGTGTGTGTGCGTGCTTATGTGTGTTTGTGTGCATTGAGGAGTGTGATAAATTCTCTGTAAGCGTAAACATGTTTGTGTCTCTTTGTGTGTGTGTGTGTGTGTGTGTGTGTGTGTGTGTGTATGAGTGATTGTGTTTGTGTGGCTGTGTGAGTGTAAGTACTGCTTTGATTGCTTTTAAATATTTTAGTGTCATTAAAAAGTGGGTAACGATATTTTGAGACATTATGCAGCTAGTAAAACAAGCAGTGGTTGACTTTTATGTGTGGATGTTGAAGCATAAAGCAGATTGAAGTATGCCCCTGAGGTATAGGAAGTGTTCAAACTAAAGCAACTAACACGTTTTTCTGATAGTCTTCGGGAACACCAAGGACCAATCATCAATGCTTTTATTAGATCTAAATAAGACAGTCGGCGCAGAGCTC
>CM050199.1:21872500-21875000 GCA_027475355.1 Coilia nasus
CACTCTCTCTCAAACTTTCTCCCGTTATTTTAGAAAAAATCTCCCAAAGAATCACTTTTGTATTTGGCCTAGGGATATTTTTTTGTATTTTTTCCTGTAGTGTGTGTGTGTGTGTGTGTGTGCGCGCGTGCATGTGTGTGTGTGTGTGTTCATGTGTGCACACGCATATGTGTGTGCACCTGTGTGTGCATGTGTGTAAAGACTCCTTTGATACCTTTAAATGTGCTGTACAAATTAAATAATTAATTTGTTTATTTTTGTTATGGTTATTCCATCACTTGCAAAGTTTTACTACTGACTAATGCTTGCCATCTCTCTCAACTCATTTACTGTAAGTTTTAGCACAGTTCACAGTGCCTAGAGTACCAACCCTGACCTTTCCCTCCACATATCTGGTGAAGAGTGTAATAAAGCACATTAAGAGTTTCAAAACTGAAGTAAAATATTCCTTTTTAAGTTTAAAGCTGGCAGGAGTTTTTCTAAAGCTATTTTGTCTGAGCCTTGACTCAACTCAACAGCCGTTGCATCATTGTGAGATTGAAGGGTCTTCTGAAACAAAAAATGCTTGGAGTGGACCATGAATGTACAAAAAAATGTGTGATTGCACGATGTCAGGTTATTATTTTAGAGAGTTTTCAAGCATTTCTGAGAAACAAGCAAACTTGCCCTTGGTCAAGTTCCATTGTACAATGATGAAACACCCCTCAGTTTCGCGATATCTTGTAGAGATAGCTCATACTTCTATCCTTTAAACTTATTGATGCTGAATATTTCTTTTGGCTCACACGTGGCAATGAATCACACAGATTTTGTTACTTATTTAAACAGCCTTGAACAATGTTTAGGCCAGTTTTGTGTTTTCAGTTTGAGTGAGAGACTGTTGTGTTTGCGATCATAGCTACAGCTATGTAGCCTACAGTACATCTATGCTTTTGTTTTTCTAGTTAACAGAGCTTTAATATTCACCAGATTGGTACAGTTTTCAGCTAAACAACTTCTTTGCTCTATGCGCAAATACTGACTTGCTTACTAAATGTAAAGTAAGTGATCAATGTGCTTGGATTTGTGCTCTCACTCTCTCTCTCTCTCTCTCTCTCTCTCTCTCTCTCTCTCTCTCTCTCTCTCTCTCTCTCTCCCTCTCGTTCTCCCCCTCACAATTATTTTCTTGATTGCACCATGTGTAGATTCCCTTTAGAGGGTTAGAAAGATGGGCGGAAGCCAAGCAGTGATGAACAGAACCAACAGATATCTGAGAATCTAATTAATATGTTCCCTTGGTATACTCGAACTTGTGTGACCTCCACACTTTACTGGTGTGTCATTATTTTAATTACATACGTACGTGGACTTTCATTAGGTTTCTGCAGTAACTGCAAATAAATGTCCATGTGCAGGCAAATGACTCAGCAAATGGAGACCTATGGTGCACACACAAACCACTTTTCCAGCACATTTTGCGTTCACGGCCATGTGTGCCTTTGTTACAAAAAAAAACATACATGTAGGCTATTCACAAAAGCCTGTGCCCTTTTGTGATGATAAATGCTTTGTGCAGTTGTGTGTAGTTGCATTTACACACAATTAAAATCAAGCCACAGACCACGGTTGCTCCTTGCTGTGCCTGTTTCTCAATAACATCCTGTTAGAGAAAAACAATAAGACAACAAAACCTTCAAAAGTGAAGGTAGCTCATTTGTAGTGGAGGTCAAAATATTGTGAGCACTCAGTTGTTAGATAGGAAGAAGCATGATACTAAGGTTGCCATGGCAATGTCTCTCAGCTATGCTCTTGAGCTTGATGTTGTCCTAAGGTTGACAAGATATTGGCCTGGCCTTGTGTGTGTGTGTGCGTGTGTGTGTGTGTGTGTGTGTATGCCTGCATGCGTGCGTGTGTTTGGCAGTGCTTCAGAAGCCTCCTGCGGTTGTTAGTCCTGGATGTTATTTCAGAGGTTCAGCAGTAGTTCACCACAGGCACAGGAACACGAGAAGGCCCGTGGCCTACATCATGTCCATTTGCCAACAGCAGTAGATCCCGTCCACTCACCTTACAGCACAACACTCCTTCTCCTTGCCGTGACCCCACACTGACCTGACCTCTCACCTCCTGATCACTGGGGACAGGACGCTCTTTTTCACACTAACCTAATCTCATTATATAGCTTATGGATAGACCTCATTCGTGGCGGTTCAGTAGATTTTAGTTCTGCAGATCGCCTCCACATGTTGTAGTTGGCTAGAAGTCGGAGTAAAAGTTTTTTTATTGTCACTACACAACTGCAGCGAGATGTTGCTTGGAGCAGCCAACAGATGCCCAGGGTTGACAGTAGATAAAAGCAGATATAAAACAGATTTACAAACCTACCTAAAATTTACAGTAACAGTTTAAAATATAGTACTTTTCACCAGTATAATAAAAATGCATTGTAAAGGCGATTACACATTTATGAATCATGTTTTTTTTTTTTTCATATGTATTGAAATGCAAATCAGTAATTACAAGA
>CM050199.1:21880000-21887500 GCA_027475355.1 Coilia nasus
CTGTCACTCCGTCAGGACTTCCTGTTTTAGAATCTGAGAGTGATTGACACGTTCCAAGCCAGGGTCCCCAGTGAGTCCCCAACACTCACGGTCTAAGACGCTTCTTGAGATGACCCCTACAAGACAGGAGAGGAACATATAAGGGACATATATGGACATGTATGTAGAGGGCATATATATGAACATGCATCAGCTGTAATAGAGTGTTATGTCCTTACATCATGTATGTGAACACCAGAGGAGTAAGATTAGAAACTGATTCAGTATGGTCGAGTATAAAATGGCCGCTTCTTGAAATCGGCACAAAATTTGAGTAAAACATTCAGTGTTTCCCACAGACCAAGTAGCATTGTGTGGTGCTAGACCAACCCACTAAATATTATTATCTCGCCGATACTTGATCACAAAAATGAGCGGGCGGTCACGTTGTAAAGGTCTGGTTCAGCTGTTTTGTGTGGTATAAGTGCCATCTCTCTACGATGTACCTTCCTGGAGTAATTCAACAGAGAAGAATGGGTGTAAATTTGGACTCATTTTGTGTCCACCAGGCCCTTTGGGTTAATAATAGCTTGAGTTCCGAGTTGCGTTTGGGTTGATTGAAAACGTCGGACCAGTGCAGGTGTTTTATAAGTGTACACCCATTGACATGTATGCGCGGATATTGATCTCTCTCTCTCTCACTCTCTGTGCGTGTGAGCGAGAAGGACAGAATCGAAAAAAAAAAAAACGGAATCAATTTGTGGCGCTCGGTTTTCATTCTGTGGCGCTGTGCCACAGAATGGTCTATGTATGGGAAACACTGACATTCAAAAATCACTTAAGCAAACATACTAGTAAGATTCATATTCCCATTCTCATGATCATTCTCATTCTCACCCCCCCCCCCCCCCCCACACACACACACACCTCTATGTGTAGAGAGTGTATTAATTATGATCCCTAACACAGAGGTAACCTGGATGCACACCTGGATGCACACATACTGTACGCACAAACACACACACAAATACACACACACACACGCACACACACACAACCACACACACAGCACTGAGAGTTGCAGGCACAGGTGCACAATGCAGTGAGTACTGAGGCTGGTCGGTCTCTATGCTGTGCTCTCTCTCTCTCTCTCTCTCTCTCTCTCTCTCCCTCCCTCTCTCTCTCACTCTCTCTTTCTCTCTGTCTCTCCCCTGCACAGGGGATTCAGGGAGCATAGCCAGGCTTTGCTCTTCTCCTGAGGTGGGGATTAATACTGTCATGCTAAATAAGCCTCAAGCCCCTACATCTCTCTCTCTCTCTCTCTTTCTCTCTTTCTCTCTGTCTCTCTCTCCCTACCTTTCACTGTCTCTCACTTTCTCTCTCTCTCTCTCTCTCTCTCACCATCCATCACTCTCTCTGTCTTTTCCTCATCAGGTGTTTCCTCCCTTATCTCTGTACTTCCCTCTCTACCACTCTTAATTCCTTCCACCACTCTCTCCTAGCCTGGTAAACCCGCCCCTCGTACTTCATTTCATTTCGTGCAGAGGGTCTGGACCGGAATCTCTTGAGGAGCATTTGGCAAGTCGCAGAAAGTACGATCCAATCAGCAAACAGAGGGTGTGTTCGTTAGCTGTGACGTTGACCTTGTGTGCTACATTTGAATTGTAGGTCGTAGGTAGGCTAATTGCATACGTGACGACCAGGCATTTGCGATTGGGTAAAGGCAGAGGCACTTTTTAAAAACTTCAGCAGAGTTCACACCTCCAGCAAATCGTTTCTGACGGTCTCTGTTCCAGACCCTCTGGACGAAATGAAATGAAGTACGAGGGGCGGGTTTACCAGGCTAACTCTCCTTCCTCATCAGCCCCTTTCTTTCTTCTCCTCTTATTCCCTTTCTTCCTCTCTGCACTCTCCCCTCATTCTCTCACTTCTTCTGTCATTCTATACAACTTTCTCTCTCTCTCTCTCTCTTTGTATCTTTCTCTCTATCTCTCTCTTTCTTCCTCTGTTCATTGCTTTCTCTCTCTTCCATCATCAGTCTATGTCTTCTCCTCTCTCCCTTATTCCCTCTCTCCCTCTCTCCCAAATCACTGCACTCTTCTCTCACTCCTTCTCTGTCTCTCTACCTCTTCTCTCTCTTTCTGCCTCTCTTGTGCTTTTGTTTTTGAGTGTTATTTTCCTTAAAAGTCTTTTCTCCCACCACCTCATTTGTCTTGGTCCACTGTGCTGTTTGTGTATGAGATGATGACTGCTCTGCTGTGCTGTGCTGTGCTGTTTGTGTATGAGACGATCGCTGCTCTGCTCTGCTGTGCTGTTTGTGTATGAGATGATGTCTGCTGTGCTGTGCTCTGCTGTGCTGTTTGTGTATGAGATGATGGTTGCTGTGCTGTGCTCTGCTGTGCTGTTTGTGTATGAGATGATGACTGCTGTTCTGTGCTGTTTGTGTATGAGATGATATCTGCTCTGCTGTGCTGAGCTGTTTGTGTATGAGACGATCGCTGCTCTGCTCTGCTGTGCTGTTTGTGTATGAGATGATGGTTGCTGTGCTGTGCTGTTTGTGTAGAAGATGATATCTGCTCTGCTGTGCTGAGCTGTTTGTGTATGAGACGATCGCTGCTCTGCTCTGCTGTGCTGTTTGTGTATGAGATGATGGCTGCTGTGCTGTGCTGTGCTGTTTGTGTATGAGGTGATGGCTGCTCTGCTGTGCTGTGCTGTTTGTGTATGAGATGATGGTTGCTGTGCTGTGCTGTTTGTGTATGAGGTGATGGCTGCTCTGCTGTGCTGTGCTGTTTGTGTATGAGATGATGGTTGCTGTGCTGTGCTGTTTGTGTATGAGATGATGGCTGCTGTGTTGTGCTGTGCAGTTTGTGTATGAGATGATGGCTGTGTGTTGTGCAGTAACGTAAGTGCAGTAACTATGCAAACATTGAAACTGAGACAAATGCCTTCAAAGTTGTCATACTGCTGTTAGGATAGGCAAAGCTTAGGGTGCACATTAAGGTAGACGCGACCCAAACCATTGTCACACCTCATCCACCAGCGGGAGTGTTGGTTTACTTTCATTGCCTATAAAAGGGTAAGAGCCCTCAGAACGGGGGGTTTTCGGGTTCAGGTGTTTCGACCGGAAGGCTTGAGGTTAGAGAGAGTGTGGCAGGCTCTCATCTTGCCGGTGTCTTTGGCCTTTCGGTTGGTGGACTGCTTTGCCTCTTTCTGCACCTATCTGAAGTTGGATAGCGTGGGGATATCGTTTCCCTCTTCAGGGTTTGAACGGACTGCATCATATGCTTGGGCTGGTCGGCATAGGGCCAAGGTTTGGGCTCGCCTTCTTCAGAGGTAAGCCACGCTCTCCCCTGGTACACACACACACACACCCACACTAGCATCGAACATTACTGACTTTCACGTCGATTTGCACGCACTTAGGTTAGGAACCTCCACTGTATGCAGGTGTAGTAGTTTGTACCCTAGACAACTTAGCTTTTGATCTTTCTTTTGGGCAACAGCGGAGTAACTTCCTAACACTGCACAAACATGTAGGTATGATAGTGGTGATGCTTATATGTACTTTCTTAATAGGAAGAAGCATGAGATTTGGTCACACGACAAAAGAGGTGTTATTTTGCATTTTTTCAGTTTCACTCACTTTTGAGAAAATATTCAGTTAATGCCTTTTATCTTTGTAGTGCAGTGCTGTGTTGTTTGTGTATGAGATGCTGGCTGGCCTGCTGTGTTGTTTGTGTATGAGCTGATGGCAGGGGTTGTGGGGAAGAGGCAGAGACCAGCAGAGGAAGAGGCAGCAGAGGGAGAGACAGAGGAGGCAGAGGTAGGGGCAGAGGGAGAGACAGAGGGAGAGACAGAGGTAGAGGTAGAGGGAGAGGCAGTAGATGTAGAGGTAGGGGCAGAGGCAGAGGTAAAGGCAGAGACAGAGGCAGTGACAGAGGCAGAGGCAGAGGTAGGGGCAGAGGGAGAGGTAGGGGCAGAGGTAGGGGCAGAGGCAGAGATAGGGACAGAGGTAGAGGCAGAGACAGAGGTAGAGGGAGAGGCAGAGACAGAGGTAAAGGGAGAGGCAGAGACAGAGGTAGAGGCAGAGGGAGAGACAGGGGTAGAGGCAGAGGGAGAGACAGGGGTAGAGACAGAGGCAGAGACAGAGGTAGAGGCAGAGGGAGAGACAGGGGTAGAGACAGAGGCAGAGACAGAGGTAGAGGCAGAGGGAGAGACAGGGGTAGAGACAGAGGCAGAGACAGAGGTAGAGGGAGAGGGAGAGGCAGTAGATGTAAAGGCAGAGACAGCGACAGAGGTAGAGGTAGAGGCAGAGGCAGAGGTAGGGGCAGAGACAGGCAGAGGTAGAGGTAGAGGCAGCAGAGGGAGAGACAGAGGCAGAGGGAGAGGCAGAGGTAGAGGCAGAGGGAGAGGTAGGGGCAGAGGCAGAGATAGAGGCAGAGACAGGGGAGACGCAGAGAAAGAGGCAGAGAAAGAGGCAGAGGTAGGGGCAGACAGAGGCAGAGGTAGGGGCAGAGGTAGGGGCAGAGGTAGGGGCAGAGGCAGAGGTAGGGGCAGAGGTAGGGGCAGAGGCAGAGGTAGGGGCAGAGGTAGGGGCAGAGGTAGGGGCAGAGGCAGAGGTAGGGGCAGAGACAGAGGTAGGGGCAGAGGTAGGGGCAGAGGCAGAGGCAAAGGCAGAGGCAGAGGTAGGGACAGAGGCAGGGGTAGAGGCAGAGGCAGAGGGAGAGGTAGGGACAGAGGCAGAGGCAGAGGCAGAGGTAGGGGCAGAGGCAGAGGCAGAGGTTGGGGCAGAGGTAGGGGCAGAGGCAGAGGTAGAGGTAGGGGCAGAGGTAGGGACAGAGGCAGAGGCAGAGGCAGAGGCAGACTGATAAGCTGCATCTGTGCACCATGAGCCCCTTGTTGTGTCGGCTAAGGAAAGAGGTTTTCACAGTGTCCGCTCTGATGAATTAGCCTCTTTCACTCTCTCTCTCTCTATCACTCCATTTCTCTCCCTCTCTCTCTCTCTGCATCTCTCTCTCTCTCTGTCTGTCTCTCTCTCCCCTTATTTTCCTTCTTTCCTTTCTTTCTTTCTTTTTTTCTTTCTTTCTTTATTTGTTGTTTTTTTTTAAATCATACTCATTATCATCAACTCAAGGCACGTCCCCTTCACTGCTCTTGACTTTGTGTGTTTCTGAGTAAGTCATTGTGTGTGTGTGTGTGTGTGTGTGTGTGTGTGTGTGTGTGTGTGTGTGTGTGTGTGTGTGTGTGTGTGTGTGTGTAGAATATTTTAAATAGTAGCCTGTTGAGTGGGAGACTGTTTTATAGGCATCTGTACATTGTAGGGTGTATGAGGACAAGGTCAGTCTAATGCCTCAGGAAACAGCACAGAGGTGAAATGACTGTGTGTAATGACTAAGGAATGACTATGTGTTTGTTTGCAGAGATGTACAGAACATTTAGTCAGGTTATGTGCTTTTTCTTTTTATCTTTTTTCTTTTGGCCACTGTATTTATTTGTATATATGTGTGGCTATCATGCTTCACTGGATATGAATGCATATGTGATGTTTGGCTATGCATGTGTACACTTTACACATAGACTGACACACACACACACACACACACACACACACACACACACACACACACACACACACACACACACACACACACACACACACACACACACACACACACGCACACACACACACACACACACACAAACGTCACAAACAAAAGTGCAAAATGATGGTGCTAGTTGATGTAGTTTTTTGTAACCTAGCATGTCTTGGATCAGTGAGTGTGCGTGTCCTGCAGGGGGCAGTGGTGAGCTGCTACTCCTCTTCCACTGAGCCATAGCAGGAATGGAGGGAGAGAGAGAGAGAGAGGAAGGGAGAGAAGCCAAGAGAGGGGGGGGGGGGGGCGAGAGAGAGAGAAGAAGGGAGAGTGAGAGACTGATAGAGAGAAAGGGGAATGTAGAGAAGCAAAGAGAGGCAGAGCAAGAGAGAGGGAGAGAGAGAGACAGAGAGGGAGAGAGCGGAAGAGAGAGAATCAGTACAACCAAACATCTTAAACGGGGGGTGGGGGGGGATTGTATGATGAAGACATGTGGAGAAACATGCAGCGTCACGGATGGCACCTTGGGAAGAGACAACGAAGAGAGAGATGGAGTGTGTGTGTGTGTGTGTGTGTGTGTGTCTGTGTGTGTGTTTGAAGGGTGGAATGATGAGGAAAGTATTAAAGTGAAAAGGAAAATGGGAGGAGAGGGGGATTTGAGGGAGAAGATGAGTTTTCATGGGGGAGGGGGGGCATGCCATGAATGTTTCATGTCAGTTATTGAACATCTCACCAATGAGATTTGGCATGGACCTTCACTGATGTTTGCCAAGGATGCACACACAGACACACACACACACACACACACACACACACACACACACACACACACACACACACACACACACACACACACACACACAGGGAGGGAAGGAGGGAGGGAGGAAGGGAGAGAGGGAGGGAAAGAAAGTATAAAGTCAGAAAATCTCCTTGGGTTTCTTGGATCTAACGTATGATTGACATTTCTTGATCGATAGAGATGAAACAGACTGCTGAATCAAACCCACAAAATAATGTCACTGAGTCCTCAGTCACTCAGTCCTGCTGCGACACTATGTGAACCAAAGCCACAGCATTCATGATGATGAAACTCGTAGCATATTTCAAAGATGCAGTTTAAAATAATCATAAGGAAGAAAAGAAAATGTGTCAAAAATGAAATATGTGCAGTGCAAGGAATGGTTATTACCTCATTCAAGTATAATCATTACACTTTGGAAATGAATCAAATCTTGCAATCTAATAAGACATCAGAATTGAATCAAGTCCTACAGATGTGTCACCCTATTTTGTCTCTGATTGTTGACATTTAGTGACCTTTGTCTGGTAAAAAAGTTTCGAATAACAGCATAAATGTTTCTGTAGACTGACACTGAAGATTCTTCAGGTGGAATAGGGTATAGACGGAAGCGGTTTTGGTACAAAACTGATGGAAGAACATTGGGTTTTAATCACTAAAAAATATTTTTATTGACTTTCACAAAAAAATACTGCATACATTGATTCTTCAGGCTGGTTAGGATATAGGTAGGAGCAGGCCCCAGAACATAGGGTCTTAATTATTAAAAAATACTTAAAATAGAGGAATGGAGAAAAATTCTGACAAGCCCCAGAATGTCTCATCTGTGTGAAAAAAAAGCTTCACTTTGCAATCTTTATTCACTGTCATAATTCTGAGTTAGATTCTCCTAGCACTGCCTGTTTCCAATTAGTCCAGGATGATAGGCAAAGAGTTTTCAGGACAGAGGAGAAAGCAGTCTCTCCTAGACTCTGACCATGCAAAGAGCATTGTTTGTTCGCCTTTTGTTGCTCGTCTATTGTTGCTTTTCTCTGCCTATTGCTCATCTATGTACATACTGTACACACACAGTCCTCAAGACACGAAGGCTAAATCAGTTTTATTTTATTTTTTGGCAAACTGAATACA
>CM050199.1:21892500-21900000 GCA_027475355.1 Coilia nasus
GAATGCATCAAAGCCCTGCAGGGACTGATCAAATGACAATGAAATTCAATGTCAATCATTTCAGTGACATTACCCACCCAACCAGATGCTATCAGAATGCTAAATGCATAGAAATTGGCACTCTGGCCTGTCCAATCGCCTCCATTCTAGATTTGTTATGGTTCTTCTGCCATGTTCACCGGTGAGGTTGCTGCCATGAAAGACACCCAGGTGCTGTTTGACTGAGGGACCACAGATGTGTCATTGATGCCGCTACATGTGATTGAATGTATATGCATTCAAATTATATTGCATTACACTTACTGATGCTCTTATTCAGAGTGACTTACAGTTATTTTCAGGGTTTCAGTTACAGTCCCTGGAGCAGTGTGGGGTTAGATGCCTTAATGTGGCTCAAGGGCACTTCAGCCAGGGGTAGGGCAGGATTCAAACCTGTGACTCTCTGATCCCAAGACCAACTCCCTAACCACTAGAACACAGCTGCCAATATGTATTCATATTATATATGCTGTATATTTGTACACAAAGTACACCTCGAAGTAAAGAGCGTGTGTGTCTATGGTAACCACCATATTTCCGTGTTTTCCCCTTTTCCACAGCTGGGTTACGCAAAAATTGACAAGTAATTTGGCATCCTGCTTGCTCTTTCAGGAACAAGAAACGAATTGGAATTCATGAGGCAATCTCAAGTTCAGTTCTGGTGTTTTTGCACAGCCCTGTTCTGCAGTGAAACCTCACTAATTAGCCCAACCACAGACTCTGCTCAGACCAGCACAGCCCTCAGGTCAGACAAAAAAAAAAAAACAGAAGACCAAACAAACACAGCACAAATCCCATCTTCAGACAGCTTGTGTGCTTAGTGAGGCAAAGAATGGACAATGTTTTTAAAATGTTTTAGCAGTTGCACACCGACCAAGTGTCTGTTGTTTGAAATTTCAGCTAAAAATGTGGATATTTCAGCCAACCACCTGTAAGCAGTTTCGACTTTGTTTGCTTGCTTAGCTTTATGATGTGGCACAACCATGGCCTTGGAATGACATCCCTATCATTGAATTTCATATGGCATATGCCAGTATCCCCCTGTCATCAGTGATGTGAAAGTGACGATTTTTGGGCTAAACCCTTGCAGCCTTTTCAACATAATGTGACTGGGATGAGAAGGCAGTCTCATTCACTGCCTTAAAAAAGGTAGGAAAATGCTTTGGGAAAAAGAGTTGTTCACTGACTCGCATTATACTGCACTGTATCCTGCTCTGCAAGATGAACTTTGATGATTATTTGCACACCATATGTTGATATTGATAGTGGGCTGCTGTGATCAATGGTTAGGAAGTTGGTCCTGGCATCGGATGGCCACAGGTTTGATTTCCATACCACTAGGGAAAAATGTTGGATGGAATGTGAATTAATAACAAGTGGTCTCCTGCCCCCACATCCATGGCTGAAATGCCCTTGAGCAAGGCATCTAACACCATGTTGCTCCAGGAGAACTGCTCCTTTACGTAATTCACTGTAAGTTGCTTTGGATAAGCGGGTCAGCTAAATGCAATGTAATTGCAATTGTAATCATGGTAACTCAGACTCCAATGATGCCAGCTACAGTCAGTTGTATAATTGTATTTAGGCTGTGATTTATTGTGTTTTTTGAATCACAGGCTTTATTCAGGGAAATGGGCAGCATTTTCAGTTAAAAGGCTTTTTAATGGCTCATTAAACAGTCCATTCCATTATCTCTTTAAACACTAAGCCTTTTTAATGGCAGTATCACATTATATGATATTGTTGTCGTTCACGATTGTCATTTACAATTGACCACGTCATACTCTAAGATCTTACAACAGCAAGCTCTCTACATGTCTTACTGTACGTTCACACCAAAAGCGACCAAAGCGACCAGAGCGACGGAAGTCATTGTTTCTCTATGGAGGGTTGGCGAATTGGGCGAACAAAGCGAATTCGCCGGCAGCGAAGCGAACTGGGCGACCAGAGCGAAAAAGAGAAGTTAAAAGTCAGTTAACTTTATGGTAATGAGCTATGACGCGGTTCGGCGAATACCGCGAATACCAATCGGAATACATTGATTTACCAACGTCCGACAATCAGGTGGGTTCGAGGAAACAAACGGTGTAACTTTAGTACCTAGTTCCTACTTTGTATTAAAAATGGCAACGGAGAAGCTCATCACAGCAGTGGCAGGCTCTTCGGTTCACTACGACCAAGCCCCGTTTTTCTACAGGGATGCAAACAATTCTAACTAAAAAGTAAATTGATGTACTCAGTCAGCGGCTTAAATAATTCATGAATTACTGTATGAATATGAATATTTTTCAGCTGTCAGTACATGTAGACATGTTATACTCTTTTATTCCTTTATTAACCAAACATGTCAAAGTTCAAGCACATCGATGTTTTGCCCTACGCATATACATGTATTGCCGCTTTTACAACTGTTGGTCGGGGAGCTTTTTTTTAGCTGCGGCCCTTTAAATGACTAACATTCCAAATGAAACGTCATGAGCGAACAAAGCGAACAAAGCGAACTCAACGGCAAAGCTTCTTCAGCGACCTCGGCGACCTGGTCGCTTTGGTCGCTTTTGGTGTGAACGTACAGTTATTCTGGAGACTGGCCACATTACAAGACAATGATTTGTTATTATATTATATTGTCTCCATCGACTGCTGGTGACAGTACTCTCAGTATTAACAATGGACACTTAATAATTACTTCTGACAAAATTTTGACAAGCTAGGCTTTTGGTTGGGGTGTCGTATAATATCACAGATAAAAAAATTGTAGGTTGTAAAGTATGTTACATTGTGAGACTCACTCACGTTTGACGTTATGCCCAACCTTTCAGAATCGGTTACGATGCTGGAAATGTGTCAGTCAAGACAAATTCGTTACAGAGTGGGGCTGATATTGTGTAATGTGACGCTGCCATGAGAGGCTGACTTGTGTCGTGGAAAATTCTTCTCAGACGTCCTTTGACTCAAATTAATCGAAACACTCAAATAAGATAGACTTAACAACACGACTAAGTGAGGAAACTTACAGGATTTATTTCACACTCCGTGCACAAAATACATGCAAACCGGAGGTGAATGTCGCCAGTGTTACTGCCCAAGAGTAGCAAGATTGTTGGCCAACGATCTCGGGAGAATCTTCACCACACCTGACCGTCCGAAGTTCTCAGATTCTCTGATCTGAGCCTAGGCTTTTATTGAGGCTTATGCTCCTGTTTCCGACCATATAAGGCGACATCCACCTCACTTCAATGTATACATTACATAGTCCATTAGGTAGGACATAATTCAAACGTGCTGTGCTTAAGTGCAGAGAGGCACGAACCGGGCGGAAACACCACCGAACTACATGATAAGAAAAGTGAGGCCTAAATGTGCTATAGAAAGTGAGGCCTAAATATACTATATGTGTAAGGCCTAAACTACTATATGTATAAGGCCTAAACTACTCTATCCACTACTTTGCTCTATGTCAATCACCTTTAAGCTGCATCTAAAGTATACCACACTTGTTAATTACATGATATATGACTATGAGATGCAACACCTGACAACATTTGGAGATGACCACAACCCTTTGCTATCTGACCTGATCCTGGGTCATCAGACGAGACCTGAGTGTGCTCAGTTATAGTTCTTCTAAAAAAATTCCTGCACTTGGCGGCCATATTGGTGACGTCTTCGGTCATCTATTTCGGGTTAATAAGACCAGGCCCTACCTAAATGAATAGCGAGACACAAGTATATGCACTCTCCGATGATTGAGGGACATAAAAAAATACATGGTTGATATTACAACGAAAACTTGATTGTAATGGCTGGAAACGTTTGCTGGTTTGTATCAAAATAGAGCTTTAAAAGCCCTTTTGTCTCCATGCATTTCTACGGATGATTTCTTCTGTTCTCTGACTCCTATGTAAGAAAGTCTCTGGCTCAGTGTTATACTGAGACCGAGGGAGTGCTGTATTGCTGTCATTAGGACTGCAGCTTATGACCAGAAACATTTCCCTCCTGAGTCATGCGTTAGTCTAGCTGTTAGCATACTAATTCACCTCTTCCAGTAATTGGATTCTCTATTTCCACATTTATTAACTCTCTCTCTTTTTCTCTCTCTCTGTCCTTCTCTCTCTCTTCTTCTTTCTCTCTCTCTCTCTGGGTGTATATGTGTTTGTGTGTGTTTGTGTGTAAATCTGGGTGAAGTGTTTCTTCTCCGTGTCTGTGATACTAGGCTATTTTCCTCTCCAATCACTCCGCATTGCTTCTGATCATCGTACTGTACATCCTCTCTCCAAATTGTAACCAGTCTTTTGCTACACAAAGTGTGAGTGTATCCACTTCGTGGTTTATATCTGCGCGTTTGTGAAAGTGTATAAGTGTGAGTGTATGTATCTGCGCATGGATGTTTGCGTGTGTTAGTGTATGTGTGTGTATGTCAGTGTATGGATCTGTGCATGTCTGTGTCCGTGTCCATGTGTGTGTGTGTGTGTGTGTGTGTGTTAGTGTGTGTGTGTTGTCTGCGTGTGCATTTGAGTGAGGGGCGTGCCTAACTCCATGGCTTGTTTGTTTAGCCTCATCAGCCAGAGTCGTTTCTCCGTGTCGGACACACTCATTAGAGCTGACGGCTTTACGGGAGGCGAGACGGTGGTTGCCACGGCGGCGGCAGTGCCATCGTGTGTGTGTGTGTGTGTGTGTGTGTGTGTGTGTGTGTGTGTGTGTGTGTGGGTAGGGTGCTTGGAAATGTGTGGATTACGAGTGTGTGTATCTATGTGTAGGGTGTGTGTGTGTGTGTGGGTGGGGGTGTTGGGCGGGGGGGGGGGGGGGGGGGGGGGGGGGGTGGGTAACAGAGTGCAGTGCCGGGTGCCACTTATCAGCAAGCAGGCGGTGTGTATGTTTGTGTGTGTGTATATGTGTGTATGGTGTGGTGTGACAACGCAGTGCCCTGCTGGGCATCAGTTATTCGCAATCGGCAGTGTGACATTGTAAGACTGTGCCAGACTGTGTGTGTGTGTTTGTGTGTGTGTGTGTGTGTGTGTGCGTGTGTGTGTGTGTGTGTGTGGCACGGCGCGGCATCAATATTTATTTCATCTGCATATAGATGAGAAGAGATGCAGACTCGTTTGGAGATGAAGTGCCAGCGCACCACCACTTCAGAGCCAATCAGCTCCCTCTCGAGGAGACCTGCGCTGGAGTGTGTGTGTGTGTATGTATGTGTGTGTGTGTGTGTGTGTGTGTGTGTGTGTGTGTGTGTGTGTGTGTGTGTGTGTGTGTGTGTGTGTGCGTGCGTGTGTGTGTGTGTGTTTGTGTGTGCGAGAGAGTAAGTGTTTGTGGGTGCTTATGCCACTTGCTGTGTGAATGGGTTTTATATCCTTGTGTGTGTATGAGAGAGAGAGCAAGAGAGAGAGAGAGAGACAGAGAGAGAGAGAGAGAGAGGGAGAGAGAGATAAAGAGAGAGAGAGAGAGATAAAGAGAGAGATAGAGAGTATATGTGTGTGTATGTATGTTTTGTGTGTGTGTGTATGTATGTTGTGTGTGTGTGTGTTTGTAAGCTGGAATCATGTGTTGTGTTCCTCCTGCTCCTATTGTGGACTCTCCTTTTGTAAGCTTATTGGAAGATGTAGCTATCGATTATCTCCCACAAAGTCCCAACCTCCACTACTCTCCATTGCTTAGGCACACACTTGTATCGAACAACTAACTCCTTCTCTCTCCCTCTCTCCCCTCTCTCTCTTCCCCCCATTCTCTCTTTGTATCTCTCTGTATCTCTCTTTATTTGTCCTCCTGTCTTCTTCTCACACTCCTCTCCCTCTGTCTCTCTCTCTCTGTCACACACACACACACACACACACACACACACACACACACACACACACACACACACACACACACACACACACACCTGTGTCTGGCTGTGTGCCTGATTGGGATTTCTACCGGGAGAGGCAGAAAAACAGCACTCTGTTTGTTGCAGCGAATTTCTGACTATTTATTACAGTATAATTGAAGTTGTTAAAAGTTAGTCCCAAACTCTCAGTTCTCCACAAGCTCTCGGTAGGTTTGTTTGTTGTGCAACAACACAACTAAGTGACAAGCATTATTCCTTGTGTTTTTTTGGCTGGATGTTAAGTCATGTCTTGGTTGTTTGAGTAAGGGCCGCTTCGTCTGTATGTATGTGCGTTAGCCTAGCCTGCCTCTACTCAGATGGGGACAAGCAATCTGCAGCAGGGCCTCAAAGTCTGGGCCCGCAGAGACGGGACGGGTAGTGAATGCCAATCCTCTTTCTCTCTTTTCCCTTTTCTCTCATCTCTTCTCCTTTCCTCTCCCCTCTCCTCACCCATCTCCTCTCCTCTTCTGTCCTCTTCTCATCTCACCTCCTCTTCTCCTCTCTTCTCTTCTCCTCTCCTCTCTTCTCTTCTCTTCTCTTCTCTTCTCTTCTCTTCTCTTCTCTTCTCTTCTCTTCTCTTCTCTTCTCTTCTCACCTCACCTCACCTCACCTCACCTCACCTCACCTCACCTCACCTCACCTCACCTCACCTCACCTCACCTCACCTCACCTCACCTCACCCTCACCTCACCTCACCTCACCTCCTCTTCTCTTCTCTTCTCTTCTCTTCTCTTCTCTTCTCTTCTCTTCTCTTCTCTTCTCACACTGTCAAACTACTGTCTTCGTCAAGAGTTCAGGTTCAGATAATTGCATCTCTCTCTCTCTCTCTCTCTCTCTCTCTCTCCCTCTTTCTCCCTCTGTTTCTCTCCTTCTTTCTCTCTGCAGAAGATTTTCTGCTGCTAGCTCAGTGACTCCATATGAAAATTGTGACTACTACATCAGAGACTGTACACTCATACTCTCTCTCTCTCTCTCTCTCTCTCTCTTTCTCTCTCTGTCTCTCTGTCTCTCTCTCTCTCTCTCTCTCTCTCTCTCTCTCTCTCTCTCTCTGTCTCTCTCTTTCCCACTCTCTTGCTCCATCCCTCAGATATTTTTCGTCTTCTGTCAGTCAGAGATTTCTTGAGATTGACAGCTGGGTTGAGAAGACCCCGGTAGGTGGTGGTGGTGGTGGGTGTTGGGGTTGTGGGGTTTGCAGAGGGAAAAATCAATTTCTCTTGAGCCTGTGGCCCTCACAGCCTTCTCCAGCTTCACATCATCCTCCACTGTACCCCACAGCACCACACAGCACCCCACAGCACCGCACCACACCACACCGCACCACTCCGCACCATACTGCACACGACCTTACTCTGCTTGCCTGAATCCCTCAGATGCATCCCCCATCTCTTTCCCCTTTCCTCTCTCTCTTACTTTGCTCTCTGTCTTGCACACTCTCCATCTCTCTCATTCTCTTTCTCTTTCCATCTCCCTCTATCCCCCTCTCTCTCCATCGCCCTTCTCTCCACCATCTCGTGTAATTACCTCCAGCTACTGCTGATAGCCATTGAATCACCCACTGAATCACCCAGCAACCTCATCAGCGAGATGAGGATGGC
>CM050199.1:21905000-21912500 GCA_027475355.1 Coilia nasus
CTGGAATACCCCCCAGGTTTCAAACACTGTTTACCATGTTTTAAAATGTTTATTGAAAAGGTTGTAGAGTTTTTATTGCTAATAATTTTCACTGTGACTGTACCTTTTATTATGCTATTTTGTGGGTCTCCTTGCTCATTATTGGGGCTATTGTTCTCCTAAAGTGTCCACATAAACAGGAATGGTGTCCTCTGTTTGGGTAACACACACGGCTAGTGTAACATAATTGAGGTGTCTATGCCTTGCTCACCGCTTTCCTGGTCCCTGAAGGCCTCGTCCCCTGTGTACTGCTTGTCTGAGCACATTTGTAGTTTGTTTTCTGAGTGTTTAAGAGAACATGTGTGCTGTAGAGATCTCTCTTGATCTAACCATGGAACAGATGCCAGAGGTAGTGAAAAAAAAAAAAAACATGATAGAGTGTATGTATCACAATCGTTTTTCGATGCTGTATGGAATTACGTTGATACAGTAACACCAAGTGTTACTATATAGGTTGGTTTATGGTATTTGGTAACACAGTATTTGGATAGTCTGCCAACATACACATTACAGATGGTTTGTTGAAAATCAGTTTCATTTTGATAAGATCAAAGATAGAAGAAAGAAAAAGATAGAGGAATACTAATATTTAATTAAAATAAATATGTAGGCTTATATACTGTTAATTATTCATAGCTGGGCAATGAAAAATAAAAGGCTATGTAGCTTGTGTATTGTTTACTGAATTGTTTACGTATTGCTTACCTTAATCCATAGTACATCTGATGTATATTAATGTAGCACACCTGTATACTTGCTCATAGTACATCTGCTTGTTGACCTCATGTATATTAATGTATCATTAATCCCACCTGTTCATACTAGCCCAATGTATTTGTACATAATCTAATCCAGACTACATTGTACTATACTTTATATACTGTACATATCGCACTTGCTGCTCCTTGCACTTCTGATTAGATGCTAAACCACATTTAGCCTGTTGCCCTGTCTGAACAAATGGCTTATTAATAGGTTCAGAACATCACTATGTATAGACCGGTCAAGCTGACAGACGCCGAGGACAGCTCATGTCAGCGGAGGAGGAGTGCACGCAGAGGGGGAATGAAAGAGAAGAGGAAGAGGAAGTGACATGGGTCTGTCAGCTCTCAGCCCGTCTGGGGATCGCCACTCTGGATGGGAAAATCTCCTCTCATCTTTTAATTCTCTTTTTCCATAACGCCTCCTTCTTTATTTAAAAAAAGGGGCCTGTAACAGCTGGTCTCAAGTTTGTAAGCAGGGCTGTGTGTGTGTGTGTGTGTGTGTGTGTGTGTGTGTGTGTGTGTGTGTGTGTGTGTGTGTGTTTTATAAGGAGCTGTATATATCCAGGCATGATAGAATTGTGAACATCTTATTAGAACAACTACCATCTGTTTGTCTTCCCTTAGTTACAATTCATGCAAGTTGTGTTGTTAAACCTCAGATGTTTGCTCTGCATCAGACCATGACTGTATTTTCTGATATAAATGCCACTAAACCAGATATTACCATCATTGATGAGACTAATAGAAATGTCTTTATTCTGGAAGTAGGCTGCTGTTTTGATCCTTATCTGGAAGAGATGCGTTAAGTATCAACCGCTTGTGCAAAAAATCAGTGATCTTGGTTACAACTGCCAGTATTTCGTGTTTATATTTCGCAGCCTTGGCCATGTGCACAGGCTGGTCACCAGGGGGCTTAGGATGGTTGGCTTTTCAAAAGCAAATGCAAAACATCTAGCCAAATACTGTTCAGTGTCATCAATAATCGGAAGTCGCCATATTTGGCGTAGAAGATGCTGTGTGTATCCATAAGATCCCATGAACTCTGTTATGGACTGCTACTTTTATCAGTGTCCTGGTCACTAAACTGAATCACGCCTGAACAACTTTCGCAACTGCCAAATTTGTGTCTTTGTGTATTTTATTATGAATTGTGGACACAAATAAAGAAGCAAAATGTGTGTGTGTGCGTGTGTGAGTGTCTGTCTGTTTCTGTCATGAAAACCCCTTCTGTGTAACATGGTGCCACTCTGCTTTGTGGGTTTCCAATCCAACTGTGCTGTCAATCACAGAAAGGCGTGCCAATGAGGGAAAACCTTAGCCTGGTAAACCCGCCCCTCGTACTTCATTTCATTTTGTACAGAGGGTCTGAACCGGAATCTCTTGAGGGTCATTTAGTCAGCCCCAGCAAGACCGATCCAATCAGCGAACAGAGGGTGTGTTCGTTAGCCGTGACGTTGACCTTGTGTGCTACATTTGAATTGTAGTGCGTAGGTAGGCTAATTGCATACGTGACGACCAGGCGTTACCGATTGGGTAAAGGCAGAGGCACTTGTTTTAAACTTCAGCAGAGTCCACACCTCCAGGAAGAAATCGTTTCTGACAGTGTCTGGTCCAGACCCTCTGTACAAAATGAAATGAAGTACGAGGGGCTGTTTTACCAGGCCACTTTCTCCTCCTCTCCACATGGGAAGACCACACCTGATCACCGTGGCAACGCTTGTGCTAACAACCAACATAGCTAGTAAACAAAACAGCAATAAAAACCTTACATAACTAAGACAACAGCAGCAAAACAGTAACAGTTGGCATGGGCTTTTTATGAGCCAGCAGTGCCAAATATCTCTCTATCCTTCCCTTCTAATCTCTCTCTCTTTATCTCTCTTTCTCTCTCTTCATATCACTTTTTCCCTTATCATTCTTCATCTCTGTTTATCTATCTCTCCCTCTGCATTCTTCTTCTCTCTCCTTTCTGTCTTCCTGTTTCTGTTTCTCTTTTTCCTTCTCTCGCTCTCTCACTCTCTCTCTCTCTGTCTCTCTCTACTTTGTCTCTGTCTCCCTCTCTCTATCTCTCTCTCTCTGTTTCCTTCTCTCTGTCTCAGTCTCTCTCTCTCTCTCTCCTCTCTCGTTGCTGTTATATATATATAGCCCAGTGCACAGATGTGGGCTCCATAGGGCAGAGCTGGCTGGGCACTCTGGGACAGGCCCTCGCCACAAACCCTTAATTGTGCGAGCCGCACCCCGGAGCAAACTCTCCACGCTTCACACAAGAGAGAAGAGAGAGAGAGAGAGAGAGAGAGAGAGAGAGAGAGAGAGAGAGAGACAGAGAGAGAAAGACAGAGACAGATAGAGAAAGACAGTGAGAGACAGAGAAAGTGAGAGAGAGAGAGAGAGAGAGAGAGAGAGAGAGAGAGAGAGAGAGAGAGAGAGAGAGAGAAGAGAGAGAGGAAGGAGAGAAGAGAGTTCACTCCTAATTGAGTGGAGGACGAGAATTTAGAGACAAGACCTGCAAGAAGGAGACAGAGAGACAGAAAGACAGAGACAGAGAGAAAGACAGAGAGTGAGGTGATGGCAGAGATAGACAGAAGTCAGCGACACATGATCTCGTTCCCTCTTGGATCCTTTCAAAGGTGAAATGACTACTTAGAGGAATGACAGAAAGGAATGAAGGAGAGTGCATACCCTGCACTTACTGAAAGAGAAATGCTGACAAAAAACGATCCTTCTTTGGCAAAGTAGGGAAGGGAAAATCTTTGTTTGCAGGTGCAGCTTCCTCAGAATAAATTCATAGTTTCCAGTTAAAGTTCCTCAACACTGCTGCTTATGTTAACACCACTACCCCATCCCACACAATCCTTGCTGACAGGCACAACGCCACACACAGCACAGCACACAGACTGACAGAAACAGCAGTGACACACTTCTTCACTTTACAAACACACACACACACACACACACACACACACACACACACACACACACACACACACACACACACACATTGGCACTTCATGTCACTTTTAGTCTCTCATTAAGTAACATTTCCAAACTTTAAATGTTAAACACACACACACACACACACACTCTCACTCTCCTGTCTCTCTTCTGTCTCTCTTCTCTCTCTCTAAAAAAATGCTCTCTCTCTCACACAAATCTCTCTCTGAAATCACTCTCTGAACATCTCTCTCTCTCTCTCTCTCTCGCTCTCTCTCTCTCAAAACATGCGTAAGCATGCTTAGTTCACACTAGGGCACACACACACACACACTCACACACACACACAGTGAACACGAGTCTGCACTGGGTGTGCAGATTCCACCAGCAGCACTAGCGCCTACTTGCCACTCCTGGAGAGGCTGATAGGATGACGATGCGCCAGATGAGGCTTGCCACCCTGGAGCAGGCTGATTGGATGACACACACACACATGAGGCTTTGCCACCCTGGAGGCAGTGCTGATAGATGAGGATCAGCGCCAGATGAGGCTCGTTCCCCCTTGAGAGGCTTTAGGATGAGGAGCGCCAGATCCACTTTCCACCCTAATGGAGAAGGCTGACGTTGTCCTCTACTCCCTTCCTTCAAATGAGGCCATTTGCTCACCCTGGAGACCTGATACACTGAGGATGCGCCTTCTGAGGCTTTGTCCGCACTCCTTGAGAATCTTTAGGATGCAGGTGCAGCTTTTGAGGCTTTCCACCCTTTCCAGTGATAATGAGGATGAGCACAACACTGAGGCTTTATGTTAACACCCTGGAGAGGCTTATAGGATGAATGGCCAGCTGAAGGCTTAACGCCGAAACTGTCAGCAAGCTGATAGGATGAGGATGAACAAATGAGGCTTTAAAGCCACCCTGGAGAGTTGCTGATAGGATGAGGATGAGACAAATGAGGACTTTGCCACCCTGGAGAGGCTGATAGGATGAGGATGCGCCAGATGAGGCTTTGCCACCCTGGAGAGGCTGATAGGATGAGGATGAGACAAATGAGGCTTTGCCACCCTGGAGAGGCTGATAGGATGAGGATGAGACAAATGAGGCTTTGCCACCCTGGAGAGGCTGATAGGATGAGGATGCGCCAGATGAGGCTTTGCCACCCTGGAGAGGCTGATAGGATGAGGATGAGACAAATGAGGCTTTGCCACCCTGGAGAGGCTGATAGGATGAGGATGCGCCAGATGAGGCTTTGCCACCCTGGAGAGGCTGATAGGATGAGGATGAGACAAATGAGGCTTTGCCACCCTGGAGAGGCTGATAGGATGAGGATGCGCCAGATGAGGCTTTGCCACCCTGGAGAGGCTGATAGGATGAGGATGCGCCAGATGAGGCTTTGCCACCCTGGAGAGGCTGATAGGATGAGGATGAGACAAATGAGGCTTTGCCACCCTGGAGAGGCTGATAGGATGAGGATGAGACAAATGAGGCTTTGCCACCCTGGAGAGGCTGATAGGAGGATGAGGATGCGCCAGATGAGGCTTTGCCACCCTGGAGAGGCTGATAGGATGAGGATGAGACAAATGAGGCTTTGCCACCCTGGAGAGGCTGATAGGATGAGGATGAGACAAATGAGAGGGGAGGAGAGAGCAGTGGAGCTGCACTGCAGTCATGCGTCAAGGCTTTCAGCCCTCCTGCAAATGGCCACCAGCCTGCTAGACCAGACCCTTTCACTTACTCTTTCACTTCATGGAGTCTCCATACTGGAGTGTCCACTTGAGTCAGTTTACTCTATAGGGCTGCACAATATATCGAAAATATTGTGATATCACAATATACAATATCGTGATATACATATCGCAAAACATGGCTTAACTGTAATAAATGGGACATTACTGTAAGATGTTTCACGCTCCACATATGAAGATATTTGGGAAATCAAATGCGGTCCTACTGCCCTTGATATCCACCCCCATAGGCTGGACACCGGCTACGGCCTAGAGGTGAAGATTAAGCTGAAAGATGTTAAAACTATATTTAACTATTTGTTTATTTATTGCAAACACATATCGTCACTGCAACATTCAGCAGTGTTACCGCATATCGCACATTTTTCCAATATTATGCAGCCCTAATACTCTACATAAGCATATGTTTACAGTGTTCCCCCATCTATCGCAGTAGTTATGTTCCAGAACCCCCTGTGATAGGTGAAAATCCACAATATAGCGAGACCATATAGAAAACATTTTATTTTATAAGCCTTAAAATACCCCTCCCACAAGCTGTTTTAATACATGTATTGTATGCATTATTGAATTATTACTGCATTTTAATCAATTTTTATATGTTACATTATAGTTCGCATACATTGTAATATTGTTCTTATGAACTTTCTTTAGCATACACAGTGACAGCATGCATACATTCATGAAAATAATCCGCAATATAGCGGGGTCCACTGTACTTCCTGGTAGGAGGATATTTTGTATGGATTTTGAAACTAGTGGTCCTGCCTTCAACCAAATTGCTACTTGAATGCAGCACACATACTCAGACTTAGCGCTGAAGTGAGAAGAGATCAGTGGTGCTGCAGTTATGCATCAAGCTCACAGCCTCCTGCTAATGGCCACAGCAGGACTACTCCTGGACGTCTCCTTGGGTGCTCCTCCCTTAACACTTGCACTAATGTGAATTTAATAGAACTAGTGCAGAGCCCGTTAAGGCAGCTGTGATGTGTGAGAGGGGGTAGTGGTTATGGTTCCCAGAGTGCCACACAGACAAAAGGACAATTGAAGGTTCCTTTACTGATATATTTACTTACATTACACTTAGCTGAATCTTTTAGCCAAAGCGACTTACAGTTATTTAGGTACAGGGTATTGGGTACAGTCCCTGGAGTTATGTGGGGTTAGGTGCCTTGCTCAAGGGCACTTAAGCCATAGATGAAGGTGTGGGGAGTCCACCCACATTCTTCCTGCTCTGTAACTGTGGGATACAAACCTATGACCTTGCGATCCCAAGACCAACTCTTTAACCATTAGGCCACAGCTGCCTCTAAAAATATATGTTTCATTTTTTGTACCTAACAACATGAAACCAGGCACTGCACTCACTTGCGCCATTAGCAAGACACCTACCAAGTTTGAGCTTAGTGGAAACGAATGGTTTGAGTGCTGTGAGCTGTACGTGGAACAGACAGAGTGACAGATACACACACAGGCAGATGTTCCTTTTTATATGTTTTAGATGTTCATTTATAGATAGATGCACAGGCATACATTCTTTTTGTGTGCGTGTGTGTGTGTGTGTGTGTGTGTGTGTGTGTGTGTGTGTGTGTGTGTGTGTGTGTATCTGCACATATACAAAATATTAAAAACAATATAACAGTGCATGCAGCATGTGTGTACGTATCCACGCACAATGTGCACACGTGTGTAAGTGTATGCATGAGAAAACATGTTTGTTTTCACGTGCAGTGTGAACCAGCTATTCATAGACGTGACCATAGCATAGCTATGCATTAGTGTGGAGCCGTGTGTAATTTGCAGGTGTGTGATAGCTTATTATAGGGACTGGACGCTCTCCCGTGGCAAGTGTGCACTGTAATACAACTCATCTTAATCATCTATACAGCTGAAGTGACGAGTGACCACAGCAGACACAGTATACACACACACACATACACACACACACACACTCACGCACACACACACACACACACACACACACACACACACACACACACACACACAACAAAGCATGTGTGA
>CM050199.1:21917500-21920000 GCA_027475355.1 Coilia nasus
TGTGTGTGTGTGTGTGTGTGCTGAGACAGGCAGAGTGTTGTAGGAGTGCTGAGGATGGTGACAGATCCCCCTCTCTGTTTGTCTCTCTTTCTCTCCCTCTCTCTCTTTCTCTCCCCCTCTCTGTTTGTCTCTCTTTCTCTCCCTCTCTCTCTTTCTCTCCCCCTCTCTCTTTCTCTCCCTCTCTCTCTTTCTCTCCCCCTCTCTCTTTGTCTCTCTTCCTCTCCCTCTCTCTCTTTCTCTCCCCCTCTCTGTTTGTCTCTCTTTCTCTCCCTCTCTCTCTTTCTCTCCCCCTCTCTGTTTGTCTCTCTTTCTCTCCCTCTCTCTCTTTCTCTCCCCCTCTCTCTTTCTCTCCCTCTCTCTCTTTCTCTCCCCCTCTCTCTTTGTCTCTCTTCCTCTCCCTCTCTCTCTTTCTCTCCCCCTCTCTGTTTGTCTCTCTTTCTCTCCCTCTCTCTCTTTCTCTCCCCCTCTCTCTTTGTCTCTCTTTCTCTCCCTCTCTCTCTTTCTCTCCCCCTCTCTCTTTGTCTCTCTTTCTCTCCCCCTCTCTCTTTGTCTCTCTTTCTCTCCCCCTCTCTCTTTCTCTCCCTCTCTCTTTGTCTCTCTTTCTCTCCCCCTCTCTCTTTGTCTCTCTTTCTCTCCCTCTCTCTCTCCCCCTCTCTTTGTCTCTCTTTCTCTCCCTCTATCTGTCTCTCTTTTTCTCCCTCTCTCTCTTTGTCTCTCTTTTCTCTCTCTCTCTCTTCCACACCACAGGGACAAGACTCTCCCTCCATCTCTTCCCCATCTTTCTCTTCTGTCCTCTCTCTCACATTTAATCCCCCTCTCTCTCTTTCTTTTCTCCCTTACCTCTCTCCTTCTCTCTAACCATCCATTTCTCCCCCTCCCTCCCTCCCTCCCTCCCTCCCTCTTCTTTTCTCCCTTCTCCCCCCTCCCCTCCTTCCCTCTTTATCCATCTGTTTCCCCACTCTCCCTTCCTCCCTTCTCTCTTTCTCTTCCTCTCTCTGTGTCTCTCTTCCCCTACCTCACCATTTCTCACTCTCCCTCTTCTTTTCTCCTTTCTTCCCCCTCTCTCTTGCCCTCTACCTCTCTTTCTCTCTCTCTGTCCCTCTCTCTCCCTCTTGCTCTATCCCTCTCTCTCCCTTACCTCTCCATTTCTCCCTCTCCCTCTTCTTTTCTCCTTTCTTCCCCCTCTCTCTTTCTCTCTCTCTCTCTTTCTCTCTCTCTCTTTGAGTCTCTCTCTCTCCCTCTTGCTCTATCTCTCTCCTCCCTTACCTCAACATTTCTCACTCTACCTCTTCTTTCCTCCTTTCTTTCCCCTCTCTCTCTCCCTTGCCCTCTCTCTCTCTCTCTCTCTCTCTCTCTCTCTCTCTCTCTCTCTCTCTCTCTCTCTCTCTCTCTCTCTCTCTCTCTCTCTCTCTCTACTGTCTCTAGCATTTGTCTCCTGATGCAGAGTCTGCTCTGTCCCTGCTTCCTGCTGCATGGGAATGGATTTTCTCTTTACGAGCTAATTTGGCTTTGCTATGGATGAAGTGAAAAGCTTTGTAAAGTCTGTCTCACTTCCTCTGCTCCTTTTTTCTCTTTTTCTTTTTTACTTTTTTTTTACAGCTTCCCCTTTCCCTCCTTTCCCTCTCTCTCTCTCGCCCTCTCTCTCTCTCACACCCTCTCTTATTCTCTCTCTTTCTTCCTACTCTCTCTCTTCTTCACTCCTCTATTTCTCTTTCTTTCTCTCACCCTCTTCTCATTCTCTCTCTTTCTACTTGTGCTCTCTGTTCATCACTCCTCTATTTCCCTACATTTCTCTCTCTCTGTCTATCTATCTTTCTTCACCTTTCTCTATCTCTCTCTTTCTCCCCCTCCCTCTGTCTCTCTCTCTCTCTCTTTTTCTCTCCCTCCGTCTCAACAGTGCTGGATGTCTGGGTGAAGTGAGGGTGAAGTGCTCTGCTAGACTGCGGCAGTGCCACATCACCGTCACCCCTCTCCTCCTCCCAGTGCTCCCTCTCTCCTTCCCTCCCTCTTTCTCCATCTGTCCTTCCTTCCTCTTCTCCTTACCTATCACCCCCCCCCCCCTTTTCATCCTGCTTTTCACTTTCACTCTTGAGGAGCTTCTCTTGTCCTCTTGTGTTGCCTTTATCTGTGTGTGTGTGTGTGTGTGTGTGTGTGTGTGTGTGTGTGTGTGTGTGTGTGTGTGTGTGTGTGTGTGTGTGTGTGTGTGAGAGAGAGAGAGAGAGAGAGAGAGAGAGGAGAGAGGAAGGGAAAGGGAGATAGACTGTGAATGGCATCTAAGCCACAGCACGAAGTCTGACCACAACCGGTCTGCATACATACCAACTGACAAGCTCGGCAAATAAGACAAGGACAAGGAGAGAGACAGAGAGTAAGGGGGTATGAGGGTAGAGTGTGTGTGTGTGTGTGTGTGTGTGTGTGTGTGTGTGTGTGTGTGTGTGTGTGTGTGTGTGTGTGTGTATTTGTGTGTGTTTGAGGGGGCGGTTAATGCAGTGTAGCACGT
>CM050199.1:21930000-22010000 GCA_027475355.1 Coilia nasus
CTCTCATTGTTTATTAATGCCATCTTGGACGCGTGAAACACCGACAGCATGGATGTCAACACTTGGGCTACATGACACAGGAGGAAGAAACATCACAACTCAATGGACAAACATGGATTGATGGAGAGAAAGCAAAGTCCTACCTGGCTGGAACATACTTTGGAAATAAAAGATGACCAGAATGAACGATCCCAAACAAGTGGCCAATACCATCCGACAAATTCTGCTCATCCTCATTAGTTCGAGTAAAGTCTGTTTCATGGCGAGTGCGGAGGAACGGCGGGCGGAGTGGGTTTTTGAGAGCTGCTGCTGGCGTGATCCGGGCAGCGGGGTCTGGGCTGAGCCGCGCTGAGATGCTGATGATGGCACTACCTCCAGACGACCAGGCTCAATGTGCTCTGTGCTCACCCCGGAGCGTACTATTCTTCTCTCCACGCCGAACTACAGGGGAAGTGGGAGGAACCCTCCGCTGCTGCCCCCTCTCTCAAGTTGCCAAATGAGCGCGTCCATTTGCGAATCATTCTCTGCCCAGAAGCCCACTCGAGACAGGCTATTCTCCCAAAACTTAAACCTTCGCGATCCACGAGGGTTTATATTATTACACGTGACGTGTATTGTAGTTTATGCGTTATATTAGCCTATAAATTTCCAATTACGGCGTAGTGAAAACAATGAACGACATAGCCATGCTGATAACACACACACACACACACACACACACACGTGGGCCTACAGCCTACATGGAAAGGGTTCTTATTTACAATAATTGCATTTTCTACAAGCTTTCCCTCCCTTCCATCATAAGGCCAGCCGCGGATAGGTGTAACGGAGTGACAGCCAATAAAATTGAAGCTTTACCTTCGGTTTTGCATATCATTATATGTTGCACTTTCCCCGCAAATGCGGAGGTTCAAATCCGGTCAGGAGCATTACAAAAATGTAAAAAATCGGAGAGGGATGTACAGAAAATAATTAATCTTTACAGTTTTATTGCAACTGCGTGTAAGATATAGCCTACTTCAATAGGTTAGCGGTAGGTATTTTTGTAGCAGCTTATTTTCGCACAGTAAAAGTATGCCCTTCTAATGCTATTAACCTTATAATATGCAAACCTTTCCTTGATTTCCTCAATTTTGTGTAAATGTCAATAACATACAATAAAATACTGGTTTGTCTGATAGCTAGTAGCGTCTAACAGTTAGTAGTCTACTTTTCCCTTGCTTATCAAAGCCTCTATTGTGTTTGTTTTCTGTTTACTGTTCTCTTGCACTACATGCATATCTTTAGTTTGTGTGCAGACTGTACTGTATTTGTCTTGTCTCTACTGCTTTTAACAGTTTGTGTGTTACACCATTTGTTGTGGGCGAAATGCTGTTTTGTCTCACTACGTACTATGTATATGGCTGTAATGACAATAAAACCAACTTGATTTCATGAACTGAACCAAGATACTTGCATTCTTTCTACGAACAAAACTTGGCTTTATCTCAGCTATGATAATGTGTAGTAAAGGCCCTGTAGTTCTCTTTAGAATATGGTAGACAACATATTGTAATACTTCAAATAATCTTTATGATCATAGTTTTATTGACAAGACATAGTTGTGAATTCCTAACAAACACAGTTATTAGAATAGAACAGAATGCCTTTTACTGTCACTATGCATATGTACAATGCACACTATATACATGCATAATGAGATTGAAAGCAACTCACGCTTCAGTGCAGACAAGTACGTAGGATATGGTTGGGTGAGGTGCACAGTTCTGAGGTGAAAAAGATGAGAGGTTCTATGTACAGAAATTTATCTAGAGTGATACTGCAGATTAATCATACAAGTTATTGCACATTGATTAATGTTGTACAGTAATGACTGTCTTATGCTATGCCTGGTGGGTAGACCTGATAATGCAGTCAAATTGCAGTGGAACAGAGGAAGTGAGCACACATGGAGAGAGATGTGCCAAGTATATGTATTGACAGTAAGTATGACATTTTGTAGTAGTTCTTGATAAAACCAACAATGCTTTAGTTATAAACAGGAGACATTAAATTTTAAATGGGACAAATGAATAAACTTAACACAAGTAGGTCATTTAAAGACAGGTACGCGTTAATGTGCGTGGATGAGAGGATGGGAGATGCAAAGATAAAACAGTTGAGCTGTGTATATCTGAGCTAGAAAGAGCAAGCGAGGAAAAGAGACATAAGATGATGATAAACATAAGACATAGTCACATACTGTGCGTGTGCTCGCATATGTGTGTGCAACCATCTTACAACTGTTCTTCAAATTACTGTGAAATAGAAGAGCACTATGTACATATTTTGTGACAGAATAATCCAAACTTTGTGGTAAAAAAATATAATTGACATATTTACATTTCTTAAATTGTGCTGTGTATATGTGTAGACGTCTATACAGTGGATAACAAAAAAAAAACACAGAGTAAAAAGTAGGCAAGTCTTTTCGTTCTCTGTAGCACATCGTTTGTCTGTGTCCTAAACTCCTTCCAGGATGTCCTGCCAATGGTAATGCAGCAGCAGGCCATCAATGGCATCTTTCAGGGGTGGCATGTCGACAGAGTGAGGATAGCTGCCCTCTTGATCAGAGCCAGGCCCACGCAAACTCCTCGGGCTGCATCATCCTGGCAGCATGTCATGTCCATGGCAGCATCTGAAGACACGCACATACACACGCACACACACCATATTAGCATCCTAGTGTTCTTAACTCTGTGTGTATGGGCACATGTACACCAACACAACATAAACCATTCATCACTGAGCATACCTGTGGCCTGACACACTGCTGGACGTTGGGCTGAGTCAGATCCATGGCCGAGCAGTAAGAGGTGTCCCATTGGCTGCTCGGGAATGAAGAAGAGAGCTGAGGGGACAGAGACACAGCTTGTTGGATGTTCAAATGGGTATTTTATGTCACCTGTAACTTTGACCTGCCTTGTCTACAACTTGTATTGTAATGTATGTACATATGTGTCCAAGAGACAGAGAGAGAGAGTGTGTGTGTGTGTGTGTGTGTGTAGTTGTGTGTGAACGGGCATGTGTGTGTCAGTGTATCTGTGTAATCCCTCATGACTGTGTGTGTCTGTGGTCATAATAGTGTATGTAGGCACTATTACGCATCTGTCTTGTTCATAATGTGTTCTTACAATTGTGTGTATCGCCAATTGTTCCCTGGGAAACGTTGTCTCATCTCACTATGTGCTGTCTAAGCCCCATGCACACTGGGAGCCCACACATCCTACGCCTGGTGATGACTGCCACCATCAGAGGAGACAGCATGGAGAAGGGGGGAGAGCGCCGCATCTTCAAGTAAGGTTGCAGGGTGAAATTGGAGGACAAGGCCTATAAACCTGTTCAACATAAAAACAAAGGACAGTATGTCAAAAGCACAACATTCATTACATGGCTAAAATAAATTGGATACTCACAGTTGAAAGACAATGAATGCTCTGATGGGCTTTGACAAGCAACTAAACGTACCAAAACAATATGCATTACCTTCACAGCCTACATTACCTGTGGACTTATGATGACACGTCAATATCATCATGATTTACAGGCCACTGGCATCACAAATGAGCTCATTCATTCAAACACGACACAGCACCTGACCACCCACATTAAAAGCATACCTGTTAAAAGCATCTTATTTGAAGAATTACACAAAGTGCTTATGTGCATTACATCTCCAAGGTCGTATTCTGTACACCATGTCCTCTTAACTTTTAAAAGTATTTCCAAACAATCGAAGTGTGATGTTTAACAGGAGCACCAAATCAGCTGGTCTATTCAAAAGCAGCGTCTGACCACCCATGCTCAGTGTGTAAAAAAACACTCTGACCACAGAATTACATAGAATATGTACATACATTACACCCTTAGGGTCTTTCCATGTAAACCATGTCCACTTCCTAACGTTTAAAAGCAATTCCACATGATCGAAGTACCATAATTAACGCCAACACAAAACTAGCTTTCCCATTTGAATACATAGTGCTGTTACGCTAGCGATGCTAACTTTGGCGAGATAACAATATTTCTGATCAGACACGCAGAGAAATGCTTACTTAACGCAGTATCACGAAAACCATACATGTGGAGATATAAATCCATCGTTTGTATTCATTGTAGATAGTATATTTTCACCACAAATCCCATTTGTTTACCTTAGCAGTCGAATGGTGCTACGCTAGCCGAATAGTGGCACAAAACTAATGTCAACAAGATACTGTCGCACAAAACTAAAAAAATAAGACATGTAATCTAAAAATAGGTTGATGTTCATTCATTAGTAGGCACATACGTTGCCCAAACTTGTTTGAGATAGTAAAAGCCAATCGTATCCATCATCAACTCATGTATTAGCAGCGAAGAGCTAACATAATGATGGCACACCAACAACCATGATCTGGCTACAGAATTATAACGAAGCTTTAAATCAAAGTAAACAACAATTCTTACCTTAGATCAATAGACGGTGCTCCCTTAAAACAGCGGACGATGTGAAGCATGTCCAGAGAGAGAAGGTGTCCCATAACAAACTCTTCAAAAATGGCGTCCGTCTGGCATATTTTCACCACGCTCAACAGCGCCGCCATCCACAACGTAGTGGCCAAAAATATATTGCATCCGTAGTGGTTTAGCACTACCATTGAAAATGAATGGGAAACGGTTTAGGGCCGTTTAGCTAAACTTTGCCCGACTGCCGACAGCCGGCCTAGCAGAGGATGGTTTCGATCCATCCTACCATCCTAGGTAGATAGCTATCTATTTAGGTAGGTACCTAGGTAAGTAGATATCTATTTAGGTAGGTACCTAGGTAGGTAGGTACCTAGGTAGGTAGGTAGGTACCTAGGCAGGTAGGTACCTAGGTAGGTAACTAGGTAGGTAGGTACTTGCAACCGTAATCGCAATCATTGGTACGTACCTAGGTAGGTAGGTACCTAGGGAGGTACCTAGGTAGGTAGGTACTTAGGTAGGTAGATATCTATTTAGGTAGGTACCTAGGTAGGTACATAGGTAGGTAGGTAGATAGGTAGGTAGATACCTAGGTAGGTTGGTACCTAGATAGGTAGGTACCTAGGGAGGTACCTAGGTAGGTAGGTACTTAGGTAGGTAGGTATCTATTTAAGTAGGTACCTAGGTACGTACTTAGGTAGGTAGGTAGATAGGTAGGTAGGTATCTAGATTGGTAGGTACCTAGGTAGGTAGGTACCTAGGTAGGTAGGTATCTAGGTTGGTAGGTACCTAGGTAGGTAGGTACCTAGGTTGGTAGATACCAAGGTTGGTAGGTACCTAGGTAGGATGATACCTAGGTTGGTAGGTACCTAGGTTGGTAGGTACCTAGTCAGGTAGGTACCTAGGCAGGTAGGTACCTAGGTAGGTGCCTAGGCAGGTAGGTACCTAGGTAGGTTGGTAACTAGGTAGGTACCTAGGTAGGTTGGTACCTAGGTAGGTACCTAGGCAGGTAGGTACCTTGGTAGGTTGGTACCTAGGTTGGTAGGTACCTAGTCAGGTAGGTAACTAGGTAGGTAGGTACCTAGGAAGATACTTAGGTAGGTACCTAAGCAGGTAGGTAGGTAGGTACCTAGGTTGGTAGGTAGGTAGGTATCTACATTGGTAGGTACCTAGGTTGGAAGGTACCTAGGCAGGTAGGTACCTTGGTAGGTTGGTACCTAGGTTGGTAGGTACCTAGTCAGGTAGGTACCTAGTTAGGTACTTAGGTAGGTACCTAGGTAGGTAGGTACCTAGGTTGGTAGGTAGGTTGGTACCTAGGATGGTAGGTACCTAGATTAGTAGGTACCTAGGTTGGTAGGTACCTAGGTAGATAGGTACCTAGATTGGGAGGTACCTAGGTTGGTAGGTATCTAGCCAGGTAGGTACCTAGGTAGGTAGGTACCTAGGTGGGTTGGTACCTAGGCAAGTAGGTACCAAGATTGGTAGGTACCTAGGTTGTTAGGTACCTAGGTAGGTAGGTACCTTGGTAGGTTGGTACCTAGATTGGTAGGTACCTAGTCAGGTAGGTACCTAGGTAGGTAGGTACCTAGGTAGGTAGGTACCTAGATTGGTAGGTACCTAGGTTGGAAGGTACCTAGGCAGGTAGGTACCTTGGTAGGTTGGTACCTAGGTTGGTAGGTACCTAGTCAGGTAAGTACCTAGGTAGGTACATAGGCAGGTAGGTACCTAGGTAGGTACCTAGGCAGGTAGGTACCTAGGTAGGTACCTAGGCAGGTAGGTACCTAGGTAGGTTGGTACCTAGGTTGTTAGGTACCTAGGTTGGTAGGTACCTAGGTAGGTACTTAGGTAGGTACCTAGGTTGGAAGGTACCTAGGCAGGTAGGTACCTAGGTTGTTAGGTACCTAGGTTGGTAGGTACCTAGGCAGGTAGGTACCTTGGTAGGTTGGTACCTAGGTTGGTAGGTACCTAGTCAGGTAAGTACCTAGGTAGGTACATAGGCAGGTAGGTACCTAGGTAGGTACCTAGGCAGGTAGGTACCTAGGTAGGTACCTAGGCAGGTAGGTACCTAGGTAGGTTGGTACCTAGGTTGTTAGGTACCTAGGTTGGTAGGTACCTAGGTAGGTACCTAGGTAGGTACCTAGGCAGGTAGGTACCTAGGTAGGTTGGTACCTAGGTTGTTAGGTACCTAGGTTGGTAGGTACCTAGGTAGGTACTTAGGTAGGTACCTAGGCAGGTAGGTACCTAGGTAGGTACCTAGGCAGGAAGGTACCTAGGTAGGTTGGTACCTAGGTTGTTAGGTACCTAGGTTGGTAGGTACCTAGGCAGGTAGGTACCTAGGTAGGTAGGTACCTAGGTAGGTACTTAGGTAGGTACCTAGGTAGGTAGGTACCTAGGTAGGTAGGTACCTAGGTAGGTAGGTACCTAGATTGGTAGGTACCTAGGTTGGTAGGTACCTAGGTTGGTAGGTACCTAGGCAGGTAGGTAACTTGGTAGGTTGGTACCTAGGTTGGTAGGTACCAAGTCAGGTAAGTACCTAGGTAGGTACCTAGGCAGGTAGGTACCTAGGTAGGTACCTAGGCAGGTACTTAGGTAGGTACCTAGGTAGGTAGGTACCTAGGTTGGTAGATAGGTTGGTACCTAGGTAGGTAGGTACCTAGGTTGGTTGGTACCTAGGTTGTTAGGTACCTAGGCAGGTAGGTATCTTGGTAGGTTGGTACCTAGGTTGGTAGGTACCAAGGCAGGTAGGTACATAGGCAGGTAGATACCTATGTAGGTTGGTACCTAGGTAGGTACCTAGGCAGGTATGTACCTAGACAGGTAGGTACCTAGGTAGGTTGGTACCTATGTAGGTATCTAGGCAGGTAGGTACCTTGGTAGGTTGGTACCTAGGTTGGTAGGTACCAAAGCAGATAGATACCTAGGCAGGTAGGTACCTAGGCAGGTAGGTACCTAGGTAGGTACCAAGGCAGGTAGGTATCTATGCAGGTAGGTACCTAGATTGGTAGGTACCTAGGCAGGTACGTACCTTGGTAGATTGGTATCTAGGTTGGTAGGTACCTAGGCAGGTAGGTACCTAGGCAGGTAGGAACCTAGGCAAGTAGGTAACTGGGTAGGTATGTAGGTTGGTAGGTACCTAGATTGATAGCTACCTAGGCAGGTAGGTACCTTGGTGGGTTGGTACCTAGGTAGGTAGGTACCAAGGTAGGTACGTACCTAGGCAGGTAGGTACCTAGGCAGGTAGGTACCTAGGCAGAGAGTTACCTAGGTAGGTACCTAGGTTGGTAGGTACCTAGATTGGTAGGTACCTAGGCAGGAACGTACCTTGGTAGGTTGGTACCTAGATTTGTAGGTACCAAGGCAGGTAGGTAACTAGGCAGGTAGGTACCTAGGTGGGTTGGTACCTAGGTAGGTACCTAGGCAGGTAGGTACCTTGGTAGGTTGGTACCTAGGTTGGTAGGTACCTAGTCAGGTAAGTACCTAGGTAGGTACCTAGGCAGGTAGGTACCTAGGTAGGTAGGTACCTAGGTAGGTACTTAGGTAGGTACCTAGGTAGGTAGGTAGGTTGGTACCTAGGCAAGTAGGTACCTAGGTAGGTAGGTACCTAGATTGGTAGGTACCTAGGTTGTTAAGTACCTAGGCAGGTAGGTATCTTGGTAGGTTGGAACCTAGGTTGGTAGGTACCTAGTCAGGTAGGTACCTAGGTAGGTACCTAGGTTGGTAGGTACCTAGATTGGTTTGTACCTAGGTTGGTAGGTACCAAGGCAGGTAGGTACCTAGGTAGGTTGGTACCAAGGTAGGTACCTAGGCAGGTAGGTACCTTGGTAGGTTGGTACCTAGGATGGTAGGTACCAAGGCAGGTAGGTACCTAGACAGGTAGGTACCTAGGAAGGTAGGTACTTAGGTAGGTACCTAGGCAGGTAGGTACCTAGACAGGTAGGTACCTAGGAAGGTAGGTACTTAGGTAGGTACCTAGGCAGGTAGGTACCTTGGTAGGTTGGTACCTAGGTTGGTAGGTACCAAGGCAGGTAGGTACCTAGGCAGGTAGGTACCTATGTACGTACCTAGGTTTGTAGGTACCTAGTCAGGTAGGTACCTAGGTAGGTAGGTACCTAGTTAGGTAGGTAGGTAGGTACCTAGGCAGGTAGGTACCTAGGTAGGTTGGTACCTAGGTAGGTACCTAGGCAGGTAGGTACCTTGGTAGGTTGGTACCTAGGTTGGTAGGTACCAAGGCAGGTAGGTACCTAGGCAGGTAGGTACCTAGGTAGGTACCTAGGCAGGTAGGTACCTTGGTAGGTTGGTACCTAGGTTGGTAGGTACCAAGGCAGGTAGGTCCCTAGGCAGGTAGGTACCTAGATTGGTAGGTACCTAGGCAGGTACGTACCTTGGTAGGTTGGTATCGAGGTTGGTAGGTACCAAGGCAGGTAGGTACCTAGGCAGTTACCAAGGCAGGTAGGTACCTAGGCAGTTAGGTACCTTGAAAGGTTGGTACCTAGGCTGGTAGGTACCAAGGCAGGTAGGTACCTAGGCAGGTAGGTACCTAGGCAGGTAGGTAGGTACCTAGTTAGGTAAGTACCTAGGTTGGTGGGTAGGTATCTACATTGGTAGGTACCTAGGTTGGTAGGTACCTAGGCAGGTAGGTACCTTGGTAGGTTGGTACCTAGGTTGGTAGGTACCTCGTCAGGTAGGTACCTAGGTAGATAGGTACCTAGGTAGGTAGGTAGTTAGGTAGGAAGGTACTTAGGTAGGTAGGTACCTAGGTAGATAGGTACCTAGGTAGGTAGGTACCTAGGTAGGTAGTATCTAGGTTGGTAGCTATCTAGGTAGGTACCTAGGTAGGTAGGTACCTAGGTAGGTAACTAGGCAGGTAGGTACCTAGGTACGTTGTTACCTAGGTAGGTACCTAGGTAGGTAGGTAACTAGGTAGGTAGGTACCTAGTCAGGTAGGTAGGTAGGTACCTAGGCAGGTAGGTACCTTGGTAGGTAGGTACCTAGGTAGGTACTTAGGTAGGTACCTAGGTAGGTAGGTAGGTTGGTACCTAGGCAAGTAGGTACCTAGGTAGGTAGGTACCTAGATTGGTAGGTACCTAGGTTGTTAAGTACCTAGGCAGGTAGGTATCTTGGTAGGTTGGAACCTAGGTTGGTAGGTACCTAGTCAGGTAGGTACCTAGGTAGGTACCTAGGTTGGTAGGTACCTAGATTGGTTTGTACCTAGGTTGGTAGGTACCAAGGCAGGTAGGTACCTAGGTAGGTTGGTACCAAGGTAGGTACCTAGGCAGGTAGGTACCTTGGTAGGTTGGTACCTAGGATGGTAGGTACCAAGGCAGGTAGGTACCTAGACAGGTAGGTACCTAGGAAGGTAGGTACTTAGGTAGGTACCTAGGCAGGTAGGTACCTAGACAGGTAGGTACCTAGGAAGGTAGGTACTTAGGTAGGTACCTAGGCAGGTAGGTACCTTGGTAGGTTGGTACCTAGGTTGGTAGGTACCAAGGCAGGTAGGTACCTAGGCAGGTAGGTACCTATGTACGTACCTAGGTTTGTAGGTACCTAGTCAGGTAGGTACCTAGGTAGGTAGGTACCTAGTTAGGTAGGTAGGTAGGTACCTAGGCAGGTAGGTACCTAGGTAGGTTGGTACCTAGGTAGGTACCTAGGCAGGTAGGTACCTTGGTAGGTTGGTACCTAGGTTGGTAGGTACCAAGGCAGGTAGGTACCTAGGAAGGTAGGTACCTAGGCAGGTAGGTACCTAGGTAGGTACCTAGGCAGGTAGGTACCTTGGTAGGTTGGTACCTAGGTTGGTAGGTACCAAGGCAGGTAGGTCCCTAGGCAGGTAGGTACCTAGATTGGTAGGTACCTAGGCAGGTACGTACCTTGGTAGGTTGGTATCGAGGTTGGTAGGTACCAAGGCAGGTAGGTACCTAGGCAGTTACCAAGGCAGGTAGGTACCTAGGCAGTTAGGTACCTTGAAAGGTTGGTACCTAGGCTGGTAGGTACCAAGGCAGGTAGGTACCTAGGCAGGTAGGTACCTAGGCAGGTAGGTAGGTACCTAGTTAGGTAAGTACCTAGGTTGGTGGGTAGGTATCTACATTGGTAGGTACCTAGGTTGGTAGGTACCTAGGCAGGTAGGTACCTTGGTAGGTTGGTACCTAGGTTGGTAGGTACCTCGTCAGGTAGGTACCTAGGTAGATAGGTACCTAGGTAGGTAGGTAGTTAGGTAGGAAGGTACTTAGGTAGGTAGGTACCTAGGTAGATAGGTACCTAGGTAGGTAGGTACCTAGGTAGGTAGTATCTAGGTTGGTAGCTATCTAGGTAGGTACCTAGGTAGGTAGGTACCTAGGTAGGTAGGTACCTAGGTAGGTAGGTATCTAGGTTGGTAGGTATCTAGGTAGGTACCTAGGTAGGTAGGTACCTAGGTAGGTACCTAGGCAGGTAGGTAGCTAGGTACGTTGGTACCTAGGTAGGTACCTAGGTAGGTTGGTACCTAGGTTGGTAGGTACCTAGGTTGGTAAGTACCTAGGCAGGTAGGTACCTAGATAGGTAGGTACCTAGGTAGGTAGGTACCTAGGTAGGTAGTATCTAGGTTGGTAGCTATCTAGGTAGGTACCTAGGTAGGTAGGTACCTAGGTAGGAAACTAGGCAGGTAGGTACCTAGGTACGTTGTTACCTAGGTAGGTACCTAGGTAGGTAGGTAACTAGGTAGGTAGCTACCTAGTCAGGTAGGTAGGTAGGTACCTAGGCAGGTAGGTACCTTGGTAGGTTTGTACCTAGGTGTGTAGGTACCTCGTCAGGTAGGTACCTAGGTAGAAAGGTACCTAGGTAGGTAGGTAGTTAGGTAGGTAGGTACTTAGGTAGGTAGGTACCTAGGTAGGTAACTAGGCAGGTAGGTACCTAGGTACGTTGTTACCTAGGTAGGTTCCTAGGTAGGTAGGTAACTAGGTAGGTACGTACCTAGTCAGGTAGGTAGGTAGGTACATAGGCAGGTAGGTACCTTGGTAGGTTGGTACCTAGGTTTGTAGGTACCTCTTCAGGTAGGTACCGAGGTAGATAGGTACCTAGGTAGGTAGGTAGTTAGGTAGGTAGGTACTTAGGTAGGTAGGTACCTAGGTAGATAGGTACCTAGGTAGATAGGTACCTAGGTAGGTAGGTACCTAGGTAGGTAGGTATCTAGGTTGGTAGGTATCTAGGTAGGTACCTAGGTAGGTAGGTACCTAGGTAGATAGGTACCTAGGTAGATAGGTACCTAGGTAGGTAGGTACCTAGGTAGGTAGGTATCTAGGTTGGTAGGTATCTAGGTAGGTACCTAGGTAGGTAGGTACCTAGGTAGGTACCTAGGCAGGTAGGTACCTAGGTACGTTGGTACCTAGGTAGGTACCTAGGTAGGTTGGTACCTAGGTTGGTAGGTACCTAGGTTGGTAAGTACCTAGGCAGGTAGGTACCTAGATAGGTAGGTACCTAGGTAGGTAGGTACCTAGGTTGGTAGGTAGGTTTGTACCTAGGTTGGTTGGTACCTAGGCAAGTAGGTACCTAGGTAGGTAGGTACCTAGGATGGTAGGTACCTAGGTTGGTAGGTACCTAGGCAGGTAGGTATCTTGGTAGGTTGGTACCTAGGTTTGTAGGTACCTAGTCAGGTAGGTACCTAGGTAGGTACCTAGGTTGGTAGGTACCTAGATTGGTAGGTACCTAGGTTGGTAGTTACCTAGCCAGGTAGGTACCTTGGTAGGTTGGTACCTAGGTTGGTAGGTACCTAGGCAGGTAGGTACCTAGGTAGGTTGGTACCTAGGTAGGTACCTGGGCAGGTAGGTACCTTGGTAGGTTGGTACCTAGGTTGGTAGGTACCAAGGCAGGTAGGTACCTTGACAGGTAGGTACCTAGGACGGTAGGTACTTAGGTAGGTACCTAGGCAGGTAGGTACCTTGGTAGGTTGGTACCTAGGTTGGTAGGTACCAAGGCAGGTAGGTACCTAGGCAGGTAGGTACCTAGGTAGGTACCTAGGTTTGTAGGTACCTAGTCAGGTAGGTACCTAGGTAGATAGGTACCTAGTCAGGTAGGTAGGTAGGTACCTAGGCAGGTAGGTAGGTACCTAGGCAGGTAGGTACCTAGGTTGGTAGGTAGGTATCTACATTGGTAGGTACCTAGGTTGGTAGGTACCTAGGCAGGTAGGTACCTTGGTAGGTTGGTACCTAGGTTGGTAGGTACCTCGTCAGGTAGGTACCTAGGTAGATAGGTACCTAGGTTGGTAGGTAGGTATCTACATTGATAGGTACCTATGTTGGTACCTAGGTTGGTAGGTACCAATTCAGGTAGGTACATAGGCAGGTAGATACCTAGGTAGGTTGGTACCTAGGTAGGTACCTAGGCAGGTATGTACCTAGACAGGTAGGTACCTAGGTAGGTTGGTACCTATGTAGGTATCTAGGCAGGTAGGTACCTTGGTAGGTTGGTACCTAGGTTGGTAGGTACCAAGGCAGGTAGGTACATAGGCAGGTAGATACCTAGGTAGGTTGGTACCTAGGTAGGTACCTAGGCAGGTATGTACCTAGACAGGTAGGTACCTAGGTAGGTTGGTACCTATGTAGGTATCTAGGCAGGTAGGTACCTTGGTAGGTTGGTACCTAGGTTGGTAGGTACTAAAGCAGGTAGATACCTAGGCAGGTAGGTACCTAGGCAGGTAGGTACCTAGGTAGGTACCTAGGCAGGTAGGTACCTTGGTAGGTTGGTACGTAGGTTTGTAGGTACCAAGGCAGGTAGGTATCTAGGCAGGTAGGTACCTAGGCAGGTAGGTACCTAGGCAGGTACCTAGGCAGGTAGGTACCTAGGCAGGTACCTAGGCAGGTAGGTACCTTGGTAGGTTGGTACCTAGGTTGGTAGGTACCAAGGCAGGTAGGTACCTAGGCAGGTAGGTCCCTAGGCAAGTAGGTACCTAGGTAGGTACCTAGGTTGGTAGGTACCTAGATTGGTAGGTACCTAGGCAGGTACGTACCTTGGTAGGTTGGTATCTAGGTTGGTAGGTACCAAGGCAGGTAGGTACCTAGGCAGGTAGGTACCTAGGTAGGTACCTAGGCAGGTAGGTACCTTGGCAGGTTGGTAGCCAGGTTGGTAGGTACCAAGGCAGGTAGGTACCTAGGCAGGTAGGTATCTAGGCAGGTAGGTACCTAGGCAAGTAGGTAACTAGGTAGGTTCCCCAAGTTGGTAGGTACCTAGATTGGTAGGTACCTAGGCAGGTAGGTACCTTGGTAGGTTGGTACCCAGGTTGGTAGGTACCAAGGCAGGTACGTACCTAGGCAGGTAGGTACCTAGGCAGGTAGGTACCTAGGCAGGTAGTTACCTAGGTAGGTACCTAGGTTGGTAGGTACCTAGGGAGGTACGTACCTTGGTAGGTTGGTACCTAGATTGGTAGGTACCAAGGCAGGTAGGTAACTAGGCAGGTAGGTACCTAGGTAGGTTGGTACCTAGGTACGTACCTAGGCAGGTAGGTACCTTGGTAGGTTGGTACCTAGGTTGCTAGGTACCAAGGCAGGTAGGTACCTAGGCATGTAGGTACCTAGGCAGGTAGGTAGGTACCTAGGCAGGTAGGTAGGTACCTAGGCAGGTAGGTACCTAAGTTGGTAGGTAGGTATCTACATTGGTAGGTACCTAGGTTGGTAGGTACCTAGGCAGTTAGGTACCTTTGTAGGTTGGTACGTAGGGTGGTAGGTACCTCGTCAGGTAGGTACCTAGGTAGATAGGAACCTAGGTTGGTAGGTAGGTATCTACATTGGTAGGTACCTAGGTTGGTAGGTACCTAGGCAGGTAGGTACCTTGGTAGGTTGGTACCTAGGTTGGTAGGTACCTCGTCAGGTAGGTACCTAGGTAGATAGGTACCTAGGTAGGTAGGAAGTTAGGTAGGTAGGTACCTAGGTTGGTAGGTACCTAGGTAGGTATGTACCTAGATAGGTACTTAGGTAAGTACCTAGGTAGGTAGGTACCTAGGTAGGTATGTACCTAGGTAGGTACTTAGGTAGGTACCTAGGTAGGTAGGTACCTAGGTTGGTAGGTAGGTTGGTACCTAGGCAGGTAGGTACCTAGGTAGGTACCTAGGTATGTAGGTACCAAGGCAGGTAGGTACATAGGCAGGTAGGTACCTAGGTAGGTACCTAGGCAGGTAGGTACCTTGGTAGGTACCTAGGTTGGTAGGTACCAAGGCAGGTAGGTACATAGGCAGGTAGGTACCTAGGTAGGTACCTAGGCAGGTAGGTACCTTGGTAGGTTGGTACCCAGGTTGGTAGGTACCAAGGCAGGTAGGTACCTAGGCAAGTAGGTAACTAGGTAGGTACCTAGGTTGGTAGGTACCTAGATTGGTAGGTACCTAGGCAAGTACGTACCTTGGTAGGTTGGTACCTAAGTTGGTAGGTACCAAGGCAGGTAGGTACCTAGGCAGGTAGGTACCTAGGCAGGTAGGTACCTAGGTAGGTACCTAGGCAGGTAGGTACCTTGGTAGGTTGGTACCTAGGTTGGTAGGTACCAAGGCAGGTAGGTACTTAGGCAGGTAGGTAGGTAGGTACCTAGGTAGGTAGGTACCTAGGTTGGTAGGTAGGTATCTACATTGGTAGGGACCTATATTGGTATTTACCTAGGTTGGTAGGTACCTAGCAGGTAGGTATCTTGGTACGTTGGTACCTAGGTTGGTAGGTACCTAGTGATGGTATTTGAGTAAAAGTAATAATCCTGTAAATAACATTTTAAATGTTGCAACATTTGTTATTATTATTTCAAATACCTTTTGTTTTATGATTGTGTGTCAAGTCAGTTAGACTTGAAAAGGGGGACTGATGGTATTTGAGTAATAATAATAATCTTGTAAATAGCATTTTAATGTTGAAACATTTTATTATTATTTCAAATACCTTGGTTGGTTTTTGCAACTCTTGTATTAAGATCAAAATTTGTATGTGTCTCTGGCTGAGCTATGAGGTGTGAATAACTGGCTTCCTTAACCATTCTGAATAACCGTCCCTGTCTGGTGGATTAACATACAGACCATTTGGCACCTCTGATCTGATTAGGAAAAGACTGTAGTACTCAACAAAGACATTGCATATGCATTTTGGGTGTAACCTTGGGTGCAGCCATTGGCTGTCTACAGACATTTAAGGTCAGAATAACCACTGTTTGAGTTAGTCTTGTCTTTGTCTTGTCTTGTCGTGTCCCTGTCCTGTGTGTATATGTCTGTCTATCTGTCTGTCTGTGATGTCCTTAATTTTAAGAATAAACGTTGTACTTGATTCGAAACCACTAGGCTGACTGAGTCTTCAAATTCAACTTAAAAGTAATTTTATTACTTTTACTAGTCAGGTAGGTACCTAGGTAGGTACCTAGGTTGCTAGGTTCCTAGATTGGTAGGTACCTAGGTTGGTAGTTACCTAGGCAGGTAGGTACCTTGGTAGGTTGGTACCTAGGTTGGTAGGTACCAAGGCAGGTAGGTACCTAGGCAGGTAGGTACCTAGGTAGATATGTACCTAGATAGGTACTTAGGCAGGTAGGTACCTTGGTAGGTTGGTACCTAGGTTGGTAGGTACCAAGGCAGGTAGGCACCTAGACAGGTAGGTACCTAGGCAGGAAGGTACTTAGGTAGGTACCTAGGCAGGTAGGTACCTTGTTAGGTTGGTACCTAGGTTGGTAGGTACCAAGGCAGGTAGGTACCTAGGCAGGTAGGTACCTAGGTAGGTACGTAGGTTTGTAGGTACTTAGTCAGGTAGGTGCCTACGTAGGTAGGTACCTAGTCAGGTAGGTAGGTAGGTACCTAGGCAGGTAGGTACCTAGGCAGGTAGGTACCTAGGTAGGTTGGTACCTAGGTAGGTACCTAGTCAGGTAGGTACCTTGGTAGGTTGGTACCTAGGTTGGTAGGTACCAAGGCAGGTAGGTACCTAGGCAGGTAGGTACCTAGTAAGGTAGGTAGGTAGGTACCTATGCAGGTAGGTACCTAGGTAGGTACCTTGGTAGGTTGGTACGTAGGTTGGTAGGTACCAAGGCAGGTAGGTACATAGACAGGTAGGTACCTAGGTCAGTTGGTACCTAGGTAGGTACCTAGGTAGGTAGGTACCTAGGTAGGTTGGTACCTTGGTAGGTTGGTACGTAGGTTGGTAGGTACCAAGGCAGGTAGATACCTAGGCAGGTAGGTACCTAGGCAGGTAGGTACCTAGGTAGGTACCTAGGCAGATAGGTACCTTGGTAGGTTGGTACCTAGGTTGGTAGGTACCAAGGCAGGTAGGTACCTAGGCAGGTAGGTACCTAAGTAGGTACCTAGGCATGTAGGTACCTAAGCAGGTAGGTACCTAGGTAGGTACCTAGGCAGGTAGGTACCTTGGTAGGTTGGTACCCAGGTTGGTAGGTACCAAGGCAGGTAGGTACCTAGGCAGGTAGGTACCTATGCAGGTAGGTACCTAGGCAAGTAGGTAACTAGGTAGGTACCTAGATTGGTAGGTACCTAGGCAGGTAGGTAATTAGGTAGGTACCTAGGCAGGTAGGTACCTTGGTAGGTTGGTACCTAGGTTGGTAGGTACCAAGGCAGGTAGGTACCTAGGCAGGTAGGTAATTAGGTAGGTTGGTACCTAGGTAGGTAGCTAGGCAGGTAGGTACCTTGGTAGGTTGGTACCTAGGTTGGTAGGTACCAAGGCAGGTAGGTACCTAGGTAAGTAGGTACCTAGGCAGGTAGGTAGGTAGGTACCTAGGTAGGTAGGTACCTAGGTTGGTAGGTAGGTATCTACATTGGTAGGTACCTAGGTTGGTATGTATCTAGGCAGGTAGGTACCTTGGAAGGTTCGTACCTAGGTTAGTAGGTACCTAGACAGGTAGGTACCTAGGCAGGAAGGTACCTAGGTAGGTACCTAGGCAGGTAGGTAGGTAGGTACCTAGGTAGGTACCTAGGTTGGTAGGTAGGTATCTATATTGGTAGGTACCTAGGTTGGTAGGTACCTAGGCAGGTAGGTACCTTGGTAGGTTGGTACCTAGGTTGGTAGGTACCTAGGCAGGTAGGTACCTAGGTAGGTACCTAGGCAGGTAGGTACCTTGGTAGGTTGGTACCCAGGTTGGTAGGTACCAAGGCAGGTATGTACCTAGGCAGGTAGGTACCTAGGCAGGTAGGTACCTAGGTAAGTACCTAGGTTGGTAGGTACCTAGATTGGTAGGTACCTAGGCAGGTACGTACCTTGGTAGGTTGGTACCTAGGTTGGTAGGTACCAAGGCAGGTAGATACCTAGGCAGGTAGGTACCTAGGCAAGTAGGTACCTTGGTAGGTTGGTACCTAGGTTGGTAGGTAGGTATCTACATTGGTAGGTACCTAGGTTGGTAGGTACCTAGGCAGGTAGGTACCTTGGTAGGTTGGTAACTAGGTTGGTAGGTACCTCGTCAGGTAGGTACCTAGGTAGATAGGTACCTAGGTAGGTAGGAAGTTAGGTAGGTAGGTACCTAGGTTGGTAGGTACCTAGGCAGGTAGGTACCTAGGTAGGTAGGTACCTAGGTAGGTATGTACCTAGGTAGGTACTAAGGTAGGTACTTAGGTAGGTAGGTACCTAGGTAGGTATGTACCTAGGTAGGTACCTAGGTAGGTATGTACCTAGGTAGGTACTTAGGTAGGTACCTAGGTAGGTAAATACCTAGGTTGGTAGGTAGGTTGGTACCTAGGTTGGAAGGTACCTAGGCAGGTAGGTACCTTGGTAGGTACCTAGGTTGGTAGGTATCAAGGCAGGTAGGTACCTAGGCAGGTAGGTACCTAGGTAGGTACCTAGGCAGGTAGGTAACTAGGTAGGTACCTAGGTTGGTAGGTACCAAGGCAGGTAGGTACCTAGGTAGGTTGGTACCTAAGTAGGTACCTAGGCAGGTACGTACATTGGTAGGTTGGTACCTAGGTTGGTAGGTACCAAGGCAGGTAGGTACCTAGGTAGGTTGGTACCTAGGTAGGTACCTAGGCAGGTAGGTACCTTGGTAGGTTGGTACCCAGGTTGGTAGGTATCAAGGCAGGTAGGTACCTAGGCAGGAAGGTACCTAGGCAGGTAGGTAGGTAGGTACCTAGGTAGGTAGATACCTAGGTTGGTAGGTAGGTATCTACATTGGTAGGTACCTAGGTTGGTAGGTACCTAGGTTGGTAGGTACCAAGGCAGGTAGGTACCTAGGCAGGTAGGTACCTAGGTAGGTATCTAGGCAGGTAGGTAACTAGGTAGGTACCTAGGTTGGTAGGTACCTAGATTGGTAGGTACCTTGGCAGGTACGTACCTTGGTAGGTTGGTACCTAGGTTGGTAGGTACCAAGGCAGGTAGGTACCTAGGCATGTAGGTACCTAGGCAGGTAGGTACCTAGGTAGGTACCTAGGCAGGTAGGTACCTTGGTAGGTTGGTACACAGGTTGGTAGGTACCAAGGCAGGTAGGTACCTAGGCAGGTAGGTACCTAGGCAGGTAGGTACCTAGCTTGGTAGGTAGGTATCTACATGGGTAGGTACCTAGGTTGGTAGGTACCTAGGCAGGTAGGTACCTTGGTAGGTTGGTACCTAGGTTGGTAGGTACCTCATCAGGTAGGTACCTAGGTATATAGGTACCTGGGGTTGGTAGGTAGGTATCTACATTGGTAGGTACCTAGGTTGGTAGCTACCTAGGCAGGTAGGTACCTTCGTAGGTTGGTACCTAGGTTGGTAGGTACCTAGTCAGGTAGGTACCTAGGTGTATAGGTACCTAGGTTGGTAGGTAGGTATCTACATTGGTAGGTACCGAGGTTGGTAGGTACCTAGGCAGGTAGGTACCTTGGTAGGTTGGTACCTAGGTTGGTAGGTACCTCGTCAGGTAGGTACCTAGGTAGATAGGTACCTAGGTAGGTAGGAAGTTAGGTAGGTAGGTACCTAGGTTAGTAGGTACCTAGGCAGGTAGGTACCTAGGTAGGTAGGTACCTAGGTAGGTATGTATCTAGGTAGGTATGTATCTAGGTAGGTACTTAGGCAGGTAGGTACCTAGGTAGGTACCTAGGCAGGTAGGTACCTTGGTAGGTTGGTACCCAGGTTGGTAGGTACCAAGGCAGGTAGGTACCCAGGCAGGTAGGTACCTAGGCAGGTAGGTACCTACGCAAGTAGGTAACTAGGTAGGTACCTAGGTTGGTAGGTACCTAGATTGGTAGGTACCTAGGCAGGTATGTACCTTGGTAGGTTGGTACCTAGGTTGGTAGGTACCAAGGCAGGTAGGTACCTAGGCAGGTAGGTACCTAGGTAGGTACCTAGGCAGGTAGGTACCTTGGTAGGTTGGTACCAAGGTTGGTAGGTACCAAGGCAGGTAGGTACCTAGGCAGGTAGGTAGGTAGGTACCTAGGTTGGTAGGTAGGTATCTACATTGGTAGGTACCTAGGTTGGTAGGTACCTAGGTAGGCAGGTACCTTGGTAGGTTGGTACCTAGTTTGGTAGGTACCAAGGCAGGTAGGTACCTAGGCATGTAGATACCTAGGCAGGTAGGTACCTAGGTAGATACCTAGGCAGGTAGGTACCTTGGTAGGTTGGTACTCAGGTTGGTAGGTACCAAGGCAGGTAGGTACCTAGGCAGGTAGGTACCTAGGCAGGTAGGTACCTAGGCAGGTAGGTACCTAGGTTGGTAGGTAGGTATCTACATTGGTAGGTACATAGGTTGGTAGGTACCTAGGCAGGTAGGTACCTTGGTAGGTTGGTACCTAGGTTGGTAGGTACCTCGTCAGGTAGGTACCTAGGTGTATAGGTACCTAGGTTGGTAGGTAGGTATCTACATTGGTAGGTACCTAGGTTGGTAGGTACCTAGGCAGGTAGGTACCTTGGTAGGTTGGTACCTAGGTTGGTAGGTACCTCGTCAGGTAGGTACCTAGGTAGATAGGTACCTAGGTAGGTAGGAAGTTAGGTAGGTAGGTACCTAGGTTGGTAGGTACCTAGGCAGGTAGGTACCTCGGTAGGTAGGTACCTAGGTAGATATGTATCTAGGTAGGTATGTATCTAGGTAGGTACTTAGGTAGGTAGGTACCTAGGTAGGTATGTACCTAGGTAGGTACTTAGGTAGGTACCTAGGTAGGTAGGTACCTAGGTTGGTAGGTAGGTTGGTACCTAGGTTGGTAGGTACCTAGGCAGGTAGGGACCTTGGTAGGTTGGTACCTAGGTTGGTAGGTACCTCATCAGGTAGGTACCTAGGTATATAGGTACCTAGGTTGGTAGGTAGGTATCTACATTGGTAGGTACCTACGTTGGTAGGTACCTAGGCAGGTAGGTACCTTGGTAGGTTGGTACCTAGGTTGGTAGGTACCTCGTGAGGTAGGTACCTAGGTGTATAGGTACCTAGGTTGATAGGTAGGTATCTACATTGGTAGGTACCTAGGTTGGTAGGTACCTAGGCAGGTAGGTACCTTGGTAGGTTGGTACCTAGGTTGGTAGGTACCTCGTTAGGTAGGTACCTAGGCAGATAGGTACCTAGGTAGGTAGGAAGTTAGGTAGGTAGGTACCTAGGTTGGTAGGTACCTAGGCAGGTAGGTACCTAGGTAGGTAGGTACCTAGGTAGGTATGTATCTAGGTAGGTATGTATCTAGGTAGGTACTTAGGTAGGTAGGTACCTAGGTAGGTATGTACCTAGGTAGGTACTTAGGTAGGTACCTAGGTAGGTAGGTACCTAGGTTGGTAGGTAGGTTGGTACCTAGGTTGGTAGGTACCTAGGCAGGGAGGTACCTAGGTAGGTACCTAGGCAGGTAGGTACCTTGGTAGGTTGGTACCTAGGTTGGTAGGTACCTCATCAGGTAGGTACCTAGGTATATAGGTACCTAGGTTGGTAGGTAGGTATCTACATTGGTAGGTACCTAGGTTGGTAGGTACCTAGGCAGGTAGGTACCTTGGTAGGTTGGTACCTAGGTTGGTAGGTACCTCGTCAGGTAGGTACCTAGTTGTATAGGTACCTAGGTTGGTAGGTACCTAGGTAGGTAGGAAGTTAGGTAGGTAGGTACCTAGGTTGGTAGGTACCTAGGCAGGTAGGTACCTAGGTAGGTAGGTACTTAGGTAGGTATGTATCTAGGTAGGTATGTACCTAGGTAGGTACTTAGGTAGGTACCTAGGTAGGTAGGTACCTAGGTTGGTAGGTAGGTTGGTACCTAGGTTGGTAGGTACCTAGGCAGGTAGGTACCTAGGTAGGTACCTAGGCAGGTAGGTACCTTGGTAGGTACCTAGGTTGGTAGGTACCAAGGCAGGTAGGTACCTAGGCAGGTAGGTACCTAGGTAGGTACCTAGGCAGGTAGGTACCTTGGTAGGTTGGTACCCAGGTTGGTAGGTACCAAGGCAGGTAGGTATGCAGGCAGGTAGGTACCTAGGCAGGTAGGTACCTACGCAAGTAGGTAACTAGGTAGGTACCTAGGTTGGTAGGTACCTAGATTGGTAGGTACCTAGGCAGGTATGTACCTTGGTAGGTTGGTACCTAGGTTGGTAGGTACCAAGGCAGGTAGGTACCTAGGCAGGTAAGTACCTAGGTAGGTACCTAGGCAGGTACGTACCTTGGTAGGTTGGTACCTAGGTTGGTAGGTACCTCGTCAGGTAGGTACCTAGGTATATAGGTACCTAGGTTGGTAGGTAGGTATCTACATTGGTAGGTACCTAGGTCGGTAGGTACCTAGGCAGGTAGGTACCTTGGTAGGTTGGTACCTAGGTTGGTAGGTACCTTGTCAGGTAGGTACCTAGGTAGATAGGTACCTAGGTAGGTAGGAAGTTAGGTAGGTAGGTACTTAGGTAGGTAGGTACCTAGGTAGATAGGTACCTAGGTAGGTAGGTACCTAGGTAGGTAGGTATCTAGGTAAGTACCTTGGTAGGTTGGTACCTAGGTGTTTAGGTACCTAGGTTGGTAGGTACCTAGGCAGGTAGGTACCTTGGTAGGTACTTAGGTAGGTACCTAAGTAGGTGGGTACCTACGTAGGTATGTACCTAGGTAGGTACTTAGGTAGGTACCTAGGTAGGTTGGTACCTAGGTTGGTAGGTAGATTGGTACCTAAGTTGGTAGGTACCTAGGTTGGTTGGTACCTAGGCAAGTAGGTACCTAGGTAGGTAGGTACCTAGATTGGTAGGTACCTAGGTAGGTACCTAGGTTGGTAGGTACCTCGTCAGGTAGGTACCTAGGTATATAGGTACCTAGGTTGGTAGGTAGGTATCTACATTGGTAGGTACCTAGGTCGGTAGGTACCTAGGCAGGTAGGTACCTTGGTAGGTTGGTACCTAGGTTGGTAGGTACCTTGTCAGGTAGGTACCTAGGTAGATAGGTACCTAGGTAGGTAGGAAGTTAGGTAGGTAGGTACTTAGGTAGGTAGGTACCTAGGTAGATAGGTACCTAGGTAGGTAGGTACCTAGGTAGGTAGGTATCTAGGTAAGTACCTTGGTAGGTTGGTACCTAGGTGTTTAGGTACCTAGGTTGGTAGGTACCTAGGCAGGTAGGTACCTTGGTAGGTACTTAGGTAGGTACCTAAGTAGGTGGGTACCTACGTAGGTATGTACCTAGGTAGGTACTTAGGTAGGTACCTAGGTAGGTTGGTACCTAGGTTGGTAGGTAGATTGGTACCTAGGTTGGTAGGTACCTAGGTTGGTTGGTACCTAGGCAAGTAGGTACCTAGGTAGGTAGGTACCTAGATTGGTAGGTACCTAGGTAGGTACCTAGGTTGGTAGGTACCTAGATTGGTAGGTACCTAGGTTGGTAGTTACCTAGGCAGGTAGGTACCTTGGTAGGTTGGTACCTAGGTTGGTAGGTACCAAGGCAGGTAGTTACCTAGGCAGGTAGGTACCTAAGTAGGTTGGTACCTAGGTAGGTAGGTACCTAGTCAGGTAGGTACCTAGGTAGGTACCTAGGTTGGTAGGTACCTAGATTGGTAGGTACCTAGGTTGGTAGTTACCTAGGCAGGTAGGTACCTTGGTAGGTTGGTACCTAGGTTGGTAGGTACCAAGGCAGGTAGGTACCTAGGCAGGTAGGTACCTAGGTAGGTTGGTACCTAGGTAGGTACCTAGGCAGGTAGGTACCTTGGTAGGTTGGTACCTAGGTTGGTAGGTACCAAGGCAGGTAGGTACCTAGGCAGGTAGGTACTTAGGTAGGTACCTAGGCAGGTAGGTACCTTGGTAGGTTGGTACCTAGGTTGGTATGTACCAAGGCAGGTAGGTACCTAGGTAGGTACCTAGGTTTGTAGGTACCTAGTCAGGTAGGTACTTAGATAGGTAGGTACCTAGTCAGGTAGGTAGGTAGGTACCTAGGCAGGTAGGTACCTAGGTAGGTACCTTGGTAGGTTGGTGCCCAGGTTGATAGGTACCAAGGCAGGTAAGTACATAGGCAGGTAGGTAACTAGGTAGGTTGGTACCTAGGTAGGTACCTAGGCAGGTAGGTACCTAGGCAGGTAGGTACTTAGATAGGTTGGTACCTAGGTAGGTACCTAGGCAGGTAGGTACCTTGGTAGGTTGGTACCTAGGTTGGTAGGTACCAAGGCAGGTAGGTACCTAGGCAGGTAGGTACCTAGGTATATAGGTACCTAGGTTGGTATGTAGGTATCTACATTGGTATCTACATTGGAGAAGAAAGCGGAGTGTTCATTAACTCCTGGTCTCCACTATGCACTGTACATTCCACAAACATTGCCTTTTTCACCACTATTGGTTGGTAGGTACCTAGATTGGTAGGTACCTAGGCAGGTAGGTACCTAGGCAGGTAGGTACCTAGGCAAGTAGGTACCTAGGTAGGTACGTAGGTTGGTAGGTACCTAGATTGGTAGGTACCTAGGCAGGTACGTACCTTGGTAGGTTGGTACCTAGGTTGGTAGGTACCTAGGTTGGTAGGTACCTAGGTAGGTTGATACCTAGGTAGGTACCTAGGCAGGTAGGTACCTTGGTGGGTAGGTACCTAGGTAGGTAGGTACCTAGGTTGGTAGGTAGGTATCTACATTGGTAGGTATCTAGGTTGGTAGTTACCTAGGCAGGTAGGTACCTTGGTAGGTTGGTACCTAGGTTGGTAGGTACCTCGTCAGGTAGGTACCTAGGTAGGTAGGTACCTAGGTAGATAGGTACCTAGGTAGGTAGGTACCTAGGTAGATAGGTACCTAGGTAGGTAGGTACCTAGGTAGGTAGGTATCTAGGTTTGTAGGTACCTAGGTAGGTACCGAGGTAGGTTGGTACCTAGGTTCGTAGGTACCTAGGTTGGTAGGTACCTAGTCAGGTAGGTACCTAGGTTGGTACCTAGGTAGGTGCCTAGGCAGGTAGGTACCTAGGTAGGTACCTAGTCAGGTAGGTACCTAGGTAGGTGCCTAGGCAGGTAGGTACCTAGGTAGGTACAATAGGCAGGTAGGTACCTAGGTAGGTTGGTACCTAGGTAGGTACCTACGTAGGTTGGTACCTAGGTTGGTAGGTACCTAGTCAGGGAGGTACCTAGGTAGGTACCTAGGTAGGTACCTAGGCAGGTAGGTACCTAGGTAGGTGCCTAGGCAGGTAGGTACATAGGTAGGTACATTAGGCAGGTAGGTACCTAGGCAGGTAGGTACCTAGGTTGGTAGGTACCTAGGCAGGTAGGTATTTAGGCAGGTAGGTACCTAGGCAGGTAGGCACCTAGGTAGGTAGGTACCTAGGTAGGTACTTAGGTAGGTACCTAGGTTGGTACCTAGGTTGGTACCTAGGTTGGTAGGTACCTAGTCAGGTAGGTACCTTGGTAGGTACTTAGGTAGGTACCTAAGCAGGTAGATAGGTAGGTACCTAGGTAGGTAGGTACCTAGGTTGGTAGGTAGGTATCTACATTGGTAGGTACCTAGGTTGGTAGGTACCTAGGCAGGTAGGTACCTTGGTAGGTTGGTACCTAGGTTGGTAGGTACCTAGTTAGGTAGGTACATTAGGTAGGTAGGTACCTAGGTAGGTAGGTACCTAAGTAGGTACCTATGTAGGTAGGTAGCTAGGTTGGTAGGTAGGTTCGTACCTACGTTGGTAGGTACCTAGATTAGTAGGTACCTAGCTTGGTAGGTACCTAGGTAGGTAGGTACCTAGATTGGTAGGTACCTAGGTTGGTAGGTACCTAGTCAGGTAGGTACCTTGGTAGGTTGGTACCTAGGTTGGTAGGTACTTAGTCAGGTAGGTATCTAGGTAGGTAGGTACCTAGGTAGGTACCTAGGTAGGTAGGGACCTAGGTTGGTAGGTAGGTATCTACATTGTCCTAGTCAGGACAACGTAGGTACCTAGGTTGGTAGGTGCTTATGTGCATTACATCTCCAAGTTCGTATTCTGTACACTATGTCCTCTTAACTTTTAAAAGTATTTCCAAATGAAATCGAAGTGTGATGTTTAAGAGGAGCACCAAATCAGTTGGACCGCGGTAAAGTTAGCTTGAAATTCGACATTCGGCTGACATTCAAACTGTTCACCTTCTTGAAAATGGACTGGCAACTTTTATTCAATTGGGAAATACTTGCATTTAGATGTAAAATCATAAATACTGTTCAAAATAGAAATCAATAAAAAATAAAAAATAAAAATAAAAAATACATTTTCTATCCTCTCATTGTATCCGCGATTTCTTCATAGACTGTAAACAAGGGAGTTCTCCGAGTTGAAGTAGGTGTGTCAAAATAAAAGTCGGGTATAGCGCTGAGGACCAAGAAAAGATTGCGGACATGAATACAATCAACCGTGACAGTTGTCATATTTGTTAAAACAGAAACAACTTTAAAAAGGTAATGGATAGATATTATGTGTAAGGTCCTCACGCCTAGTCCTAGTGATCAGACAAATGATTGGCACCTTTCATTGTTCCTATGTCAAAATCACATTAGTAATAACAAAATCAAGTGATAGTGCCAGCTGTGAAAGCTGTCAGGAAAAAAAAACATTCATTTCAGGTCATGTGTCAAAAGAACTGGCTGTGAAAGCTGTCAGACATTTGTGAAAACAGAAATTAGTTTAATAAGGCGACTGATGGGTTTTACCTGTAGGGTCCTTTGGCCTAGTCCTAGTGACCAGCCAAAAGATGTGAAACATTTATTTCAAGTCATATGTCAAGACAACACTGGGATTAACAAAACCAATTCACAATGACAGCTGTGAAAGCTGTCAGAAATTTGTGAAACCAGAAATTAGTTTAATAAGGTGACTGATGGGTTTTACCTGTAGGCTCCTTTGGCCTAGTCCTAGTGACCAGCCAAAAGATGTGAAACATTCATTTCAGGTAATATGTGAAGACAACACTGGGATTACCAAGCTGTCAGAAGTTTGTGAAAACAGAAAACAGTTTAATAAGGCGATTAATGGGTTTTATCCTATATACAGTCAATGGTTTAAACAGTTCATCCATCATAACGGTAATTAGAACGTCTCAGGTTACCAAAAAAGGAACACCATGTGCGCCACCGTGTGGTGAGCAGGATGAAGATGTAAGCATTACCACCACTTGCACAAAAAAATCAAAAAATTTTAACACTGCCCTCTGAAGCACTAATTACTGAACAGTTCTCTTAAATAAAACCTCTCTCTTTCTCTCTCTCTCACTCTCTCTCACTCTCTCACACTCACACACACACACACACACACACACACACACACACACAAACACACACTTTGTTGATATTACCGTATTACAAAGAGTCATCAAAATCTCATTACAATTGCTACAAAAGCGTAATTTGTATGCTACCCAGTATTTACAAGTGATGTTGATATAAGCTATTTTAATAAATCATGCCAAAGTAGTTTATAATAGCGGCAGTATTTTTCCATGGAGATGTGCTGATGAGGTTAAAATGATACATTTGTACTTGAGAGATGTGTTCATAACACAGGCAGCTGTACTGTTATAACATTATAATTACATCAGTCTCCCCCTGTGTGTGTGTGTGTGTGTGTGTGTGTGTGTGTGTGTGTGAGTGTAGAGAGAGAGAGAGAGAGAGAGAGACAGAGAACGTAGCTGGATTGTGGATATGGATGCAAGTGTGTCTGCAAGAAAACTCAGAAACATACTGTAAATATAAGTTTGTCCTTCAGTTTTGGTTGTTTATCACGGAGGATGTAATTGAGGAAGAGCTATTAAAGTGCCTACAGATTCTCTACAGAGCGGTAAGCATTAAGAAGTTACTCTGTATGCTAAACAGCAACAACTTTCTTTCCTGTTCTCGCAATTGGCAGAAAGCTCAGTAATTAAGCGAAAGCCTCCAGGAGTCCGCTGGGTGCAGTGCAGAATTAAATCACACACAAGGTGTGACAGTCTACCCACAATCCAGAAGTCTGGCTTTGGCCGTGTGCTCACATTAATCTCGGAGCTGAGTGGAGGAGAGACAAATATGTCGAATGGCAAAGATTAGCTATTGCTTCATCCACGATATGTTTGTGTGTGTGTGTATATGTGTGTGTGTGTGTGTGAGAGAGAGAGAGAGAGAGAGAGAGAGAGAGAGAAAGAGAGAGATTTATTATGGATTCATTGCAGTAACATTCACAGCGGGTAGCAGCCTCCAAAGGGATGGTGATGGCTTCTAGATTTCTCCCTAGACTCCCCAGACTCTTTCAATCCCTCCTCCCTTCATCACAATCCCTCCTCCCTTCATCACCCTCTCTCTCTATCTCTTTATCTTGCTCTATTCCCTCTCTTCCCCACTCGTTCTCTTACTTTCTCTATCTATCTATCTATCTATCTATCTATCTATCTATCTATCTATCTATCTATCTATCTATCTATCTATCTATCTATCTAGAGAGAAATAGAGAGAGAGAGAAATAGAGCGAGAAAGAGAGAGACAGACAGACAGACAGACAGACAGACAGACAGACAGACAGACAGAGACGTGATGGATAAAGGATAATTTATTAAAGAGATGACCATTTGGAGAATAATATTTTGAGAGGAAAGGTGGTGTGAAAGAAAATAGGCAGAAAAAATAGAAAGTTGCACATCTGTTTGGTTATGGTTTAGTTGTTTCTTACTGAGCTCCACTGACTAAATATAGTAAAACAAGCAGGCAGCAGGTTTATGACCAAGGCCGAGTTAATGAAACACTTATTCTGTATTGTTTTGCTTTATTGCACCTTTGGAGACAATTACTTGGCGCACTAAAGCAAAGTGACTAATCTCAAAAGAGCGACTGGTGGAAAAAGAAGTAAAAAAAAAAAAAAAGACATTTCCGGTGGGTGGCAGCAGTTCATCAGTCCCCACCCACCTGTTCCCAGGCTTCAGGCTGAGACATCATTGGTCAGTTTTAGAACTGCCCCGCTGCCAATCATTTCACTCAGAAGACCATATTATATTGTGGATCTCCCTGCTGTCCACATGCTACCCATAGCCTTGTTGCCATGGGTAACTGTGTTTGACAGCAGGGGATTAACCTCAGCAGTTTCCCTGCACGAGCATGGCCTCAGTCTCACGCTGGGTGTGTGTCAAGTTGGTCAGCACCTTGGGAGAGAGAAACATCTGTTAGTGTGTAGGAAGTAAGGAGCCCACGGGAAAAATTGTCACACAGATTAATCAGGAAACATCACATGTATGGAAAGTACAGTACCTCCGCAGACACAGGGTGGAGCCCCACGGTGGCATCCAGCTGCTCTTTGGTCAGGCCCCCCCTGAGCGCCGTGACGAAGCCCTGGATGAGCTCACCAGCGCTGGGGCCTAGCACATGCACCCCCAAAACACGGTGCTGTGGAGAAAGGGGAGGCCAATGATGTGAGTGTATGTATGAGAGTGTGTGTGTGTGTGTGTGTGTGTGTGTGTGTGTGTGCGTGCGTGCGTGTGTCTGCATGTGTGTGTGTGTTTGAGAGTGTCTATGTGGGAGACAGTCCGCTCAAGGCCATGCCGTCAGGATGACACATCCAAATTGCAGAGAAAACGCAGCTAAAATACAGATAGAGCACTGCTTACATAGGTTTGCATGTATTGTAGTAGGTATGTATGCAAGTAAGATCACACAGTACTGTCAAGAGAGTGACCTGAAAAGCATGCCCTCAGGATTCCACATAAAGCTGAAATACACATAGTAGACTGCTCACTACATACATATATGCAAGCATGTATGTATGTATGTATGTATGTATGTATGTATGTATGTATGTATGTATGTATGTATGTATGTACTGTATGTATGTATGTATGTATGTATGTATGTATGTATGTATGTATGAAGAATATGAGCAATGAAGAATATGATACTGACTTTTACCGCAAAACTAAAAGAACACACTAACTTCTGAAGTCCAAGTTGTACAATAGGACAATAACAGAAAAAAAAAAAAGACAGCCGTACAAAACAACCTCCTGTCATTTCATAATTAAATTCAAATGAAAGTGCTATCCATGCCTTACTGTATGTACATAACACAGGCAAAAGTTGTAGTAACCTACATTGTCTGGGATGTGGCAGATGACTTTGACATAGCAGGAGTTCTTGTTTCTCCTGGGCAGACTCCACTCCTGAGGCCAGTAGTGCTCATGGAAGATCTGTTAAACACAATGTTAGCAATGTGAATTCCCACCTTTTTCACTGTTTTTACAGCAGAAGAAGGCTGGTGTAATGATGCTTGATGAGAAAATATCAAACATCTAAGAGGCACAATCTAAAAATCTAAAAGGACACCTGGCAGAATGTGTACAGATCATCACCACTTACTCCTCATGATAAGGGCTTGTGCTTGGAAGGGATTTTATGTTTGTGTGTGTGTGTGTGTGTGTGTGTGTGTGTGTGTGTGTGTGTGTGTGTGTGTGTGTGTGTTGACCTCTACACACTAACTCCGTTCTCAGACAGACGCACGTCATTCTAGCAGCAGCCAGCTGAATCACTCTAGCCATCCTGTCTATAGCTGGAGAGAGAGAGAGAGAGAAGAGAGAGGGAGAGAGAAGGTGAGAGAGAGAGAGAAGAGAGAGGAGAGAGAGAGAGAAGAGAGAGAGAGAGTGAAGGAGAGAGAGAGAGAGAGAGAGAGAGAGGGAGAGAGACAGAGAGAGAGAGAGAGAGAAAGAGAGAGAGAGAAGGAAGCGAGAGAATATCCCTCTGTCCATCCTGTCTTCAGCTGGAGCGAGACAGAAGGTGAGACATAAAGAGAGCAAGAGAGAGAGAAAGAGAGAGAGAGAGAAAGACAGAGAAAGAGAGAGTCCATCTGTGTGTGTGTGTGTATGTGTATGTGTGTGTGTGTGTGTGGTGTGTGTGTGTGTGTGTGTGTGTGTGTGTGTGTGTGTTGAAGGGTGTGTGTGTGTGTGTGTTGTTTATGTGCTTGCCTCTATGTTACTGTGTCCAAATCTCTGTCCGGCCGTCTCCTCGGTGAGGCCGCAGGCTGCGTACTCCATAGTGGTGAACAGCACTGTGGGGACACTGCTGCGCTCACACTGCAACACGCACAACATGCAACAAAGGCAAATGCATACATCACAATGCATCATCCAATAGGGTTTCATTACATTACATTACATTACACTTAGCAGACGCTTTTATCCAAAGCGACTTACAAAAGGAGGACATAATAGCTAACAGATGTGTAGAGAACATCGAAGGTACCTATGTAAAGAGATGGTTAGTACAAATTTAGTTTTGTTAGGAAGGAAAGCAGTCTCGGAAGAGAAGGGTCTTCACGAGCTTTTTGAAGGTCGATAGGGATATTGCTGCTCTTGTAGCAACTGGTAGGTTGTTCCACCACTGAGGGACAAAAACCGAGAAAAGTTTGGAGTGACCTTGCTTTGTCTTAGAAGAGGGTAGGCTACGGCCAGGCGGTTCGTATTAGAGGATCGCAGTGCTCTGGATGGGATGACGTTGAGATAGGTGGGGGCAGATCCAGAAGTGAGTTTGTAAGCTAGAGTCAAAGCTTTGTGTTGAATTCTGCAGTCCCAGATGAAAGGCAGAGGTACTGTAGAATAGGTGATGGGGGGTGGGATAAATTGCATAGGCTAGGCTTGAGAGGAAGGACTGGCTGTGGTGGCAGATGATGAGCTGTGGGTGGGGTGGGCGGTGTACATGAGTACCCCCTCGCCTATCTACAAAATGCATGCCCATGTACATGATTTTGTGTGAATATGTATGAATATGTGCTATATGGATGTTTTGCAAAACAAGATGTAAAATGTAAAGGTACTGTGGAGAGCAATATGGGCAATAAACAAACAGCAATATAAGTACCAGTAGGGGTAGTAGCGGGTGGGGGAGTACCAGTAGGGGTAGTAGCGGGTGGGGGAGTAAATAATAAATAAATTAATGGGGGAGTTGGGGGCAGCTGTGGTCTAGTGGTTAGGGAGTTGGTCTTGGGATCAGAGAGTCACAGGTTCAAATCCCACCCTACTCTACCCATGGTTGAAATGCCCTTGAGCAAGGCATCTGAGCCCCAAACTGCTCCAGGGACTGTAACTAAAACCCTGTAAATAACTGTAAGTCGCTCTGGATAAGAGCATCAGTGTAATGTAATGTAATGTAATGTAAATAACCTGCACCCTCATTTATGGCTGAAGTGCCATTGAGGAAGGTGGATAACCCCACTTCTCTTCTGGGGGATTGTCCCTGTACCGAATTCAGTGTAAGTCGCTCTGGATAAGATTGATAGGAAAATATAATGAAATGTAATTGAATTACACACATAAAATAATATGAACATACACATTAAATGCATGTTTATGCATTCATATACCCCCGCGCACCTGCTTTTACACTGACCTTTACAAAAATCTGAACACACACACACACACCCACACATAGACACACATACATAAATACACACACACACACAAACACACACACATACACACACACAAGCAAACACACACACACACACACACACACACGCATATAGACATATACACATAAACACACACATATATACATAAACATACACACACACACACACACACACACACACACACACACACACATATATATATATATATATATATATATATATACAGATAAATACACAAACACACAGATACACACACACACACACACACACGTATAGACACATATACATAAACACACACACACACACACACACACACACACACACACACACACACACACACACACACACACACACACACACACACCTTAGTGTGTTTGCCTCCGTAAAGCCTCTGGGCCAGCAGACGTCCGGCCTGCATGGAGAGTCCTGCGTGAGGCTGCCGCCCCTCCTGCACAGCTCCAATGGCGTAGATGTGGGACACGCTACTCTGGTCTTTATCATTCACAATGATCTTCCCTGTGCTGCAAGACACACACACACACAAACACAAAGACACTCAGAGTCACTTACTCAGTATGGATGGAGTGTAAATGAGCTCAGAGTACTACTTCCAACACTGTTAGTTGCATCCTGATTATATGACCATGTTGACAAGGAAAAAGGAAAGGAAAAGAGAATTTTTGTTGTCTTTCAGAAGTTAGCAGAGTGTTTCTGGTTGTAATGTGCTGTTTATATTGCTATACATCACTTTGGAGAAAAGTGATTGCTAAATTCTAACAGTAACAATAACAATGAATTCTAACAGTAAATCTAAAATCAGGTGTGCCAAGCCCAAAACGCATAGGTTGTTTTTATTACTAAAACAGTCAATCAAGCTTATAGAGCCTTCTGATTGGGTGGGCCTAATTGACAAATAGGTGGGCACAGGTCCACCTCAGCCCACCTGTGGCTACGCCTATGACTAAAGGCTTAATAACACCGCAGCAGAAGACCAGCTTCCCCCTACCTCTTGAGTTTCACCCCAACTCTCTCCAGGCCAAGGCCTTTAGTGCAGGCATCCCTACCCATGGCTAGGATCACCTGGCAGGACACAGGCACACATACATGAGGACAAAATTGCTATTACAGATGCCGCAATGGCTATAACTTTTTGTAATTAACTTTTTCTGAAAATGTTTGGGGGAAAAAAAAACAACACAGAAACACAGGCCATCATCACCAAGTAACAATACAAGGGGACTGGATCTGGATATTTACAAAAACAGATCACACTGACATTTCAGGAGGTCATGAAGATCTAACACCGGTTTTTCATTATTGAAATTTTTAATAATGGCTCACAGTGTTGTACTCTTCTTCATCTGCGAGTATCCCACCAGGCGGGGAAGCTGTGGTCCTCAGTTTCCCTGGACTGCCTGCCTCCATCTGCTCTACCTGTGACATACATACACACACACACACACACACACACACACACACACACACACACACACACACACACACACACACACACACACATAAACACATACACACACACACACACACACACACACACACACACACACACACAGTCTTTTAGTAAAACAAACCATTTCCAAAAAAAACACAAACACATTTTTTTTACTAAGCAGTCATGACAGTGAGCGCACAGACCTTTGTGAGCATGTATCCGTAGGTGAAGTTGACTCCCTGCACGTACATGTGACTCTCCAGCTTCCTGAGCACCTTGTGGTCGCTATCCTCCGGCGGGTGGGACGGCCGCATGACCACCACCTCCTTCATCCCCAGACCAAACAGCCAGCCGGCCGCCTCCAGGGCCTCCCCCGTGTCCCCCACCACCAGCGTCCGCCCAGGGGAGTGCGGCAGGAAGAAGAGGTCATCGCTTCATGACGAGTGATGGCGCAAGGGGGAGATAAGAACAGTCGGTTTTCTTTTAGTATTATTTTTTATATTTTTATATTGTTATTACCTTCGCCAGGTGGAGGTTATATAATCATTGCCGTTTGTTGGTTGGTTGGTTGGTTGGTTGGTTAGATAACCAAAAACTCAAGATAACTCAAAAAATACTGGTTGGATTTTCATGAAATTTTCAGGGTAGGACAAAAATGGGCTAACTTAAAAGTAATCACCATCTGGATCCAGGATTTCTTTATAGGATTCTTCACCATTGTGAGATGGGGCCAATTTGTTCCCCATAGAACTGTCGCCCTCTTGTGGTGACATGTGTTTGCTCAATAAACCACGTTCCTGGGTAGGTCAAAAATGGGCTAACTTAAAAGTGATTCGATTTTGGTGGTGATCTGAGCTGCCCTGGCGGAGATCTGCGTTCTCTGAGTGCTTTACTAGTTGTTATTATTATTGTTGTTGTTGTTGTTGTTGTTGTTGTTGTTATTATTATTATTAGTAGTAGTAGTAGTAGTAGTGTAGTAGTAGTAGTAGTAGCAGTAGTAAGCAGACATAGGGAATACAAACAGTGCATTTTCCAAGGCATTATGTTATTACAACTGATATTATTATTATTTCCTTTTGTTTCATTTTATGTGCTCTTGTCTTATTTTTCATTTGTAATCTCTGTAACATACCATATAGATAGGTCAGATTATTTTACTAGGGAAGGGTAGAAATTCATGTAGAAAGTTACTGTAGGAGCATTGCTGTAGGACCGTGAGCATTACTGTAAGAACTCAAGTATTACTCTAAGACCACAGGAAGAAAAGACATACACTGGGGACCCAATAAACAGTAGACAATAAACAGTGGAAAGAAGATGTCGAAATCAAAAGTAGCTGACTAAACATTAATTTAATTTGTAGACTACAAATTTAACAGGCCAATCTAGGAAAAAACTTTTGGAGGCTTTGGTTAGTCAGATGTTTAGTCCTTAATAACTCTGGGATTTCCTTACCAAGTGATGCAATGTTCCCTGACCCCAGGGATGTCTGGGTAGTGTGGCTCGTCTCCTGTGGCGATCACAATGGTCTCCGCTGTGTGACTTCCCTGCTCCCCTTTTGTGTCTGTTGCCTGTTAGTCAACACAACATCAGCAAATGACTACAGACGCCATCAGCTATTGACTACAGACACAGCCAGTCAATAATTACAGACACCATCAGTCAATAATTATAGACACCATCAGTCAATAGCTACAGACACCATCAGCAAATGACTACAGACGCCATCAGCTATTGACTACAGACACCATCAGCAACTGACTACAGACACCTTCAGTCAATAATTACAGGCATCATCAATCAGTAACTACAGACACCATCAGTCAATAATTTCAAACATCCTCAGCCAGTGACTACACACACCCTCACATGCATAGTATCCAATTTGATTCCAGAGGAATGCAGTATCATCCCGTATCAGAACATCCACTCTGGCAAATTTGGAACTCACTGGAGTATTGTTTTGCACTTGCACATGCTTCTTGCATGCTGTAACATATTCTGGTAGGTACGCAAAAGCCTAAGCCTGTCAAAATGACAACAACATTTCTGTCACACATCCTCTTTGTGTGAGGCATGCACGTAGAAGTATGCCACTGGCTTAAGACCAGTCAGAACCACTGGTGATGATGGGTGTGTAGCGATGAGACTGACTGAAGGTACAGTTAAATGTATAAAAATGAAGTACATACACAGCATCAACTGAACAGACGCAGTACAAATAATGACTTACTTTATATATATATATATATATATATATATATATATATATATATATATATATATATATATATATATATTATTACATTACATTACACTTAGCAGATGCTTTTATCCAAAGCAACTTACAGAAGAGGACATAAACAAGCTACATATATGCAGGGGAACACAGAGTAAACAAAGGCATAACCAAGTTAGTGCAGTCACGGTACAGGACAGTGTTGGTGAGTGGAGGTTAGTTTGTTAGGAAGAGAAGTACTCTCGGAAAAGACGAGTCTTCCCAAGCTTCTTAAAAGTAGAGAGGGATGACCCTACTCCCTGACCCTCTCCCTAGCTTGTTCTACCATTGAGATGCAACAGTGGTGAACAGTTTAGACTTGTGTTGCCTTGTGTGAGGAGAGGGCAAGGCCAGACGGTTTGTACCTGAGGATTGCATCCTCATCATACTGTTCATTGTGAATGTGTACTGATAGCCAAAGGGTGTGTTGACATTGACCTGTACAGTGTGGGGGTCCAGCAGCTCTGCGTGAGCGTGCAGAAAGGTGATGCCATGCCTCCGCAACTCCTGCCTGCGATCAAAGCTCAGCTCCTTCACTCTCTGCTGCAGCGCATCTGTCAACTCACTCCAGCTGTGTGCGACTACAGAGGACACGGACATAGACACATACACACAGACGGACACGCACACACACAGACGGACACACACACACACACACACACACACACGCAGACACGCGGACACACACACACAGACGGACACACACACACACATACACACAGACATACACACACATGCACACATACGCAAGCAGGCACACACATACACACACACAGTGTTCAAAGATATGAAGGTTTCAACACAGGTATGTGTAAATGTACATGAGGAGTTAAGATCAAAGCACTACTACGACTGACTATATTTTTATATTTATATTTTTCATACATTTCTTGAGTAACCCAGACAGCCCAGAACACAATAAACGCACTTTACTCATAGGCCACACCTGAAATATACACTTGTGCACTATGTAGAGTTGGATTGATGTAAAGTTGAGTTACAGTCGTTTTTCCCCTACACTGTGCACTTTATAGTCAACAAGCAAACATTTCAGATGATCGCAGTGGTGATGAGGTCATGAGGTCTTCTGGAAGAAACACTTACATTGTATTCAAAATATCCACTCGTTCACTATACACTGTAGTGCAGTACATAGGCTGTAAGTTACATAGTCTTTTTTCACCCTACACAGTGCACATTATAGTAAACGAGTGACCATTTTAGATTCAGTCACGTACTTTCAACCTAGCCTGGTAAACCAGCCCCTCGTACTTCATTTCATTTTGTACAGAGGGTCGGGACCGGAATCTCTTGAGGGTCATTTAGTCGGCCCCAGCAAGACCGATCCAATCAGCGAACAGAGGGTGTGTTCGTTAGCCATGATGTTGACCTTATGTGGTACATTTGAATTGTAGTGCGTAGGTAGGCTAATTGCATACGTGACGACCAGGCATTAGCGATTGGGTAAAGGCAGAGGCACTTTTTTTAAACTTCAGCAGAGTCCACACCTCCAACAAATCATTTCTGATGGTGTCTGGTCCAGACCCCTTGTACAAAATTAAATTAAGTACGAGGGGCTGGTTTACCAGGCTACTTTAAACCTGCTATCCAAGTATTCTTCATGACCCACCTGGCTGCTGGAGCTTCCAGCCATAGGCCGCGGAGTCCTTCAGGCTCTGTCCCAGCAAGGCAGCCTGCTGCATTAGCTTCTTCAGGACACTCACACCACAGCCGCTCACGTCTGTGGCAAACACAGCGGGAAACATTTATCTTTTCATTCTTAATATCATTTTAGCATTTGTATTTTACTTAATAGAAATCTTCATTTCTAAATTCTACTCGTATTTTAATATTATATATTTAATATTATATACTTCTTCACAGCACTTTGGTCAGAGAAGGAGCAGCCAAACATACCCAAACGCAGGTTCAAATTACTTCAGAATCATGCTTTTACCAGTCATTGCTATGATAAACATGAAGGGTGAGATGTTTATGGTGTTCATGATGACAATGATGACAGCAGTAACAAAATGACAACAAGACTATAGTATTGATTATAGGGTTTATACACAGGTGTCTTGTCAACAGCACAGCACCATGAATTCTGTCAGAGCATCACTTACTCCTAGTGTTTCCGTGAGGAGATGGGGCATCTAACAGTAGGACCCTCTGACCTAGAGAAGATGCCTCCTGTTGAAGAAACGACAAATCACAGGGACAGAGAGATGAGAGGTTGTTGGAAGTACTTCCCTTTCTAACAAAACTAACCTCCACTTACCAACACTGTCCTGTTCCCTGACTGCACTTACTTTGTGACACTATTGCTTACTCTGTGCTTGCCTGCATATCTGTAGCTTGATGTAAGTTGGTTAGGATAAAACCGTCTGCTAAGTGGAATGTAATGAAAGGGAAAATATGTATACCAGTAGTTTTGGATATAAATGACATACAATTCAAAGATAACACAATTGATCACAGAGTAAAAGGTTTGGTTCAAGATTCCATTGGAAAGCTGTTGATATTTGAGTTCAGTCACTGAAATTACTGTACATTCGAGCAATTTAATGGATTGCAGTCGTGGTTGGAACACCTGCAGTAACAACTGCAGAACCAGGTCTAACCATAAGGGGTAGTCCTAGGCTGTTTAAATATGCTCTGTTCTTCTTATCTTTTTAGTACCTCTACTGTCCATGATATGGACTACACAACTTGAACAACAAATGCATATTTATGCATGCAAAATGCATAAAAACCTGATACTTCAACATCACGATCTAATGAACTAATTAACCTCTTTACACCCAGTCTTTTAAGGTAGTCAAGTAGGATGGGGGAGGGGCTCTCCACAGCAATTATGTCTACACTAATTCTAATGCGTACATTTCCTATACAGTTGCAAATAAATACACATCGATTTATCTTCATATTTCTCAGTAAAAACAACAATATAAATCTGACATTATTACCACTTTGCAAATGTGTGAAAACATGACATGTCAGCTAATTTGAGGTACATAAGAAAAGAAAATAACTAAACAGCTGAGGAATGTTCAGAGTCAGATAAACCTGTATTCAGTTCAAATGTTACGCAACATGTACCTTGGCCACAGCAACCCCTGCTGACCCTCCTCCAATGATCAGAAGATTGTAATCATACTCCCCAGCATCGGGATGGTCTGACTCAGTCAGGCCTTTTGACATTGCTGCTTTGTGCTTGCTCTGGGAATGGATGAATGAAAGAATGAATCGGCTAAATGAATTTGCTGATTACTGGATCGGATACATGAATGCTTGCATTTTGATAGGTTACACTATATTCGCCTCCTATTGGCTACTACAGTTGGGAGGTGCGGAGAGGAAGTGAACTTGTTATAAGGAGTCTTAAGTGTACATTTTGATAATGATGACATATAGTCATATAGTTTTGGTGTGACGTCTATTCTGCACGCGTTGCATGCAGCATGCAAGACACAGGGGGTTGGTATCAAAGCGGAAAAAAAGCAACGCAGCTGTCATGCACATGCTGCATCTAGTGTGCACATGGTTATCTCTGTTCTCGTTGTTATAAGAAAAATGAAATAGACAAGTACATAAATAAAATAAACATACATATCAACACAAAAAGTATACAAAGTCCATATGCTGTGTTTGCAAAACATTCACAATGCCATTGTACAGAATGCAAAATCGTGTTGTGCCTAAAACTCATAGCCTATAATTATAGCTTCTTTCTATGAAAACAGAAATTGCTCTCACCCGATTGTCCTAACAAGTCGTCCTGCTGTGATACACGTTTTATCAGAGATCAACAAAGTTTTTACCCTATTTGTTGGAAACCTAAACTTAGACTTTGACACTTTAGACTAGTAGAGGCTGGTTTTTCGTATTTTGCAATCTGGTCCTTTATTCGAAACGTAGGCTACACCCCTTCCTATGAACAAATAGCCTAATCTGTCAGTGTGTTCCACCATCTGGATCTACCTATATAGGCCTAAACTTAATCCACCCGAATACCCTATCAACAAATAACGCTCGGACGAGCGATTTTGCTTTTGTGCTCCGTCAAAAGAACCTCAAGCTTGAGTTCCTCCAACTCAAGCTTGTAGTAGACCTACTGGCTGGCCAAGCCTGCAACGACATCTACTGGATTGCATTGGCATACTCCAAAAATATTGCAGCCTCAGCTGAATGCAGCTTGTAACTTGTTGTGGGTCGAGGATGTAGGTAGTAGTAGTAGAAGAGTACTTTATTTAGGCTATCCCATCGGAAATTAAAGTGTCCAGAACCACACAAAATACAAACATACACGTAGGCACAGTTACAGCAAAGATCTTAGATTCTATGGATTTTTCCTCAACACTCTCTGGTTACAGCTTTGTTACTCCTGTTTGGGGGACTTTTTTATATGAAATATAATACATTTAATGCGAGAACCAGAGTGCAGCCCTGCCAAATGAATAACCCAGTGCGAAACGCGATTTGTTGACCTTCTCTTACAAATAGTTAGATGTATGTGTCATAAGCAGTCTATCAACAAAGTTGGTGCAGATGAGGGCAATATTGTCTTAGCACATTTCAGAATCAACATGCTTATTGCTTAAGGGTAAGGGTACATCTTCATGGTGCTGTCACAGTAAACAAGTGAAACTACTAAAAAAAAAAACAAAAAAAAAAAAAACAGAGACAGTAGAGGAAAAATCGTGTATTTTAATGTCTGAATGTCGTCATCATTTTGTTCTGGGTGACGTAACGGTAAAGTACACTTCATACTCTCGAGCGCATATCATAGAACCTCCTTTTATACTGTCTATGATCAGAACATGTAGGAGCTGATTCGAACATTCTGTACGTTTTCTGACACAGGACATTTAGACAAGTTAAATCACTTCAGGGACATCACTGCCTACAATTAAACGAGAAGACTGGGGGGATGGGATGGCAACTATATCTGCCCCCTAGCGAGTGTAGGAGGGCACTGCTGTAAGGTCGCCGAGCTGCGCGCTGGGACTGGTTCTTTCGCAGCCATTTTCTGTCCAACCAAACGGCCGTTTTGAGAAGGTAACCAACCAGGGCTTCATTGCAGGTTTGTATCTGGCTCCGGCCAATGATTGCTAACCAATTTCTCGTTAGCTCGAATGGAAATGTCCGTCTCTGACTGATTTTTATTTGTTGTCTGTGAGAATGAGGGTTTGATAGCAGGAAGCTTTGAGAATCATGTGTGTGACACATCGAAAAGTCGTGTTCGTAGTGTAGGCATTTCACAGCCAACAACAGGCCGCTTTGTGCTTTCTGTCAGTAGCCAGCGATTTCTTTGTAAAAACAAGCATGAAAAACATAGACAGAGATGTTTGAGGGGTTAAAAGGCAACCATCAAGTTGCACTTAGAACTGTGTTACCCTGACTCCAATGTAAGGACTTGGAATGTCCCGGGGACATATTTGGGGCATAATGCTAGCTAGCTTTTTCTATAAAGACCCACTGCCCTTTGTTGAGACTTCTGCGTTAGCTAGACGTGCTAACCCTCGTTAGCTTAGTGCTAGCTAATTTAGTAGCTTGCTAGGTCCATTCTACCTACCTTTGTCTCCATACATACGTCCACATATGACCATAGCAAACTACAAATTCGGGTAGCTCTAGTGTGTTGCATTGTTTGTTTTTTGGTAAACACAAGTTACCTAATAAAATTATATAAGTGGTCTTTTCAAGATTCACATTCGTTTAAAAAATGTGTACTGTCTCAGTGTTTACAAGAAGCTAGCCTTGCAGTTCTAGCTAATGCTAACAAGCTTTCTAATCGCTCCGGGAAGGTAGGATAGCCAGCTGCTGGTATGTTTTGAGAAATCCGCCAAAATACCAGGAAGCTGCCTATAGGTACCAAACACATTGCATTAATAAATAGAAAAAAAACAGCCACGTTTGTTAGAAATTATGACCAAGTTAATCCCACCACATGACAATACAACCACAAAGCTCCTTTTTTTCGCTGTGTTTTTAGATGGACGGAGATAGTTCCACGACCGATACCTCTCAATTGGGGATAACTGGAGAATACATGGCTGGTAGCTACGTGCTTCAGTCCCAGGATGGTAAGGCACAACCGAACACATATTCTCGACCAGTTTCGCACAGAATATTTTTGACAGATATAATTTTTCTGCTCTACGCAGTCTTTCCTAAAGGCTTGCGCCTATCCATGCAGATGTAATGTAATGAGATACCTCATCATCATGAATGATCTAATGAGTGAAGTTACTAAGAACGTCCTGTGTAATCTTCTTGATAGGGGAACCTGACAAGCATGACCATAACTGAACACAGAATCGGTGCATGCAAATATTACTGTTTATACAATTAATAAATTACATTCTGCACATTTCATGGTCTTTTTTTACACTTACATGTTATGTAATTACAGTTAACAGTAAATCCGTTTATTTGTACTGTTTAAAATAAATATTTGAATCAAAGCAATTTGTGTTTACTTATTGTCTTCACATATTAACATTCACAGACGATGGAGATGACCTCAATGACCATGAAGATGGGAATGGCAGTAAGGATCACTTACGTGAGCAGGACATCTACCTCCCCATTGCAAATGTGGCACGCATCATGAAAAATGCAGTTCCACAGACTGGCAAAGTAAGTGTGCTTAATTTCTTATTTATTTAAGACAAAAGGCAGTGCTAACTGTCATTGTAGGATTAAGAAGTAAATATTAGGTTTCCTGATTGTAGTGGTCACATACAACTCTATTTATGGCGTGACAGATTGCGAAAGACGCCAAGGAGTGTGTCCAGGAGTGTGTGAGCGAGTTCATAAGCTTCATCACGTCTGAGGCCAGCGAGCGCTGCCACCAAGAGAAGCGTAAGACCATAAACGGCGAAGACATTCTGTTCGCCATGTCCACCCTGGGCTTCGACATGTACGTGGAGCCCCTCAAACTTTACCTGCAGAAGTTCCGAGAGGTATGTCAATCACAGGAACACACACACACACTTGAAAGTACTCTTACTCTCTTGTACACTTACAACTGGATACTAAGTGTGTGATGTGAGCTCAGTATGGTATGTGGTTTGATTCGACTGACAAATTTCCATTGGAATCTGTGCTTTGGCAGCTGTTCCTTAAATCCATGCATTTCTCTGCAAATACTTAAGGGCGTTTCCACTTTGTCTTTCAGGCAATGAAGGGCGAGAAGGGCATTGCAGGTGTGTCTGTGTCGGAGGGCCTTGGCGAGGAACTCACAGAGGAAACCTTTGGTGTGTATGAGACTGTAGAAAGAGGGGATCTTTCTGCTTTTAAAGGCTGTTAAAAAAATAAGATGAATAAAAAACAATCTAACTTGTGCCCCTCATGTCGTTTATTTCAGCCAATCAGCTGCCGGCAGGGATCATTACAGCAGATGGTCAGCAACAAAACGTCATGGTCTACACCACTTCCTACCAGCAGGTCAGGATGGATATTGCATATTGCATATTTTACATTGTGTACTGGAAGCCAAACATTGTAGGAGCTGTTTCATTTATTTTTAATGTTGATATGTGCTTCTAGCACTTATGCCGTCACTAAAAATGTTATTATGCTAGTTGGTGCAATTAAACATGACACATTATGGGCTAGTTCTTCATATAGACCTAGTCCTAAACTAGGTAAACTAAGATGATGATACATGTTGACGTTGGCTATGGCTTGGTGTCAAGTCAATGTGCAATGCCTCCGTAATGTCTTAGTCTCTCTCTGTAGATGAACCACACTGTACAAACGGACTGTGACTGTAGTTATTGTAACATACCGTAATAATAATTGATTGTGGCTGACGAATGGCTTTGCAGATCCAAGGTGTGCAGCAGATCCAGTTCTCATGACCCCATGTTGACCTCTCTGGAGCACTTGAGTCACAGAGGAAGTGGGAGCTCTGGCTGTCCACAGTTTCTCAGAGATGGAGGACTGCTTGTGTCAGACGATTAGGATGAAGATGAAAATTGGTGACAACAAAGATGATAACGAGGAAGATGACGATGATGATGACGACGATGATTTATAGAAATGCGTGGGCCCCATTAAGAAGACCAGATGGAGCAAGCAGGGCCATCAATGTGTTAATTCATTAGAGTGTGCTGTCATTAGTGTATAACATGTTGAGTAGTAAATGTGAACTGTGAGGTTAGCTCACAACATTAAAATGTCTAAAATCACATAGACTTTTTCAAACCTTTTGGGTCTAATGTCCATGTTGTACATATAAACATTTTTGGGTGGGGTATTTAGACTGGAAAATGGATTTAGGCATGACATTTTAGACATTTTGTTTTTTGACCTATTTAAATGTCTTATTTTGAGAATGAGATTCCCATTTCTAATTTGGAACATGGAGGGATCTCCTTTTTATGTTGAATCATGTTTTTTTTTTTTTTGTAACTTGAGTAAATTATATACCAGGCAAACTGTTTGAATAAAAATAATAAAAAAATGAAACCATGGTATAAAGTCTACGTTTTATGTATGGCTCTGTCTGAAATGGTCACCCTTTCACTAGGTATAGCACTATAGTGCGATAGTTAAATTGGTTTATTTACATTAACATTTTGGATTTGGCAGATTTCTGTGAATGCTCCTGAGGACCCATCCTCTGCAGCTTTTATCCTTCCCTGGCCCAATCAATTGATACTTACCAGTTTTTCAGAAAGCAGGTTTAACCTCTTAACTGGGAATGTAAGTGCAAAGTAATTGGTAAATCTGCCCTTGTAAAACAAAACCACGAGGCCCTTCCATTAGGGTGTTTACCACTTAACCTTGGTTTGACTTATCTGGGTTAGTTTCGACACCCGACTGATCTCCCCAGTCTGCATTATTTTAACGCTGCTGTTCTCATGTACAAGTGCTTGTAGCCGAGCGCATCAGGTTTTTATGGCAGAAAGGGACTGTCCATCTGAAAAGAAGAACTTATTTATGTTATAAAACTTGGGTAACTCATTTAACTCCATTTGACATCCAAACCACATTTTTCATTAGTTTATTTAAAAACAACTTTTATTAAAATGTACAAAACAAGAAAATTTAACATGAACATTAGAAAACAAACATGAATGGCTTTTGTGGTTTTATGAATAACAAGACCATGTGAACAATGTGTCAAAAAAAGGTTTGTTTACAGTACTCAGTTAAACAATGAAGGCCAGAAACAAAATATAGCATGTTTACAGTTAGAAGCACATCATTTGACAGAATTTAGTTTTAAGTGATGACTGATTCAAGATAATCTGATGAGCCTTCTTTAGTGCTACCTATAGAAAATTAGGACTAGGAACAGTAATAGTGTGTAGATTTAAAGAGGTCAAAATTACTACAAACATGGAGAGGTAGACAGATGTTAAACGCACATTTCAAGGTATTATATGTACTGACAATATATGACAAAAAATAAGTGCTTTATTGCTTCAACGGCATCATTTTGACCTGAAACTCAAAAGCATTGCCAACTTCCACTGAAATGCAGATTTTAATGGCAAATGATACTTGGTGTCTTGTTGACCATGTCAAGTTGGCTACTAGCGGTAAAACACTTAAACTAAAAGCATCAGTCAGAATGGGACAGGTGACAAGAGGGGGACCCCAAGGGCAAGGCACCTGAGAGCTAGCCGCTATGCTAACACCACACTTGGGTTATGAAATGAGGAAGAACTCTTAGTCTTGTAAACGGCAACAGGATTTATGGCATGAGATAAACAAATAAAAACCATATTTAAAAAAATATATACATATGTACAAGAACAAATACAACATTAAAATCAGTGATAAAAAAACAATATTTACTCTAACGTTTGCAGTGGGCTTCCTCAGAAAACCTCACTCCCTTTGTGTGTTATGTTGTACAGTGTGTTTCCTAGTTTCTCAGGATTTAAGATAGATTAAGAATGTAAGGATATACATTTTCTTCACTTCAATCTGTTTTCAAGGCAGACTGCACTGTAATAAAAACTGAGTATTGTATGATTCTTCATAGAGATCCAATGCAGTACTCGAACATCAAACTTAAACATTAAACAAACAAAAAAAAAAATATATATAAAAACTTACATGCAGTGGTTTGGAGCTGGGACTGGTTTATCTTTTTTTGCTTTCCTGGTCAGCTTCTCCAGAGTTGGCTTTAGATTCTGAGGAGGAAGCTTTGAGTTTGCTTGTATCTAGGCAGAAAAGAGACAGACAGAAAAGATTCAGATATCAACCTGGCATGACTGAACAAATTCTGAAAATTATTGACTGAATTCTAAACATCAAGACAAATGAAGATCTGCACACCGGAAAACTGCCATTAAAGTTCTTTTTTTATTTTTGTTTTAGTGACGTTTTGAGACGTTTTAATCACGTTTTACTTCTTTGGGTCCTGCACTCGATTAACATGGATGTACGTGATTAAAACCTTGTTTGCTGAATTCTAAATATCACAATAAATATGCCACACTTCATAGTTTACTGTGCACAACTTCTTCCTGTGCATAAACATAAGCACAAACACACACAGACTACGCCTCTCAAATTCTTCCTGTGCATAAACACACACACTAACACTCTCACACAATAACACACACACACACACACACACACAGTCAGTCTCACCCTGTAGCCAGCGGATCTGCGTAGCGGGACCATAGCCCTGCTCGTTCTTGGCCGCAATGCGGAATACGACGGCGGGCCGCGCCGAGCAGTCGATGTGGGCGTTGCTGAGGTGTGACGGGCTGACCGTGCACGAGGTCTTGGTGCCGCGGTAGATGCGGATGAAGGCCATGTCGCCGGACGCCGTGCTCGCGGTCGCCGCGGCCCCGCCTCCACGGCTCTTGCGCACCGCCAGGTACATGCTGTACTCCAGGATCTTCCCCGACGGAGAGGTGGGCGACTCCCAGCTGATGTGCACATTCTCAGACACCTGAATGAGAGAGGGAGAATGTTCTTAAAGGGGGTGTGGGCTACAGCTCCACCTCCAGTGGTCCAGAGATATAGCTCCTGGGTCCCCCATCATCAGGCCAGAACTGAAGAAGCCTTTTGGATGAAAGGTAAAATGTCTTCAAGATCCAAAAGGAAGTCCAGTTGCTTACAACTTAGCTCCTTTGACTACCATGACCTGGATGAATGAGAATCTACTCAGACATCGAGGGAGACAGTTGTTGAGGAAGTTGGTCAAATGAAAACCAGAAAATGAGCTTGAACAGAGAGGGCAAGAGAGAGAAAGATTATGTAAGTAAGTAAGTTAAATGTACATAGCACGTTTAAAAGCGAAGTGCTTCCAAGTACATACAAAATGGCTAAACATACAGGTTAAAAGGACATCGGTAAGGTTAAAACACATCACTGCCATCATAAACAGACAAGACAAAGTAAAAAGATATCACATAGACCAGAAGTAGACATATAAATATTGAGAAAAAGAGGGAAACAAAGAAACAGGGAAGAGAGTTTTGCCTGTCCTGTGTGTAGCACAACACAATTACAGGATCCATATGCACACAACCTAAAAGTTCTGTATGATGATCACTGGTGCACCTTGGCTCACTTAGGTTGCTCTCACTCGCTCATGCAAACTATACAAGGATACAAGGACACAAGAATGTTTATTTGTCACATGCATAGACATAGAGTAGGGCATGCAGTGAAACTGTTGATTGTTAGTCAAAACTGTGCATGGGGAGGGGGCAGTAAAGTTCATAGAATGCAGTTGGGGGATGGCTACCAGATGAAGGGCTACCACAGATGTCGACCATAGACAGAGGACTGCTGTACCTTACTGATCTTGACAGCAGAGGGCGCTCCAGGGAAGCCAGGCTGGCAGGTCTTGTACTCGCTCACCGGGCTGAACTCTCCTTGACCACAGCTGTTGATGGCCGACACTCTGAACCTGTAAGTGACACCGGGCTCCAGAGGGTGCTTCTCCCGGCCATCGTAGCGTCGCTGGATCCACTGTTTGACCTACAGGGGTGGAAAGAGAGAGCAAAGAGACGGCTGGGTGGTGAGAGACACTTCAATGCGAAATCAGTTTAAAAACAAAATCATAAGTTTACTGTAAACTAGATGTACCGCATAGCAGTACATGGTATGACCGCCGCAGTGTATTGAAATGTGGGAACTGTTGGTATGATAAGTGTTTGGTAGAGCAGTGTTGTGAGGTGAGAATTTGTGTGGAAATGATTTCCTGGAAGTGGGCATGGATGTAGGTTTTGAATGAATGACATTGTGTGTGTTTGTATAGTGTGTAGGAGTGATTTGTGAAAGGAATACGCAAAATTACAATTACAGCGGCCCCTATGGGCCCAATTTCATGGCATGTGCTGTGCTTTTAGAGGTCTTTGTGTTGACTGTGCATGACATATTTTATGCAGTTCCTACTTTCTTAGTCCAAGATATTGGCAATTCAAAATCCCAATTTTGCATTTACCCATATCACTAGGTGGCGCTATGCTTCAAGTGAGTGTTTATGGGCTGGGTCGAGACGCCTCTGTAACAAACTAATGCAAAACCGTTGTCTTGGGCAAAATTGTTGATGAATTATTTAACAATAATTGTTTTGTGACACCTAGCTTCGGCGATAAACATCGTCCCCTTTGACGAAATGTCACAAAATTTAGTACATATGAACAGAAAGCTGTTTAGAGATGGCATGTCAACATTGACCACATTTGAGCAATTAAAAGCCAAGATATGGACTTTTGAAGAATTTTAAGCTACGTGTTAAATGTTCATTGGCGTGTAACTTCGAAATGATTTATCTCAAGATAAATCCTTTAATAACTTTTTGTCAGCATTGTCTGTAGATGACATATACGAAATTTGGTGAGATTCACATGAACGGCCTAAGACGAGTTCGTTCAGATTCATTTTCGCAATATTAAAAAATTACGGAAATTGTCTTCGTTGGAAGTGGGCGTCGACCACTGTTTTCAATGCGTGAGCATCAATAGATTTCACATAAAAAATTTGGTTATAAACATTAGCATTCTCTAGATAATAGGTAAAATGACATTTTGTGCAATTACAGCGCCCCCTATGGACGAAATTGTATGGCACGTGCTGTGGTTTTAGAGGTCTTTGTGCTGATCGTGCGTGACGTATTTTGTGCAGTTCCCACCTTCTCGTTCCAAGATATTGGCAACTCAAATTCTCAATTTTTGCCTTTACCCTTATCCCTAGGTGGCACTATGCTTAAAGTAAGTGTTTATGGGCTGGGTCGATACGCCACTGTAACACCAACATACTAACAGAAAATCGCTGTCTTGGGCAAAATTGTTGATGAGTTATTTAACAAAAACTGTTTTTTGGCACCTAGCTTCGCCGATAAACATCGCCCCCTATGACGAAATGTCACAAAATTTAGTACACATGAACAGAAATCTATGTAGAGATGGCATGTCAACTTTGACTAAATTTGAGCAATTAAAAGCCAAGATATGGACTTTTGAACAATTGTAAGCTACCTGTTAAATGTTCATTGACGTGTAACTTCGAAACGATTTATCTCAAGATAAATCCTTTGATAACTTTTTGTCAGCATTGTCTGTAGATGACATATACGAAATTTGGTGAGATTCACATGAACGGCCTATGACGAGTTCGTTCAGATTTGTTTTTGGGGGCCAAAAGCTTCTAGTCGCTCAAAAAGTCCTAGGGCTACATGCCTACAAATGTTCAGGTCCCCCAGACTTCCAGTGCCCCGGGAATCGTTAACGGAAATACTGTGGGGAAAAAAATAAAAATAAAAAGGGAAAAAAGTCGCGGCAACACTATAATGACAGCTTTCGCTAGCTTCGATAGTAAAGCTAGCTTCGCAAGTAACAACTTTGTCTTTGACAACATCACAATAATATTCTCCATTTTGACAGGTTTCAACATCATCAGATATGACAGACAAAGTACACGTGGAGGAGGACTACTCTGTTACATAAATACAGAATTTAAAACCACAGTTCTTCATCAATTTACAGACCAACATAACAATCAGATGTTGTGCTTTAAAATTGAGGAATACAACATCCTTGTAGCAGCTGTTTACAGGTATGTGCGACAATTCACTACTGAAGAAAAAAGTACTACTACTACTACTACTACTGTTTTGTGTTTTACTGTTATGCAGATGAATATGTCCTTAAAGACAGCATGTACACATATTGTACTCTTTACAAAATAAGTAAAACTACAAATAATTGTCTAAGCTGTCAACAGTACAATATGTTATTCTGATGTCTTGTAAATGTATATATAAGCACTAACAAACATTATGTTTTCAACAGGCCTCCATCCACATCAATTATAGAGCTACAAACACTGCCACTGAAACTACATCATTTGGCTACAATGCATAATTGTTATTCTACAATTATCATTGGAGATTTTAATGAAAACTTTAACAACAAGTACACACCAATAACTCAAGTGTATTGCTCTGAGGGATTCAAACAGCTAATATCTCACCCTACCACAAAATCCGGCTCTACAATAGATCTTATTTTTGCCAAAACAACAATGCCATCTGTTGCTGGAGTTCTTTCAACACATTTCAGTTTACATCATGCAACATATTCAATGTTTTGTTGCAATGCCACAACAAAAGGTAAGTAATATTTTATTAAAGTAATTTAAAACATCACACAGTAATTTTGAGCAAACTCAGCTGAACAAATGTTGAAACCATAACAAAACATTAGCTAAATCACTATTTATGTTCTTTTTATTACAGATGATTGCAAGGACCTTATTCCTGACGATACACAAGCATCTTCAAATATGCTACCAGAAATAATTCAGCAAGCCTCCTTCACTAGTCATACCAACACAAGACATACCAAAACATCTTGTACAAAACCACAGAGAAAAAAAACTAATAAAACTATCAGAACAGTACAAGCAGATAACACCAAGTCATCATCAAACGCAACAATGCAGGAACACATTAACAACCCATCAGCAAATATGGACCAGATGTCTTTCAACATCCAACCAATGGGTAAGTTGTTTAGATGTTCTTCATTTTGTGTAATAATTTCCTGCATATCTTTGATCAGTGTGCCAATATTATGAGCATTTATCCAGTATCTATTCCAACATTATTTATCTACGTTCTTTTTTTAGCACATCTCACGTCATCAGGAAGAACCAAACGAGCAATAATAATTGATTTATGGTGTGGAAACAATAATGTTTATGTCCTTCAAGACCTGTTGCACAATCATGGATTCATTCAAAACAATATACTTCTTCCTGGAGTTCAGCGTGGAAACTCATGCGGGTACATTGCAGCATGTGCTGCACTGGAAGCCCATTTTGCTGAAGATTGGTTCATACATAACTATTTGCCAGCTATTACAGATGTAGACTTGGTTCCCCATTACAATAGTTTACTTAACATTAATTCCCAAGACGCATCTTTTCTAACAGATGACCAAATTCTTTTCATACTTCAAGCCACTTCAGGCAGCTCAACGGGTGTTTCATGGATTCATCTTCAACCATTTAATTATTTCACAGATAGCTTAGCTCATCATCTTGCTTCACAAAGATATCATAACAGAACATTCATATCTATTGTTAATACTACTTCTGTAACAGGCCCTTTCACAGAACATGCTGTAGGGGACCACTGGATAACTGTAATTTATCAATGCTGCTAAAAGGTCAAATGTGCATTATTTAGGCACATCCCTCCTGAGTGGTCAGTGTCAATTGACTGCCCTGCCCTCCCTCCCTCTGTGTGGTGAAACTTACCTAAGGCTGAATTCTCTCCCTGTCCTGATGTCCCTCCCCCCTCTGACCACCACATACACCATTTCCCTCTCTTGTTGTTCTTAGTGTAAGTGTCCAGTCTGGTAAAAATTACCTAAGACACATCTCTCTCCTCCGAAGGCACATGAAAGACACATCTCTCTCCTGTGGAGTTCCTCTCCCACTGCTCCACAGTAATTTCAAGATACACTTTTTCTGCACTACAACTAATGACACTGCTGCTTAAATGGCACCATTTGAGCTTTATTACGCAATACATTGTGTGTTTTACTTATCTGTATTATATACAAGCCTTATTGAACTTTTGCTATGTTTGCTATGTTATGCTATATTGTTATATTTTATCATCATGTTTTGAAAAATAAAATGACTTTCTGTAGATAATATGCAAAATGGCATTTTATAAAATGACAACTCCCTATGGGCCAAATTTTATGGTACTTGCTGTGATTTTAGAGGTCTTTGTGCTGATCGTGCATGACATACTTTGTGCAGTTCCCACCTTCTCTGTCCAAGATATTGGCAATACAAAATCCCAATTTTTGCACTTAGCCATATCACTAGGTGTCGCTATGCTTTGAGTGAGTGTTTATGGGCTGGGTCGATACACCTCTGTAACACCAGCATAATAAGACAAAATCGTTGTCTTGGGCAAAATTGTTGACCAGTTATAGCACAAAAACTACTTTTGGACACCTAGCTTCGACAAGAAACATCGTCCCCCTTGACGAAATGTCAAAAAATTTAGTGCACATGAAAAAAGCTGTTTACTGTTGGCATGTCAACTTTGAGAAAATTTGAGCAATTAGAAGCCTAGATATTGAGTTTTGAAGAATTTTAAGCTGTTTTGAATTTTCATTGACATGTAACTTTGAAACGGTTCATCTCAAGATAAATCCTTTGATAACTTTTTGTCAGCATTGTCTGTACATGACATGTAAGAAATTTGGTGACATTCACATGAACACCCTATGACGAATTTGTTTGCTTTTGTTTCTGCAATATTAAATTTTCACGTAAATTGTTTTCGTTGGACGTGGGGTTCGACCAGTATTTTCAATGTGTGAGGGTCAATATATTTCACAAGAAAAAACATTGGTTGCAAATGTTAGCATTCACTAGACAAAATGACATTTTGTACAATTACAGCGCCCACTGTGGGCCAAATGTTATGGCATGTGCTGTGCTTTTAGAGGTCTTTGCGCTGATCGTGCATGACGCATTTTGTGCAGTTTCCACATTCTCGGTCCAAGATATTGGCAACTCAAAATCCCAATTTTTGCATTTACCCATATCACTAGGTGGCGCTATGCTTCAAGCGAGTGTTTACGGGCTGGGTTGATACCAGTGTTTTCCCCAAAGCGTCTAAGCATATCGGCACCGATACGCTTCTTTTTTCGCCGATACGCATCAAGTTTTGCCGAGACGCTTTCATAAAATGCCGATACGCTTAAAAATCATGCACAAAAACATTCCCCCCGGGATTTTCCCCGAACAAGAAGCCCCAATGTAGTCAAATGTAGGCTGCGTTTTTAGGAAACTTCCGTGGTGGGTGTGTAAACTACTATACTGGCGAAACTGGCCAATCACCTGCCGATTACAGTGCTCCTTTGTTTGTTTTTTTCCGCCAGTCAGCTGTATCAGAGAGTATTGTAGAATCTAAGATCTTTAACGCAAACCTCGGGGCTACTAAAACTGCCTGACTTTGACTGTAAATGCTACACAAGAAGGAAGGAGAACGCTCTCCTTGGGACATGCTCATGTAGCAAGAAAACTTTCTCCACAGTGTACAGAATGCGATCGGATCATCTAGCTGCTGAAAGAGAGTGAGAGAGAGCGTGAAAGGCAAATCGTCCTTTATGTAGAGCAGAGTCAAGACTGTTTCATTGAATAGGACACTCGTGGGATTTAACTAATAAATTAGTCCTTACGTTTTTCTGGATTTGTTGATGGTTCTTTTTAACAAGGTGTCACAATCCGCACTTATTTGTGATTATTTCAAGCCTAATAGTGTACGTTGTTACTGTTTGGATTTCCAGAAAATTAGCTTCATTTCAGACCAGGCTGCAGCCTATGGTGTTGTTAGCGCGCTAACGCTAGCGAACTACGCTAACATAATGTTTTAAACTGAAAGCTGCCACTTTACTCACCAACACCCACCTAAATAGCCTACTAATACTGATATTAGCTGAAGTGGAGAAAGTAATATAAAGTTGTAAGGTTATTGCAGCGTGTTAAATTCAAGGTGAGTCGATGACTGTTAGCATTACCACATTACCAATCATTTCAATGAGCTAGTTTGTTAGCTTGTTACATGAGAACTGAAATAAGATTTTGTTGTCATCAGACATCATTCTAGATAATACTACACTACACTGAAATATATTTATCTGCAGAATCTAAGATCTGTGGTACCAATTCAGCTTTCATGTGGCCATACAGGGAGATATTTAGCGTGGTGCTCATTAGCATCGAGGGTCCACCTGTCCGAGAGATGTGGTTGGATGCTGCGGCAGACAAGTGGGCGGCCCAGAAAAACAGGAGGCTCAACATTTAGTTTAGACATTTTAGTGACAGCCTAGTCAAATTCATGTGACATTATATAGTGCTTGCAGTATTTCTTGTGTGACAATAAATTAGCCTTCCCACCTGGGAGTTTTGGTTCTTTCAACTCACCAAGTGCAACGAGTTTTTTGTTCTATTTGTGCCAAAAAATGCAACATTTTATTAAAAGTGTTATGTTTCCACCAGCCTTCTGGGACCAAAATTTAGCTTAAGATCTTCCTAGAATGCACCATTTTAGCTCTAGAATTTTTTTTTTCCCCAGGGTGCATGCCCACCAATCCTCCTAGCTACCGTGCCACCGCGTCATCGTATTTACATCAAAATTTAAACCCTTCTTTTTATTTCTGGGGAAAACACTGGATACGCCTCTGTAACACCAACATACTAACACAAAATTGTTGTCTTGGGCAAAACTGCTGTCGAGTTATTTAACAAAAGCTGTTTTTCGACATATAGGTTCGATGATAAACATCGCCCCCTGTGACGAAATATCACAAAATTTAGTACACATGAAAAGAAAGCTGTTTAACATTGGCATGTCAACTTTGACCAAATTTGAGCAATTAAAAGCCAAGATATGGACTTTTGAAGAATTTTAAGCTACGTGGTAAATGTTCATTGACGTGTAACTTTGAAATGATTTATCTCAAGATAAATCCTTTGATAACTTTTTGTCAGCATTGTCTGTAGATGACATACACCAAATTTGATGAGATTCACTTGAACGGCCTATGACGAGTTTGTTTGGATTCGTTTTCGCAGTGTTAAAATTTCACGTAAATGTTTTTCATTGGAAGTGGGCGTCGATCAGTGTTTTCAATGCGTGAGGGTCAATAGCGTCGCTAGCGGCGGTCATAATAAACGACCGATGACACTCCAGCCTGTCTGTGTGACTGCTGTAATAAACAGCACACACACACACACACACACACACACACACACACACACACACACACACACGTACCTCTTTGGAGCTGGTGTAGCGGTAAGGGGGTGGCTGGGCCTCCTCTCCCCCCACAGGGGGCAGGTAGTACTCTGTGAACTCGGTAAACAGCATCTTAAAGACGCCCACGTCGTACCAGACAGGCTCCTCCAGGCTCTCCTCCTCAACTGTGGCCTGTGCAGAGCACATGGGCACAGAGCAACACATGAGCGCGATCATGGGGCCTAAACCCAACAACTTAGGTACAAGTGACAAGTGATCAGATAAGTGACAAGTGACTGGCTTTAATGCCACTACTACTATGTTATGTGTGTATGTGTGTGCGTGTGTAGTAGTAGTTACTGTCACTAGTCACAAGCACCAGCGAAATTAGCCATCAACCTATCCATACATAGATAGATACAAACATACAGTACATGATGTGACAAGGGGGTAGACAATACAGAAGGACAGGGATGTAAAGAAATACAGCTGTGTCTGTGTGTGTTTGCCTATGTGTGTGTGTGTGTGTGTCTGGTTGTCAGAGACAGAGAGATTCTTTCCTTACCAGGTTTAGGACGTCCATGGAACTCCCTGGGTAAGTCCGGTCTGCGTTCCCGCAGAAAGAAGACTGGGGTAAGTTTAACGTGCCAGTCTCACAGATCTCCACGGGGGCCTCCACCACACCTCCTCCCTGAGGACATACAAACGGACAGACCGAGACATAGAGACAGCCTGTAGGAGCAGGAAGAAACCCCTTGATGGATGAATATTTGCACTTTGCGCTTTTTTGTGTCTGTGTGTCGTGTGCCTGTTTATTCTGTGTACCTGACTCAGAGACAAGTTTCCCTTTGTGGACAATAAAGTAAACTAAATTAAACTGAACTGAGCTGTACCTTCAATGGAGAAGTCATTTTCTTCCCTGATGCCGTCTTCCCGCTTGGGCTGTCTCGGCTTGGCCCAAGAGTGTTTTCTGTGAGACAGTGAGGACGACACACAGATGTGGTTTAAGCACAGTGTTAGTTTTCACGACCTCATCTATTTAACACCGGTTTAAGTACTGATGCAGTGCCCACCTGGACAACCATTGTGGTCTTTCAGTGTCCATGTCATAAATCAATAAATAAACATGCACAATCAGAGATGGCAACAAACAAACAAACAAACAAACAAATAGCACAGTGCTAGTTTTCATGACCTCGTCCACTTAACACAGCTTCAAGTACTGATGCAGTGCACACCTGAACAACCATTACGGTCTTTCAGTCACTGCGTGCACATGGATGAGTTGAATCCGATTAGAAACGGATTGAGATCGTATCAAATTCATGTGCACAGGCTTAAGATCGTATAGGGATTGGTTTCGCGAATCCAATTGCAACCCCTGGCTTAAGCCGATGATAATTCGCTTGGTGCCACCTTGTGCACGGGATCGGATTGGATTCGCGTACTGTGCATGTACTGGAATTTTCTACCGGGATTTCACCCGGAAGTGGAAATGCTGTTTGTTCGTTCATACGGACTTCCAAACAAAGGAGAATGCACAACATGTATACAAATGCTGCTCTGTCAACCTCCTTGAATGCCATCTTTGTTTGTATGCTGCCAGATAGTTTGTTTATTTTCTTTTTAGCAGCCGTCAACCGGAGGTAGTTCTAACACCACTTGTTGAAAGGAATACAACGCCACCTAGCGTAGTGGAACCGGCCAGATCTCTGACCATTATCCAATTACACGAAGTCCATGTGCACTTGGATTTTGGGACAGACCACCCGTTGGGTAGCAACACCCAATCCAATCCCAATCCAATCCGATCCTACCATGTGCACATAGTGAGTGTCCATGTAAAAAACAAAAAAACACATTAATGACTGACTGGAGCATCTCACCTGGTGACGGGCCCTCCTCCACTACTTCGGTTGAAGAGGACTGGGGGTCGGTAGCGGAGTCGGAGGGGCAGGGAGGCGGTGGAGGCGGAGGTGGAGGGGGCCTGATAGGCTGGAGCTGCAGCAGGTAATACTCTCCCGCAGGTAGGGGGCGCCACGCCACATGCAGCATAGTGATGGTGGACTTGACCAGCAGCACTGCACATGGGGTGGTTGGCCTCTCTTTTGAAAAGGTGTAATATTCAGATATGTGGCTTAATTTTTGGTAGAAAATATAAGCTTTCTTTTATACTAAATGTTTATGTTTGCTTGTTTATTAATGTAGAAACAGACAAAATACACATAAAAATGTTTATGCTTGTTTGACAATTTATGTACACACACATAACTGATCAATCAGGTCTAGGGGTTAACATTAAATAGCAACACTTTATTTTGCAGTATATGTTACAGTGTATCTATCTAGTTAGGTACAGTGGTACAACCTGTGTAACAATATAAAATATCATATACTGTACATGTGTTGTAGTTGCATAACACAGTTTTGTCACAATAATAATAATAAAAAATAGGTACACAAGTACCTTATGTGCACAAGTAGCTTGTGCTTTCTGAAAACCATACAAGTACAACACTAGTACATGATATTACATATTGTTACACAGGTTGCACCACTGTACCTAATTAGGTAGATACACTCTTAACACCAACACTGTAAAATAAAGTGTTACCCATTAGACTCTTTAATGTCCTCTCTCATGTCTGACAGATGATGTGACTTTTGGATCTGACCAAAGCAGTCTGTGTCGCAAGCATGTGTCCCCTCACCTGTCTCCAGGTACCACAGGTCCTTGCGGCACACCTGGTACTTCTGGTTCTTGCGGTAGCCGTCGCGGCCGCTCCAGATGTAGAGGCGCGATCCAATGGTGGTGGCACAGTGGCCAGCCCGGGGCCCGGGCACGCCTGTGGCGCCCTCCTCTGGCCCCTTCTGCTGCTGCTGCTGGTCCTGGTGCTCCTGGTTCTGCTGCTCCAACTCTGGGACTAATGGCTGCCACGTCATGGTGTCTGTGGAGCATAATGACAATAATAATAATGCGTTAATGGGGGCAACTGTGGCCTAGTGTTTAGGGACTTGGTGTTGCGATCGGAAGGTTGCCGGTTTGAATACCACCCTACCCATGGCTGAGATGCCCTTGAGCAAGGCATCTAACCCCACACTGCTCCAGGGACTGTAACTAAAACCCTGTAAATCTGTATTTGGATATATCTGTATCTGGACCCTGTAAGTCGCTCTGGATAAGAGCGTCAGCTAAGTGTAATGTAATTTTCATTTAAAAAGCGCCTTTCTTCTAAACCCTGCTCACGTGTGTGATGGGTTAACTGCAGAGGTTGAATTTTGTTGTGTACACTGTGTGCTGTGATGTGCCATGTGATCACAATGACCAATGGGTCTGACTTTCATTTAAAAAAACTTCAAGGACACTTCACAAATATACAATATATACAATGTACAATTAAAAGAAACACGGTGCATAGAAAAGTGACAAAACACATCTAAAACAGTGTAATACTGCCATGCTATATCAACGCCAATACAGCCACTAAAACAACATTAACATATGTGCTATTACAATTCACCAAGTCCCAGGGGCATAAAAGGATACATTTATACAGAGATGTAATAATAAGGGTTAAGGTCTGACATTGTCTATTAAAACAACAATAAACATATACCTGTACTTCAAGAATATGCAGACTTCAACTGCAGAAACATATGGACGTATGGACGGGTTGATGGTTCATTTTGTTGCCTTGTATTATACATGTGTAATGACAATAAAGTTAAATCTAATCTGATACAATTGAATTAACAACACAGCTTGAACTACTGACCCAGATTCAACAGCGACAGAGAGTTGGTGCAGGTCCACTCGACATCGGAGGCGTTGGGTTTGTTCTCAGACTCCACGGCTGGCACCCATCCTCCAAACACGTACATCCTGCCATCGGGGGCAGCGCGGTAGAGAGATGAGGAAGAGGGAGTTCGGGGAGAGAGAGGAATGAGGGAGAAGGAGTAAGGCAAAAGTGACACGTCATTCATCACCCAATGGACTGGTTTGAAATGACCTGGCTTAAAGCAATGCATTCTGGACAGGAAAAAGTGACATTGTTGGACAATCTTGTCTGAACTTCTCGGTACCCACCCATGTGGTACGGTGACGTTCAGATGAGATTGCCCTAATCCGTCACTATTTCAAGTCCAGAATGCATTGCTTTAATACATTAAGCTAGCCAGTCATTTCAAACAAGCCCAGTGTCTGCAAGAAGTGCAAAAACCCACAGATGGGAGTTTAGGCTTACTTGTTTCCTATGATGTTGGCTGAATGGAGGCTCCTGGCTACGGGGCACTGCCCTCTTGTTTCCGGAGTGGACCACGTCATGGTCTCTGCACAAGAACGGGGACACCAATATAGGTATGACTGAACACTCCACATTCGGTCAAATAAAACCCATACTATTTAATGTCAGAGGTGGGTAACTTTAGAGAGTAAAACTCCATATTACATATTTGCTTCCGAATACCAGATTAATCTAATAAGCACTACTCATTATACATATTTGCTTCAAGATTAACAGATTAATCTAAAAACAAGCATTACTCTTTAGCCGGGTGGATGAATTAGTTAATGAAACTGTCTGTGGTAGGTGCACCGGTAGGCACTGGCTTTTACTGTAAAAAACAATTACTATCAACATTGCTGTGTGACAATAAAGTATTTATATTATATTATCATGTAAACACGCATCTAAAATCCACTAATATAACCACAACGCATAAGAGATCATTTTAGCTCACCGATGTCCAGTTGCCACAGATCACCGTAGCGATGGCCGCACATGCCGCCGAAGACGTAGAGCTTGGGGCTTTGGCCAGGCCTGCAGTACGCCACAGACGTGTGGGACTCGCGCGGGGTGGGGCCTCCCCCCTTCGTGTCCGGGACACTCCACCCCTTGACCCCCGACACAGCCTGTAGCTCCAGCTCGTAGAGGTCATCCAGGTACCTGCGCGAGAGTTGGTTGGTGCTGGTGTATTTGGTACATGTCTAGCATGTCTGCTTGTTTCTGCAGTGCTTCCTCGCTTGACACTTTGACACGTTTACCTTGCACATTTGTGGCCTTGCTATTTAATTTTGTTGTCAGGATTTACTTTTGTCCACAAGATGTAAGCTCAGTTTTTTCAAGGACAAAAGAAAAGAAAAGAGGGGTCAAAGTCTAACAGCCTGACCATTCTCAGCTTTATGTAGTTACTGCTAGGGCAGCACAATGCATAGAAAATCACAATATCACAGTATACAATAATGTGATACACTTATCGCAAAACATGGTTTCGCTGTAATAAATGGTATGTTTCTGTAAGCTATGATTTTGTAGCCTGTTAAACCAGTCCCTCGTACTTAATTTAGTTCTGTACAGAGGGTCTCGCAGTGCTTTCATTGACATTGCTGTATTAGGTAGAATTTTTACCTAGCCAATCATTTTTACTCTGTCGTCCTGTACCAGTCACGTCATTCTACCCTTCTTAAAACCTCTGTCAATATGTTGCTAATGGCACCCATTACAATACATTACACTTAGCAGACGCTTTTATAGAAGCGACTTACTTACATTACAGTACAGAGAACACAGCAAGCAAGAGCATAACAGAGTAACAGTAACAAAGTACAGGAGAGTGTTGGTAAGTTAAGGTTAGCTCCGTTAGAATAGGAAGTTCTCACAGAAAAGAACAGTCTTCAGGTAGCCTGGTAAACCTGCTCCTCGTACTTCATTTCATTTCGTGCAGAGGGTCTGGACCGGAATCTCTTGTGGAGCATTTGGCAAGTCGCAGAAACTACGATCCAATCAGGGAACAGAGGGTGTGTTCGTTAGCTGTGACGCTGACCTTGTGTGCTACATTTGAATTGTAGTGCGTAGGTAGGCTAATTGCACACGTGACAACCAGGCGTTAGTGATTGGGTGAAGGCAGAGGCACTTTTTTAAAACTTCAGCAGAGTCCACACCTCCAGCAATCGTTCCAGACCCTCTGCACGAAATGAAATGAAGTACGAGGGGCGGGTTTACCAGGCTAGTATTCAGGTGCTTCATGAAGGTAGAGAGTGATGGTCCTCAGGAAGGACATCAACGGAGAACAGTTTTGACCAACTCACCCACCCACCTTAGTACATTGCCATTAGGGTCCTCACTTTCATTGGCCAGACCACCAAACAGGTAGCACTTATTTCCAATGAGGGTGAGGCTGTGGCCAATGCGGGGACAGGGAGGCGAGGCGTTCTTCGGGCCTCTGGGCTTCAGTTTCTTCCATAGCCAACGACTTGCCTGAAGGACACAGTAAAGAATCACGGTCAAATGACCGTTGTGCAGATCCAATGCCAAAGACATTTGTGGCAACAACAACACATAAAATCTCTGAAACAGGATTAAGGAAAATAAATGCTGTTGTGCTAAGACAGAGGACTTTCCTTCCTAACAATGCTAACCTCCACATACCCACACTGTCCTGTACTCTGTCTGCACTTTACATTCTTGCTTACTCTGCTCTTCTCTGCATATCTGTTGCTTGATTTGTGTCTTCTATTGTAAGTCGCTTTGGATAAAAGCATCAACTTAATGTAAGATAATGAAATGTAGGTTATAATGGTAGTCATAACAACTGTATATGTTTTAGTAGGGCCTAGAGGTTATATATTCAATTTCTACAGTTGGGTGTTTCAGTTGCGCAACTTTATAGGTCTATTGCCTTTAGTCCATTTTACACCAATGTAGATGTGACACATCTTGACAAAGCCAAACATTTACCTGAAGTTCATACAGATTGTTACTGTATTTTCCAAACTCCACCATGCCACCAAACACCAAGATGCGGGTACCCTCGCAGACGAAGCCATGAGCGGCACAGCCAGGGGGAATGTCTCCCCTGATGGCTGGAAGAAACCATTGCCTAGACACTGAACATCAGGTGGGGAAGACCAGCAAGAAGGTAGGTTATTAAAATTGTGTATAACAACAATGGGAGATCATCACTCAAAGAACCACAACCGTTTTGTCTTTGAAAGCATCAGACAAAACGTTACGAAGTCGCAAAGAAAGAGTTATAACCTGGGTTCAATACAGAATTGTCAAGCCAACGGCCAGATTCATATAGGGTAAATATGTAGCGTTGTGTGACTGACAAAATCTACGCTACGTGATTGCAATAGTAGACATGGAAAAGCAGTCGGAGACGAAGACAGGACAGGACCACCACACATCATTGTGAGGGTCGAGAGTGAATACATTGGCTTCAAAATGAATGATAGTTTATAAACACCACCACAAACATGTGCACGGCCCACTGAATCTCAGTAAACGCCTGAAACGACTTTGTCGAATTTCTATGTGATGTGGTGTGCCCCTAACGTTTGCTTTTTTCAGCAGTTGCCCGGGTAACCAGTGACAAGACTATCGTTGTTAGCATGCATTACGTAGCTAGCAGTTGCAGTGTTTGCAAAACACGAACATGCAATTTAACATAAAATGTATTACAATCCTTCAGTCAAGTCGGGCGGGTTGGCTAGAATTCAAATTGTTTAGTAACCTTCGATCTGGCATGTGTTAACTAACTTAATCCCGAGACATCCTCAATCTTACAAAGCTCACCCAGCAGGACATACACTTTGGGTTGCCGTATGGTTAGATAAAATTAGCACACTAGCGTGCTAGCTACCCCACTTACCAGTGTTGTAAACATGCAAGTCGTCCGAAATACCCTCGTTCCCTCCCCCAAACACTACGATTAGCTCTCGAATAGCCACAGCTCGATGACCGTGCCTTGGCCTGGGAACGGGACCAGTAAAGGACGGAACCTTCCTCCATAGTGGACCCTCCAAGTCCGACAGCATAGTCCTACCATGGACCCAAGGCGTTTAAACACCATAGACCGCGAAGGTTTGTGCTGGATGAATGACAGGATTGGTCTACGAAGAGTGATTTTTTTTGCTCGTATTGTTTATGTTTAGCCATGCTGAAGCGTGACAACTCAAGATCGCCACCTGCTAGAGTGGAGTGAAAAATACACCTTTGTGGATGGCGTCGCTGACAAGATCTAGGAAAAGGTTTCCTAAGGCCTGTAAACTCAACTTTCAAGTTACCCTTTTGCAAAACGAGCAAGGTCTTACTTATGTCCATATAACTACACACACACTCTCTCTCCGTTTCTTTTTGTCTTTCACACACACACTTTCTCTCACACGTACATACACACGCGCGCACACACACGCACACACAGCTGCAACAGTTGTGTAGCATAGTAATAACCTGCACACAGGCTTTCAATTTCTTTTAGTTTATTAGCGATTTTCCAAGCAGACTTCAATGAAGCATCTTCAGAGAGGGAACAGAGATAAGACAGTGAATTAACAAATGAAACCAATGTTTAAAAAAATAATAAAGAAATGAATCCAACAAAACCCATAAAAGACAGACAGTGTTCCCCAGCTCTACACAGCACAGATATCAGGCCCAGACCTCATGTGGTATCCTCTCATGCACTGTTAACAATGTAGATGGTTGATTGAAGGACAAAAAGAGGTGAACAAATACTGTGTGATCAGCAAACCACAGATACACACAGAAACAAACCCAACTCTTCTTCAAAAGCAGAGATGTTGCCAATGAACGGCAAGGAGGCATATTAGATCCAGCCTCCTTTTGACAAAACAAGTTGGACAGGCCTTTCATCTAGATTCACCCCATGTATAGGGGTAATGACGGATGCTGAACAACGGAAGTGGGACAGCAGGAGTCTCCCAGATGTTTACAATGTTCTGTGCCTGAAAGTTCTGTTGACAGAAAGCACCCCTCCCACCCCTCCAAGAAAGGAAAAAAACAAACAAACAAACAACCAATAAAAATAACAAACCAACAAAGAAATCTCACTCCTCCACATTTAGACAGACTTGGACCATTTTTGTTGTTGTCGTGTTTAACATACACACAAAAAGAATGGAAGCTCTCCGACATCATATGAGGCCGCTGTGTACAACTCTGATATTTTTTGGTACTACTGTAGTTAGAACAATAATATATAACTTTGAATATTTACAGACTTCTCAAATTCTGTTTTATACACTACCATCAGCAACCATTCACATGACAAGCCTTAGTCTGATGCGATCATCATTTAGAAAGATGTAAAAGTAGTAAACTTAGCTTCAGTACAAACTGCTGTACAAACAGGCAAAAGGTGGAGACGATAAAACAAGTCCACAAGTGTTTGTTAAACATACTGATATCAAGAGTGATAGTGGTTTGTTACGACAACACCAAGACAGTAACAAATGCAGCAACTCGAACAATAATTTGTTTTAGTATTATTGATGACATGTCCAACAATTGAGAAGTGTGTGTTTTTTTTTTTTTTCTTTTTAAATCTCTCCTTTTAAAGGACACTGAATACAATGTGCTGTCTGTCCTTGGAAAAGACTGCAAGCCTTTAACTGGGCTAGCAATTATGTATCTGTGTGTGTGTGTGTGTGTGGGCAACATACTACAAGGCAGAGAAGGACACTGTTTACAGTACAATAAAATGTTTCTTTTTCTCGTCTTTCTTTCAAGATTCAGGTTAAAGAAAACATCCTTCAGCAGAACAACACTGTAATTATTATTCAAGTAGGCTTTGAAAATTCGTCCAAAGTGGCAAGGCATTGAATGTGGATGCATTACGAGGACAAGATGATATCACACAACTCAGGTTACTCGTTGCATATATGTATAATTATATAATCTGTCAATGTAAGGAAAATCTGACAATACAAAAACAGGGGGTCTAAATCTTCCAGGACAACCATTTCCTGATTATTAAATGATTGAGACTTAGAAGCACGTAGGTGTGGAGACAACACAACCAGAATCATCTAGAAAGACTTCAGAGGAGGCAACAGTGCCAGTGCTTATTTGACTAAAGTGTAAAGGGAAAAAACAAACAGACAAACAAACAGAAAAATCCCTTCTTCAGAGTCCTCCACCAAACCCAGTTTGACTGGCAGCAGCGCCCACCCACAATCCCCTGTGTCCTCTCAAGGCTTTTGGGGTTTTGGTGAGACCCGTCATCAGAAGTGAATAAGCTTGCTGTGCGTGAGACCTTGGTTGTTAGACCTAGGAGTGGCCTGCAGGGGGCAGTGCTGGGTGGCAGGAGAGGGGGACCCGGCCCTGTCTCCGTAGGACTGGGTGTGCTAGGCTAGGCTGAGCTGGGCTGGGCTGGGCTGAAGCAAGGTGGGCTAAGCTGGAGGATGGTGTGGGTGGCTGAATAAGCTGGATCAACGCTGGGTGGAGGGGTTGGAAGGAGTTGGACAAGGGTGGGGTGGGCTGCAGTGAAAGTGGGGGGAGGGGCCGGGGGGGGGCAGTGTTATGGGATTGGGGTCCCGCGATCAGTTGGTCAGTGTGCTGGATGCTCGGAAGTAGGAGAGGAACTTGAAACACAGGCTGACCACGAAGTACCAGATGTTGCGCGCCATCTGCGAGCGGGCAATGAAGACGCGCCAGATGAAGACCAGCAGGACGGTGTTAAAGGTGTAGCGGATGTTCCTTAGCCTGAGAAAACAAGAGGAAGAAAGGAGAGAGAGCAAGGAAGATAGGGAGACAGTGGGAGAGAGGGGAGGAGAGAGAGAGAGAGGGGGGGGGCAGAGAGAGAGAGACAGACAGAGAGAGACAGACAGAGACAGAGAGAGACAGAGAGACAGAGAGAGAGAGGATGGATAATAAGGAGGAAGACAGAGAAAATTAGCTTCAGTTGCAGGGAAAATGTACTGAATTACACTAAATCAAAGCCACAGTCTCTTCCAAGACCAGGTATGGGGGTGGGACTGATGAGGTATGGGGGGCTGCTGCACACTGACCTAATCAATGAAGAATTAAGACTTCACTATGTATTTCCCCAACCCAAGTACAGTATGTAGAAGCCTACTATTGCTCAGTGTTAGCAATGTGTCTGATATTTAAAGCAACACTAGGTAGTTTTCTTAACCTTAAAATAATGTTTCCAAAACTGTTTCAGTGGTTCATCAACTTGTAACTGGGTGAAAGGCACTTCTGAATTCACTTTGCTGTCCTCTATGGGCTATAACCGCACTAAGTAAGTTTGGAAGAGTGGGCTTTCTCTCTGTACTTTGAATGAGACACAATTCCAACCTGTAGGGCGTAACTACTTAGTTAGACTTCACTATTTATTTCCCAACTTACTATGCTTTTAAGTACAGTATGTAGAAGAATTTAACAACCGGTGGCTGCCGTCTTTCTGACTCACTTTTTCAGGTGCTGCCGTGCAGCAGGGATGTCTGACATGTCTTCGTTCAGGACATACTTCTTAGTGCCAATGCAGTAGCTCTCAATGTACTCAGGCCAGTTAAGCTGACGCACGTCAAAGTTGAAAGTCTGGAACAGAGAATAACAATACGAGAAGACAATAAACAGCAGCAGAAGAGAAGTAAACAATATTGAAACAGAATCATGAACTGCGTGTGTGTGTGTGTGTGTGTGTGTGTGTTTGTGTGTATCTCTTTGTGTGTGTGGGTGTGTGTGTGCGTGCGTGTCTGTCTGAAGAGGATAAACAGAAGAGAAGCAAACAATGTTGAAATAGAATTATCAACTCTGTGTCTGTTTGCATGTGTGTGCCTGTCTGTCAGTTTGTCTATCCGTGTGTGTGTGTGTGTGTGTGTGTGTGTGTGTGTATCCGTGTGTGTGTGTGGCACCGCCATACCTTGCGGTCCTCGGGGCTGAGCTGGCTCATCAGCATGCTCATGTTGTCCGAGTTCCACTCCCAGTCCTGGCTGCTAAAGTACTCCAGCAGGCCGATGGCCTTGTGCAGCCGATTAAAGATCCGCATCATCCTAGGAGAACAACACATCCCTTAAAACACAATGTCCTTCATGCTTTTAATAAATCAGTTTAATACTTTTACAATGCATACTAATGCAAACTAACATATGGTACATTATGTCCTTATATTTCAACTTTTATACTTGTCACTAAGCTGGTTTTTAGAAATGATGTCTGGTCTTAGGAAACAGATGAAGGTATTCTATTAGAACTTCTTTCAAGAGTAATAATATTTCTGTGCCGTCTTTAGCAAGAGTGTCCAGTCCTCACTATTTTAACTACACTTGCACTAGTGGCTACAAAGGGAACAGAGAAAATTGGGTTACTGACTCCCTGTTCTCTCATTTTGTACAAAGTCACTTTGAAGCATTTCATTCTTTTCAGTACAATTCCAAGAAAATTACACATTTGAATGCATGCAGGAAGCAGAATGCATGCTGTGCTTTTAAACTATGGGAATTTGTATCAATGGGTACCGAGTCAGAAGTCCCATTTTATAGCTCTGCAACTACTAAATTAGAGCAAACGAGCAAGAATGGTAAGTGTTGCAATTGGCATAGTTTCTTTTGTCATAGTTTTAGAACAGCCAAATCTGCCTAAAATAGCCATGCTGCTGTGGGGTACAGCAGTGCATCTGGCTACAGTGCCCATACAAGAAAAGTCCCCATGGGGACCCAGGTTCAAATCTGACCTGTGGTCATTTCACAATCTCCCTCCCCATCTCTCTCTCCCTCTCCCACCTACCACTTTCCTGTCTCTCTGCACTGTCCTGTCAAATAAAGGCACAAAAGTCCAAAAATATACGATAAAAAAATTCTATAAACCCCAAAAGTCATGTTGTGTTGCTAACCAACAATGCAAAAACTGAAGAGAATGACCAGGAATGCTTAGTGTTGCACTTTTTTCATACTAAAATTAACTACTACAGTAAATTACTAAATTACCCAAAGAGAGTGAGGCTTGTGTCATGTCATGTCATGTCATGTCATGTCATGTCATGTCATGTCATATCACGTCATATCACGTCATGTCACGTCATGTCACGTCATGTCACGTCATGTCACGTCATGTCACGTCATGTCATGTCATGATGCCGTGTCGCCTCGTGTTGGGTCTCTTACTGTGGCTTCTGTCCAGACAGACGGAGGAACAGGTCGTAGATCAGTGCGGGGAACTTGTGGCTGACCAGGATCCAGTACTGGTTGATCAGGTAGTTGGAGGTGATGTTGGCGTTGGGCCGTCTGAAGGCCTGCTCCAGGGGGTTCCTCTTGAAGCTGGACATCACATGGTGCTCTGCAATACAAAACGATACTGCTGTGTTACTCAGGACCTGAGTGTGGACATCTCGAAAGAGACTCAGACGCAACTGAAGTAAAGTAGCTGGATTCAGTGAGGTGAAGGCATTGAGCATTTATAACATTCATTAAACTATTTATTTTCTTAAAGGAGTACTTCCACGAGAAACTGTTTTGTACTTGCTCTTTTGAAATACGACAGGTCACCCCGAGTTGCATATGCATGCTGCACATGAAAATGTTCTAACCCGATTGCCACCATACCAGAACAGCCTAAAACAGAAGCACTAAAGCATTTTTTTCACCAAAACCGACTCACAGGGCATTCATTAATACTAGAGACCACCGCAAAATTAATGAAAACACGATGGAAGTACACCTTTACACCTTTTTGTTTTGAAATGTTCGTGGAAATGTGTGTGCGTGTGCTACCACTGCAAAGCAACTGTCCTACTTGGGACAAAGTACTACCACTACTACTACTGCTACTACTATTACAGAAGCAGACACTGGAGCCAGAGCACTAGCACACACAGGCCCAATAGGAAGGAATTCAGCATCCAGTGGCAGATGAGATCCTGTCCTAGCCATGATGCTAATGAGCCTAGAGCTTCCCCAGTCCCCTCCTCCTCCTCTCTAAGCTGTATGTCTACAGCAGCTGTGTGATCTCATGAGTTACATCATCGGCCGTTGGAATGCTCGCGGTGGTGGAGGGGGAGGAGCCGGGGGGAAGCGGGGAGGGGTTGCAGTGAGGGATGAAAAGTTGGGGAGGGGGGGGGGGTGGCCTGGGGGCTGGTTGCCGCGGCAACAAGCCGGAGGCACTGTCGCTGAGTCCGATGCGAGTTGGCAGCCAGATGTGTCCCTGCTCTCGGCCGACTGTGGGCCAGAAAGCTCGGCTTATTTGTCCGTCTGTCTGTCTGTCTGTAAGCCTGACCTGAGGGCAACATCACAGATCGAGGGAGAGAGAGAGAAAGAGATAAAGAAGGACAGAGAAAGGGAGAGATGGAGAGATAAAGAAAAGGAAGAAGTGGTGGTGGTGGGGGTGGCAGAGAAAGAGGATGGGGGGGGGGGGGGGGGCAGATGAGCAGAGAGGGGGAAAAAAAAAAAAAAAAGAGGAAAAAGTCCCTGCTGACCTTCCGGCGATCTATGTGAGCTCTCTGTTACCATGGAAACCTCAAAAACCCTGCTGTTCCTTGCCACATTCTGGGGAGGCCTGGGCAGAAAGGGTGTGTGTACATGTGACTGTGTGTGTGTGTGTATGAGAGAGAATGTGTGTCTATCTGTGTGAGTGTATGTGCGAGTGATTGTCAGTTGTGCAAGTGAGAGGAACTGTGCATGTGTGTGTGTGTCTGTGTACGGGTGTGTATGAGTGTGTGTCTGTGTACGGATGTGTATGAGTGTGTGTGTGTGTGCGCGCAAGACAGAGAGTGAGTGTGTGTTTGTATGCGCGAGACAGAGAGAGTGTGTGTGTTTGTGTGTGTGTATGAGTGTGCGCACCCCTCCCCTGCCCTTTGATTAGCTTGATAGCACTGATCTATTATGTGTGCTGGCCAGATTACGGCAGTGTCCCCACCCGCACCCCCCACCAGAGAGCCAGGGCCTAATCCGGCTGGGAGCCATCTGCTGGCAATTTACAGTGCCATGGCCGCCCCACCCTGCCCGCTAATCTGAGCAGGGGTCCCTGGCCATTTGGCCCCAGGTGCTTAATCCCCTACCTGCATTTATTAATCTCCATTGCTCTGATGATTGGGAGGACGTAAGGACATGGGTGGCATGTGTGTGTGTGTCTCTTCTCTCTCTCTCTCTCTCTCTCTCCCTTGCCCTCTCTGTCTCTCTCTTTCTCACTCTCTCTGTATGGAGTGTGTGTGTGTCTCTCTCTCTTTCTGTGTCTTTCATTCTCTCTGTCTTTCTCTGTGTGGAGTGTGTGTGTGATGTGTGTGGGTGTGTGTGTGTTTGGATCATCAGGGGCAGGGGTTAAGTAGTCTTGAGAGAAGGACCTGAGGGACACATCTGCATGTTCTAGATTACATTACACTTAGCAGACGCTTAGCGACTTACAAAAGGAGGACATAATAGCTAAAAGATGTGTAGAGAACATTGAAGGTACCTAAGTAAAGAGATGGTAAGTAGAAATTAGTTTTGTTAGGAAGGAAAGCAGTCTCGGAAGAGAAGGGTCTTCACGGTCTTTGGTGCTGGAGAATGCACGACTGAAACCAACCAGCACTTTTTCGCCACTATGTTAACATGATACTTGCGCACTTCTCTGGTGCGAAAACTGGAAATGTCAGTGGCTTCCAAAACGCCAGTTTTTGCACACTTGTCTTTTTTTTTTGGAGCCAGCAGAGGGCAGCCAAGAGCTGTGATGGATCGCCCCAGAGAGCGGTCAAAACTGACTGTCTCCCAGATCTGATGTGGGCCGAGTCGGATCCCCATCAGACCCAGAGCCTGCTCTGCCAACCGACTGCACAACACCACCAGCACAGAAACAAAACATACACAAACACATGTGCACACCAGCACCTGCAGACACACACACACACACACACTCTAATTCTCCAAGACTCTAATTCCCCATGGACTGCTTCACTATGGCGCCACAGTGTTGTGTGTGTCAGCGGGCCAGATCAGCATCGATTTCCCCTCCACGTGGCAGCTCAACGGAGCTTGCGGGCAAAAGACAAAAAAGACCCACAGGCCGTGCTGTAAAGATGGAGGATTGGTGTCTTTCTAGAAAGCTCAAATCTCCTTGGGTATGGCACTTAACTCTGGGAAAGCATGCTGTGGGGCACACACATCCTAAAGCATTTCAGCAGGTGCCAAATATAAAAGAAAACATACTGAAGAGAAAAGGGAAAAAATTGCACACTGCTTTTAAAAGGCCCTAGTATTTTATTAGAAAACCTTATGAATTTTGTAAGATCGAAACATCTCTTTTCTAATAAAATACAAGGGTCTTATAAAAGCACTTAACTCTGGTCCCTCATATACAGTAAGCAATCTCTGTAGGACCCCTTCCTTACTTCCTGTATTAAGTAATGCTTCTAGCTTGACAGGGTCCCTACTTCCTACTAGGGCCTGAAAGGGTCTCTACCATCATAAAACCGAAAGTCCAGAGATATAGCTCCTACTTCCCCATAATCAGGCCAGAACTGAAGAAGCCTTTTGGATGAAAGGTGAAACATCTTCAAGTTCAGTTGCTTACAACAGCTCTTTTGTCTGCCATGACCTGGCTGAATGAGAATCTTCACAGACAATAAAACCTAAAGTGCTAAGCCTTTTCCCAAACAATAGTATGTTAGAATAAGGTTTGTAGTGAGAAAGGCTTAAATCTCCCTTAATACTCTTCCTAGGTGCACAACTATCTTGTTTTTTCTCTAGTCTAAACCACTGGGGCCCTTGGTGGTCAGTCCTAATAGTCCCACTTCCTACCCCACTTGGACACCCCTGACCTTGGGGCTGTGTGGTGAGTGGATGGCTGCATGTGGCTAGCACCTACCGATCTCTCCCCAGTGGAAAGGGTTGATGCCGCCCGTCGTGCAGTTGTACACTAGCGCAGATTTGGGTCTGAAAGAAGAAGAAGGAGATCCGTTGTAGAAGAGAGAAGTTGTTGATATAATGTAAGTGTGGAGGTCAAAGGTCGTATAGCCCTTTATTAGGTCACTCTAATCCACCACGGACCTCATTTGGTCTACTGCGCTGGGGCTCAGAGGTGACAGGCATTACCAGTAGTGTTTGAAAACAGAAATCAATACTCTGTTAAGCCATAGATACAGATGTCCCTCTGGGCAAATGAGTGTGTGTGTGTGTGTGCATGCATGTGTGTGTGTGTGTGTGTGCGTGTGACAGAGACAGAGACAGAGACAGAGACAGAGAGAGAGAGAGAGAGAGAGAGAGAGAGAGAGAGAGAGAGAGAGAGTGTGTGTGAGTTTGTGCGATGTCTTATTTGTGTTTTGATGTGTGTGTCTGTCCATGTCTCCTTGTGTGTGTGTGTGTGTGCCTGTGTCTTACGTGTCTGTGTGAGTCTAAGTGTGTGTGTCTCACATGTGTCTGCGTCTATGTCTCTATAGCCCCTTTGACACTGCTGAAATTACAGGGAATTTCAGTTGAAATTGTGTGTGTGTGTGTGTCTCTCTCTCTCTCTCTCTCTGTGTCTCAGGTGTGTTTGCATGTGCGTACTTGTGCACGGCTGTGTACCATCCGGCGGCAAGAGTGAGGTTGATGACCACATCCACAGGAATCAGGTCGGCCACTGCGTCATTATTGGCCCGCATGGTCCGGAGGATGCCCTTTCCCGCCTGCCGTAGAGAGAGGGAGAGGGAGAGGGAGAGATGAAGACAGAGAGGGAGAAGGAGAGAGAGAGAGATAGGGAGAGACAAAGGGAAAGGCAGGGAGGAAAATAAATATATAAAAATAAATAACAAGGCAGCAAAGAGCCAGGTTGCAGTGCAGAACAAAGCACCCAGAGCTATGTAGCCAACTGCCCTGAAGACTCACCGCAATGAAGATGCCACTGGGCCCGTTGAAGTTGTCAATCCAGCCCTGTGAGGGGACAGAAAATAGCAGTTGAGAGGAAATAACAGTTGAGAGGAAATAAGGGTTGAGAGGAAATAACAGTTGCTCATGGTGGCGACAAGAGCGAGGCCCTGCACTGCACCAGGAAGAAGAACTAAAAAAAAAAAAAAAAAAAAAAAAAAAAAAAACTTTGATTGACAGCCCTTGAAAAGCTCCCTGTAAACACTCTAGGCTACATCATAGGGTTTCAGATCCCCTGTTGCAGTGTGGGAAGAGTGTGTATCTTTGCCTGTGTGTGTGTGTGTGTGTGTGTGTGTGTGTGTGTGTGTGTGTGTGTGTGTGTGTGTGTGAGTGAGAGATGTTCGCTGCTTTGTCAGCTGAGCCGGCATCCCGGGCAGGACAAAGTGAGCGACGCATGGGGGAAACAACCCTGTGGACGGCGTCAATTAGCGCTCATTAAAAATGAATGGGCCAAGCGTGGCTAACAGACTCTCGCGCTAGTCCAGGGACTCGCTGTGACAATAGGGAGTAATTACAACAAGATGAACTATCAGGCAGCTGAGTGCTCACACAGTGTGTAACAGCACTGTTAACAAAGTAGATGGAGTCAATGGCTTTATCTGAAATGTCTACTTGTTTACTATAAAGTGTGTATGAAGCTGTATTGCTTAATTTACAACATACACAGCACGAAGAGTTGGAGTCAGTTGACTCAGAGTTGATTTTTACACTTTTGAGGGTTTTGTATAGCTCCACTCTTCAGAGTTAAATTAACACTTTCAAAATGTGAAATAACGACTCAGGATACCATTTATGTAAATCCAAAAATGGTAAAATTTCACTTTGGGACTTAAAACCAACTTCGAAATGTTTCACTCTGAAATTTTAACACTACAATTTAGGCTGTGATGTGGCATTGGTTGATTCACTACAGAGTGCAGTACATATAACGAGTGAATCAATCTCAACACTAACACTGGAACCATTTTAAGATGTACTTTTTTTTACATTAATCATACAGTTAACACTAAATCTAAACTTAAAAAAAAAATGGGCAGAGTAGAGTATCACAGGTTTATTTTCATAACAATGTGATTTCTCGGTTTTTTAAAGAGTTGAAAATCAAACTTTTGCTGACACCTCCTCTTTTCTCTCAGGTAGACTGAGGGTTTTGAAAATAATAAGATACCTGGAGAGCTATCAGTTGGAGACATCTGAGAAATGAACACCAACTTTTCTACAGGAAACTTTTCTAATGAACCTTGCGGGACCCAACCCTTTTGTGTTCTGTGGCCTTTGTGGACAATTCCTACCCTCTTCTCTTTCTCAGTGTGCGTGTATGTGTGTGTATGTCTGTGCATGTGTGTGTGTGTCAGTACGTATGTGCTTGCCTGTGTGCGCATATGTATGTGCATGTGGATGCGTATATACTGTATGTCGTATATATTTGTGTGTGTGTGTGTGTGTGTGTAAGTACATATGTGCATGTCTGTGTGCACATATGTATGTGTATGCGTATATATGTCATTATGAGTTTGTGCATGCGTCTCTCCGTTCTGTCTGTCTGCCTGCCTGCCTGCCTGCCTGCATGTGTGTATGTGTGTCTGTCTGTGTGTCTGCTTGCCTGCCTGCATGTGTGTATGTGTCTGTCTGTCTGTCTGTCTGTCTGTCTGTCTGTCTGTCTGTCTGTCTGTCTGTCTGTCTGTCTGTCTGTCTGTCTGTCTGTCTGTCTGCCTGCCTGCATGTGTGTATGTGTGTTTGTCTGTCTGTCTGCCTGCCTGCCTGCCTGCAGGTGTGTATGTGTGTCTGTCTGTCTGTCTGCCTGCCTGCCTGCATGTGTGTATGTGTGTCTGTCTGTCTGTCTGCCTGCCTGCCTGCATGTGTGTATGTGTGTCTGTCTGTCTGTCTGCCTGCCTGCATGTGTGTGTCTGTCTGTCTGCCTGCCTGCATGTGTGCATGTGTGTCTGTCTGTCTGCCTGCCTGCCTGCCTGCCTGCCTGCATGTGTGTATGTGTGTCTGCCTGCCTGCCTGCATGTGTGTGTATGTCTGTGCATGTAGGGGGGTAGCATATGTCTGGAGGAACTGGTGGAGGAGTTCAACTTCCTCCTCTCCAAATCTGGCCCATCTGTGCCCACCTGTCCTCCTGGATTCTGCGAAACGCACAGTCAGCACTCTTACCTCCCTGCCTGTGTGTGTGTGTGTGTGTGTGTGTGTGTGTGTGTGTGTGTCAGCAGTCCTCCCACCCTGCCAGCTAGTGCCCTCCTTACCCCACCAATGTTTTGGCAGTGGCGGAAAATGCAAATGCAATCTTCTTCTCATCCCTCAAGCTGTTTCATGCCTCCTTTTATTCCGTTTTTCAGTAAGTTGTTAATTCTCTGAGAGAAAGGCAGGCCTTTCTTTCATCTTTAGCAAGCGGTCAACATGCAGCCTTGACCCTATTCCCACTTTCCTTATGAAAAATAATTTTAATTATATCTCCACACCCCTATTACAAATCATTAACACCTCCATTCTCACAGGTATTTTCCCAAGCGCCTTTAAAACTGCTGTAGTGAAGCCATTGCTAAAGAAACCAAGTCTGGACTATAACACACTAAACAACTATAGACCAATCTCCAACCTCCCATTTATAAGCAAAATACTCGAAAAGGCTGTCTTCTTACAGCTCAACCAATTCCTTAATGAAAACGACATCCTAGAAAAATTCCAATCAGGCTTTAGAGCAAATCATAGCACAGAGACTGCTTTAACCAAAATAGTAAACGACCTCAGACTCAGTACAGCCACAAACAAAGTCTCTGCCCTAGTCCTCTTGGACCTAAGTGCCGCCTTTGACACAATTGATCACAACATACTACTACATCGTCTCAAAACTTGGGTGGGCCTCTCAGGCCATGTACTAAAATGGCTTGAGTCATACATCACCGGAAGACAATTCTATATTAGTTTAGGAGATCATATATCTAAAAATCACGACGTACCCTTCGGTGTTGCTCAAGGCAGCTGCCTTGGCCCCCTCCTTTTCTCATTATACATGCTACCGCTGGGCAACATTATCAAAAAACACAATATAGACTTTCATAGTTATGCCGATGATACACAACTTTATATCTCAGTTGAGCCAAACAAAACCACAGCTCTACAGTCTTTAACCTCCTGTTTGTCAGCTGTCACGCATTGGATGAGCAATAACTTTCTAAAGTTAAACGAAAACAAAACTGAACTACTACTTATCGGCCCTAAAGACAAACGAGAAGCTCTCCTCCCCAGTCTAGGCAACCTAAACCAATATGTCAGAGAACAGGTAACTAGCCTAGGTGTCATCCTTGACTCTGACCTAAGCCTTAAACCACACATCAACAAAGTGACTAAAACAGCATACTTCCATCTAAGAAATATAGCAAAAGTTCGCCCCTTCTTGACCAAGCCAGACGCTGAAAAACTTGTTCACGCATTTATTACAAGTAGATTAGACTACTGCAATGCCTTGTTTACAGGCCTCCCAAAAAAATCAATTGAAAAACTACAGCTTATTCAAAACTCGGCTGCAAGATTACTAACAAAAACAAGAAAGATGGAACATATTACTCCTGTACTGGCTGAACTACACTGGCTACCTGTATCCTATAGAATTGACTTCAAAGTACTACTACTGGTATTTAAAGCTGTAAATGGCCTTGCCCCATGCTATATTACTGACGCATTATCCTCTTATACCCCTGCACGAGCCCTTAGATCCGCTGATGCCGGTCTCCTGAGGATTCCAGACGCACCATCCAAAAGGATCGGGGAATCGGCCTTTTCATACTACGCCCCAAAGAGATGGAATGCCCTACCACAGCACATCAGAGAAGCAGAATCCATCGACATCTTCAAGCGACAACTAAAGACCTACCTATTCAACCAAGCCTACACCTAACTACTCAGACCAGAGTCCCCTCAGCCAGACTCCTCCGCCCAGACCAAAGGCCCTTCAAACAGTCACAGACTTCCCGTTACCAGCCCCGGCAGATGGGCTACCCTGGGAGACGTGGTTCTGCCTGAGGTTTCTTCCTAGAAAAACAGGGAGTTTTACTCACCGATTCCTGAGGTTTCTTCCTGAATTCACGCAAATCAAACAAACAGGGAGTTTTTCCTCACCCCTGTTGCTCCCTGGGGACACTAACAACCGACTGCGCCTAAATGAACTTTCCTCGTCTAGTGCCACTGGCCTGCAAAGACTGCCGACCTATGTTCACATAAGAGCCCACATTAACAGGGCGTTGCATAGCTCTAGCGCCACTGGACTACAAAGATTGCTGACTAGGGCCTACAAGGACTGCCTACCTGTGTTCATGCAAGAGTCAGTCTGCTTCTGTATTTATCTGCTCTGACATCACTGAACCGCAAGAAATGTTGTCTTGCAACAACCCTGCCAAACTGTAAAGCACTTTGAGTTGCATATTGCATGTATGAACTGTGCTATACAAGTAAAGTTTTATTATTATTATTATTATTATCTTTTGGACACAGCCATTAGTATTCTGTGTTGTTGGAAAATATCTTGGCCTTTTTTCACAGGAAAGACATTGGCACTTTTGATCATTCTCTCGTTCTCTGTGGAGGAGCAACCCTTGGTACCATCAAAGGCATCTATGGTCAAATACGTAATGTTCACTCATTCACTTTATAGCACATTATGTATGGAACAAAACAGTGTTTGTCACCCTCTACACAGTGAACGTTTTGGATTCGGTCTTAGAACGTTTTGTGATCAGAAAGCCATACCAAGCCAAGCCACACCACTTATATTTTTCATACTAACTGCCTTATATTTAAAAAAGAAACAATACACAGCTTAGGTTCATGTAGGCCATGACTTGTCCTCACCACTATGACTATGACTTTATGTTCTCTCATCTGAGCTTTGGTGAGCTCCATCTATCATGGCACCCTGTGAAACACACACTTGGCCGTTTAATTGTGTGCTATGGACTGCTGTGCGATGGGCCATTACTCTTATCCTGCACGCCAGATTGTTAAACTGGGGGCGGCCTCTCGCTTCGTTTGGACTCCTTCCCGGCCCCGGCGCCAAGGCGGCTGAGGCTGAGGCTGTGGCTGCCCGATCCGACCTGACCCACACCTGTCACCGTGCTGTTGCCGCTAAACGTGCTACCTGTGCCTGACACCTCCCCAGCCGCACCTGTCCTGTCCGCGGGGGGGGGAGTAGAGTGGCAGCCAGGCAGCAGGCTAATTACATGAATTGTTTTAAATATTATTAATTGTAATAAATAATAATCGAGAAAATAGTTTCTCGATTATTATTATTTTTTTTTTACAATTATTATTTCTATTTATTTATTTACTTAGTCTATTTATACACTTTGATTAGCTTCTGTTGTATAAAATGTGGCATATAAATACTGTTGCAATATTATTTGCTTATTGTTACAATGTTATTTTACAGTTGGACGAGATTTTCTGTTATTCTTTATGCTTTGGCAACACTGTATTGTGTTAATAAAGCAACTTCGAATGGAATTGAATAAACTGAACTTGAACGTAATGACGAGATGTGAGGAAAGGGGGTGAGGTCTACCCCAGTTCCTATTCAATATACTAGGTGTAACTGGCAGGGGGGATTAGGGGGGGTGCTGACCTTCCCCAAAAAATGAAGTCCAGTCAGTCATTAGCTTCTGTGCATGCTACCTCAGTAGAGATATAGACACCGTCACATCATAAAAACGAGTCCTAAGCCAGCACTTACAAATGTTTAAATCTTTCACCAAATCCTTACATATTTAGGACATGGAAAAGCATTTTTTTATGGCTGCCAAAGTTAGGAAATATTTTGTGAAAGATTTTCTAAAAATATTTTTAGTCGCACTATTCCTTGCATGATCTGGCTAGTGACAGTTTGATTATAAATAAGATGATATCTAAAGGTGTAGAGAGCGACCCTGGTGCCAGGTTGGTGCGTACATAAAGCTGGCACTGGGCACTGGTGGCAGGGTGGTGTGTACGCAAAGCTGGCACTGGGCACAGACTGGAAAGAGCCACACTTGTGCCAGGGCTGTGAGGGTGAATGCTGGGGTACAGCTGGAGAACCACACTGGTGCCAGGGCTGTGAGGGTGAATGCTGGGGTACAGCTGGAGAGAGCCACACTGGAGGCCAGGGTGGTGCGTGTATAAGGCAGGCGCCAGGCCTTTGCAGTGGGTGTTGGGTATCTGGGTGCCAGGGCTGTAAGGCCTATTGTGATGGTACACACACACACACACACACACACACAAGGAGGGCGCTGAGCACTGACCGGGAAGGGCTCCTGCCAGCTGGCGCCCACGATGGAGGGCCGGATGATGCCCACATTGATCTTGGCGCTCTCCTGCTGCACCACACACTCGGCCAGCGCTTTGGTGTAGGTGTAGGTGTTGGGCCGGTCTCCGATGAGGCGCGGCGTGATGTCGTGCACGATGCCGTCGTCCATCCACCTGTGGGGCAGAGCGGGGGGAGAGGGAGAGTGGTGGGGGTGGGGGGAGGGAGAGTTAGGCTCCGTTTACAGAGCAAGCAGGATGTGAGTGTGAAACAACTGTAAGGCCTCATTTCCACCAACTTGAGCGTGTACAGCGCGTATCCGTGTACAGTAGGTTTGTATAGGGGCAGAATACGCTCAGATCACGCGTGCGGTGGGAATGGTCTAATCTGTTAACGTGCATTCTGAACGAATACGGACAGAAAATGGGCACGCGCTTGTACACGCAGAGTGTTTGGTGGAAATGAGCCCTTAACGTTTTGAGGTGTGGTTATGATGATGATTAAAATAGACTGTTTGAATGAATGTGTGTGCAGCACTTACACCCTCAAAATAGAAGCAGAGCACATAAAATATACGGGCTATGAGCCTGGTGTAAATTGCGCTGTTGATTCTAATATACACTACTCAAAACAATTAAGGGAGCAAGCAGAATATATGTTGAGCTGTTGTACACTGGTTTTTGACCTTGGCCTGGAACCAGGAACCACAAATTCAGCCATATACCGATCCAAACTGCATGCATTTTAGCCATTTGGGTACTGAATGCAACAGTGAAACAAATGTAGGCACCTTGGCTTTGTATAGGGCCTTGCTGCTACAAGGTTTGAGCACACAAGATTCCGCATGATTTGTTCAAACTCACCAGCTGACTCACTGAGATACACGGCTAGTCAAAACTAAAGAAACAGTTCAGGTAAACTTGAATTTCTATGAAATTGTTGACAAAATGAGTTTGCGCCCTTAATTGTTTTGAGTAGTGTAATTCTTTCTAAAAGCAGTAAATGG
>CM050199.1:22012500-22022500 GCA_027475355.1 Coilia nasus
ACAAGCACTCAGGCACACGCGTGCGCACACACAGTGCAGGGGGGCAGCCAGCCCATAACGCACAGCAGAAGAAAAAGGCTTGAGCACACACACACAAAGGAGTGAAACCGACAAGTGGGGGAAAAGGATGAAAAAAAAGAAAGAAAAAGAACTCATTGAGGGGGAGAAAAACTGTAACATGGGCAAATGTGTGAGACAGGGAAGAGGAGGAAAAAAGCGAAAGAATAATGCTGCTGTTCCTCTGGTTTATGGCAGTGGAGGATGAGTGGGCTGTTTCTTTTGCAGTGATCAGCATGTCTGAGGCCTTCTCCTTCTGTCGTTCTCCAGCTTCCACAGAAACGTCTAGAAAAGCCCTGTGGCGCGCCACTGCGAACCTTATTATAGTGTTCATGAAGCTCATCTATTAGCAGAGGGTGCTTGAGATGGCTCCCCTAAATATATCTTCGCTTTAATATATTCACTGCACAGCCAGTCGCTTTGGTTAAAAGCATTTGTCTAATGAATATAAATGCACTTTTCCTCTCAGGCAGGAAGACGGCCAAACTAGCCACCCTTCAGATGCAGGCGAATAAGCTGCTCTTATGCTAGGAGTAAGTGTGGGTAAGTGTGTGTGTGTGTGTACATGTACTGTATGTTTGTGTGCATCATTGCAGCCTCTCCTTATTTAAACACAGACACACTGACACATGGACACACAGACCATGGCTCCATGAAGAAAAGAAAAAGAGCAAGAAAGGATGTTTCCCATTCTTTTATGAAACCACTGTCATATGCTTTCACAATGTTACATCACTGCAACACCCTGACCAAAATCTCAATCACACGCTTTAGTTAGAGTCTCCCAACAACATTCATAATCCTGAGAATAAATTATTTTTTCATGTATGCATGCGCAATGTATGCATTGTACATACAGTAGTCTACATACGTAATATAGTATATACCAAATAGCATATATTGTATTTTTGTGTGTTTGTTTTTCTTCCTAGTATCAATGATTCTGGTATGTGTGTTAAGGAAGGATGGAGCTGTCAGGCTGGCTTTTTTGCTCTGCATAACCTGCATTACCTCATCTCTCCTCACAGTGCTATGGTATCCTCTGGACCCACAGAACCAGACCTGCAGGCTACACACACACACACACACACACTGCCTACATTACCTCATCCCTCCTCACAGTGCTATGGTATCTCCTGGACCAACAGAACCAGACCTGCAGTCTACACACATGCACGCACACACACACACACTCATTACGCATTACCTACATCACCTTGTCTCACCTCAGAGCGCTATGGCATCCTCTAATCATTGGCCCTCTTCCTGCCTGCCATTACAGGCTAATGGAGCCACAGAACCAGACCTGCAGCCCACACACACACACACACTCTCTCACACATACACACACACACACTCTCACATACACATGCAGGCATGCACACCACACACACACACACACACTGTCTCTCTCCTCAAACACACACAGGCATGCACACACACACACACTCTCACATACACATGCAGGCATGCACACACACAAACACACACTGTCTCTCTCACACACACACACAGGCATGCACACAAATACACACACACAGGCATGCACACACATACACGCTCTCACACACATGCAGGCATGTACACACACAAACCTACATATGTATATACACACACACACACACCCCAGGGGTGGAAATTAACTTTGCAAAAATGTAAATCTTTACCAGCCACTGACATATAAATGAAAAAAATCATCAGCCACTCAACAGTAAATCATTATTTTGTGTCTGAAATCTACCAGACACATATATATTTTACCAGCATTTGGTTGGTGGCTGGTGCCAATTTCCATCCCTGACACACACACACACACACACAAACATACACAAACATACACCCACACACACCTGCAGCACTACCATCAGTATTACAGCCAAGAGACTGATGGTGCACACACAGACAAACACAAAAACACACACACATACAGAGGCACACACAAACATACACACACACACAATCATACACCCACACACACCTGCAGCACTACCATCAATATCACAGCCAAGAGGCTGACGGTGCACACACAGAAACACACACAGGCATAAACAGGCACGCACACACAGAAACACATACGTACACACACACATACATGTGCTGCTTGCACGCACACACACACACACACACACACACACACACACGCAACACAGAAACAGATACACGCACACACACATACATGTGCTGCTTGCTCACACATGCACACACACACACACACACACAACACCTGCAACACGCACACACACACCCACAACACAGCCATTAATATCACAGCCAACAGAATGACGGTACAACCTTATGCAGCTCTTATGCACAAGCACACATACAACTTCAGCATCAAAGTGCATACACACATGCATACACAGTGCACACACACAGAAGTGACACAAGTATGGTTATCCTCTTTTACTTCATTTCTGTCTAAACCCTCTCTATCCCTCATCTCCTCTTTTCTTTCCTCATCTTTTTCGCTCCCCCTCTCCCTCTCTTTCTCTGTCTCTGTCCATTTCTTACTTCATGTCTTTTACTCTCTTTGAACATTGCCTCCACTTCTCATATGGCTTTTAATCCTGGCCCATCTTTCACTCTCTCCGTCTCTCTGTCTTTCCAGATCCATTTCTCTTCATCTCTCTCTCTTTAATTTCTCCTTTTGACAGTTTGTCGTATGGAGGACATCTGCTGCTGCGTCGTATATTAAAAGCTTTCAGCTGCTTGGGGCCATATATATATATATTCTTCCACCAGCACACTATGAGCTGTAAAGCTTCCTGGAGGTGACGCTTTTTTTTTTTTTTTTTTTTAAACCACCCACACTATGGCAGAAAAAGTACAGAGGGAGAGGTCGAGGGGGAAAAAAAAAAGAAAAATTGCACCAACCCCAGCAACAGCAGCTTTTCAGTGACAGGAATAAAGAAGGGACCAACGCAATATCCCAGAGAAAGAATGAATCATAAATAAACGAGAATGTTTATCAATGAATGAATAATGAATAAACAATGAATGAGTGAAAAGTAAGTAATCACTAATGAATGACTTGCATACATACACAGACACACACACACACACAGACATACACACACTCACACACACAGACATACACACACACACAGACATACACCACACACACACAGACATACACACACACACACACAGACATACACACACACACACACACAGACATACACACACACACACACACACAGATACACACACACACACACACACAGACATACACACACACACACAGACACACACACACACACAGACATACACACACATACACACACACATACACACACCACACACATACACACACACACACACACACAGACGCACAATTTCTGCACTACATAACATATTGCATATCACAGGCAGTGTTCCTCTACAGGAATCCACTGCAGGGGCCCGAGGCCCCTCAGGGGCCCAGAGTCCTCTCTACTAGGATGACATCACCCTGCAGGGTGGAGAGAGTGCAGCACTGCATGCTTTTGTCTGTGTGAGGACTGTGACAGTGTGGAGCTGCTCAAACCCAAAAACGAGTGAGCTCTCTGTGTCTCTCCGTCTCGCTCTCCGTCTCGCTCTCCGTCTCGCGCTCTCTCCTCGCTCTCCGTCTCGCGCTCTCTCTCTCAGTCTCTCTCTCTCAGTCTCCTCTCTCTCAGTCTTCTCTCTCGTCTGTCTCTCTCTCAGTCTCTCTCTCTCAGTCTCTCTCCTCTCAGTCTCTCTCTCTCTCTCTCCCCTCTCAGTCTCTCTCTCCCTCTCAGTCTCTCTCTCCCTCTCAGTCTCTCTCTCCCTCTCAGTCTCTCTGTGTCTTTCTCCCCCTCTCTCTTTGAGTCTCTCTGCATAATTTCCTGTGAATGCTGCATCCATCCTGCAGCAGAAGAGAGTGAGGCCGCAACGAAGCTGCCGTGATCTCTTCAAAGTGGGACCCCCATGCCACACACACTTTTAGGTAGCAATGGAAAACATAGTACCTGAACACACACACACACACAGAAACAGACACAGTATCTGTTCTGCATAAGGGTGCACACACACACAGACATAAGGGTGCAGGCACACACACACACAAACAGACATAAGGGTGCAGGCACACACACACACACACACACACAGACATAAGGGTGCAGGCATGCACACACACAGAAACAGTTCTGCAAAAGGGTGCGGGCACCAACACACAGACAAGGGTGCGGCACACACACACACACACAAACAGTATCTGTTCTGCATAAGGGTGCAGCACACACACAGACATAAGGGTGCGGGCACACACACACACCACACACACACACACACACACACACACACAGAAACAGAGAGTCTCTGTTCTGCATAAGGGTGCAGGCACACACACATACACACACAGAAAGACACAGTGTGTGTTCTGCATGAGGGCGCAGGGAGAGGCAATGAGGAATGATGGTGGGTCGATGCTGGTGCCGTGGTAAGGTTTTCACTGTGAGACAGAGATACTGTGTCCTAACCTGACCCCAACCCCGAACCCCACAACACAACCCACAACACACACTCACTAACTCTCACACACCAATGTGGTGACAGAGATGTCGGCCAAACCACCAGCTTGAAAACACAAACACACACAGAGAGAAAGCGAGAGAGTGAGAGAGAGTGAGAGAGAGCGAGAGAGCAAGAGAGAGAGAGCAAGAGAGAGCGAGAAAGAGAGCGAGAGATGAGAGAGCGAGAGAGAGAGCGAGAGAGAGAGCGAGCGAGAGCAAGAGAGAGAGAGCGAGAGAGAGAGCGAGAGAGAGAGCGAGAGAGAGAGCGAGAGAGAGAGCGAGAGAGAGAGCGAGAGAGCAAGCACGAGAGAGAGAGAGAGAGAGAGAGAGAGAGAGAGGAGAGAGAGAGAGAGAGAGAGAGAGAGAGAGAGAGAGAGAGAGAGAGAGAGAGAGAGAGAGAGAGAGAGACAAAGAGGAAGTGAGATGGAGTAAAACGTAAAGAAGAAGTCAGGTGTGATGTATGCATGATTTTGAAAGAGCTGTTTGCTCTAGTTTCTACATGCAGTGCTCCTAAAATATTGCGTCACAGAAAGGAGACAGATAGGTAGGAGTGTGAGTAGAATGAAAGATGGATAAAGAGAGAGAGGGTGAGAGAGAGAGAGAGAGAGAGAGAGAGAGAGAGAGAGAGAGAGAGAGAGAGAGAGAGAAGAGCGAGAGGAAGAGCGAGAGAGAGAGAGAGAGAGAGAGAGAGAGAGAGAGAGAAGAGAGAGAAAGAAAAGAGAAGAAATGAGAGCAAGAGAGATAGAAAAAAAAGAAAGAGTAAAAAAAAACAGAGAGAGAATGAGAGGGAGAGAGCGAGAGAAAGAGAGAAGGATAGCAAGCTCGTTTACTAGCTAAAGCCGTATCTCTGCAGTGGCAAAGCATGGCAGAGTCTTCCTCCAGACTGTGTGTGTGTGTGGGTGATGTTGTTTAAGCCTCCTGTGGCCAGACTGCTACCACCATGTTTGGCAGCCAGTCCTGGCTACTGTCTGCCTGGCCTGCAGGTTTAGTCAGCCACATCAAACCCACAGTGCTCTCCTCTAGTTTCCCCTCAAGACTCAAGGGCTCAAGAGTGTTTGTCAATAGCATATTACAAGTAGTCTGATATTACAAGATATTACAAGTAATACAGTGTACTGAAATTGTGTTTCAGAAATTTCCCTGGTGCCCTGTCTTTAGTGCTATAAACAAATAGTAATATAAAAATATAAAAGCTCTATTTTTTATAGACACTAGTTACACTGGGCTCCTTATATACACAAAGCACATAACATACAATACATTGCACTGCACTACACTACAATACAATACACTGCACACAACACCAGACACAACAGTGTACAGCACACACTGACAACACTTGAAGAAGCAGGCAGAGGAAGGGTGATGGGGAAGAGAAGAAGAGAGACTGAAAGAGAGGAGAGGAGAGGAGAAAGAAGAAGAGAGACTGAAAGAGAGCAGAGGAGAGGAGAAGAAGAAGAGAGACTGAAAGAGAGCAGAGGAGAGGAGAAGAGAAGAAGAGAGACTGAAAGAGAGCAGGAGGAGAGGAGAAGAGAAGAAGAGAGACTGAAAGAGAGCAGAGGAGAGGAGAAGAGAAGAAGAGAGACTGAAAGAGAGCAGAGAGGAGAAGAGATTGAAAGAGAGCAGAGGAGAGGAGAAGAGGATAAGAGAGACTGAAAGAGAGGAGAGGGGAAGAAAGAAGGTCAAGGGGAAAGAAAGGTAGAGGAGAGGAGAGGCTAAGGGAAGAGAGAAGAAGTTAGAAGGTGAGGAGAGCAAAGGAAAGGAGCTGTGGAGGAGAGGAGAGGAGAAGAGAAGAGAGGAAAAGAGAAGAGAGGCAAGGAGACTGGAGGAGAGGAGAGGAGAGGAGAGGAGGGAGAAAGAAAGAAGGGGAAGGGGAGAGAAGGGCAGAGGAGTGAGATGATGTATGCCAGATGCAGTGCCAGGCCAAAGGGTGTGTGGGGGGGGTATGTAGTGTGTGTGTGTGTGGGTGGGGATTGGGGGGTGTTGTGCTAAATTGCCCCTACTCCCCTTGACAGAAGGCAGACGACAATGCGTCCCCACCACTCCACTCCTCATTTGCCCCCTCCCCCTCACACTTCTCCTCCTAATGGTCACAGGCCATGGGGACATTGTCAATGTGACATTTCATATGTGTGACCTCACTCCTCTTCCCCCCACGCCCCCCTTCCCGTCACTCGACCCGGGTGCAGTAGAGAGGCGAGGAACTCATTAAAGACTGCTGTTAAAGCTACGGAGCGCATACACAGTCACTGCTCAACATAACCTTTCCAGCAATAACTCTGTGCTGTGGTACTTTCATTCACTCCCACACAACACTGCAGGGCCAGCCAGGCAGCGGCAGAACTGTAATTTGTGTGCCAGATCAGAGGCAGACAAACAGCTTGGGAAAGCAAAAAGTCCTGCTATGTATTCCTTTTGCCTGTGCTGTTAACACAGCCGTTTCGCTGAGTATCTCATCTACCTGGATGAGGAGGTGTGCCAATTAGGATCAGCTGGTTCAGTGAATAAGTGGAACAAATATGTGGCAGGACTTACTTTCTGAACCCGTGATGTCCACCTCTGTGTGAGACTGTGTAAAACAGACAGTTTAGTGCTTGTGCAAGTTGGTCCATATTGTGCAAGATAAGGTACAAGATGTTCTCGCAGCTGGTCTTAGGCAATTTCTTATGTAGATTAGACCCAGGAAAGACCAGAGCAAACAGAGTATCTTTAAGATTTTTTAATCGGTGCAACAACGACTAACTTTTCAATGCACAGCGTCTTCCTCAGGGACAAAGGAAGTGACGTTGGACCTGCTGCTCATTTTGCCATCCCACTCCGTGAAAAACCCAGGCTCGGGCACAAGTGAACCTTTTTTTCTTACTGTTGCTCAAGATGTTGACTGTTGTTCACACACTGACAGCCCTGGTACAACTGACTGAAAGCCCGTTAGCTCGTTTTATTTCCTCCTTTTAGTCGTTTTTACCAGGGGTGCCAATTAGGCCTGGTCACGGTTAACGGCATACCAGCACACCACGGTCATGTGACACGTACGTGTGTCAGAGAGAGAGAGAGAGAGAGAGAGAGAGAGAGAGAGAGAGAGAGAGAGAGAGAGAGAGAGAGAGAGAGAGAGAGAGAGAGACGAGAGAGAGAGAGAGAGAGAGAGAGAGGAGAGAGAGAGAGAGAGAGAGAGAGAGAGAGAGAGAGAGAGAGAGAGAGAGAGAGAAATAAATGAAAGAGAGAAAGAAATGGGGAGTGAGAGAGACTGTCTTGGCATTCTGAAGTCTAAGGAACTACTTCACAACAAAAGCCCCTCAAACAGAAAGAAACAAAGGCGAAAGGAATTAGACAGAGGGCTTGACTGCCGGTAATTAAACAAACATAAATCCCATTAAACAGCTGAAAGTACACTGCCACAAACACACACATGAAATGTCTCACTCACACACACTCACACACACTCTCACAAACACACACACACACACACACACGACAGAAGGCATAGTGTTGTGCCACCACAACAGCAACTACAGCGGGGATGACAGTGTGTGTATGTGTGTGTGCGTGTCTGTGTCTGTGTGTGTGTGTGTGTGTGTGTAGCAGGGTCAGTAACCAGGCTGTGCCAACCTGGAGAAGACTCTGATCCGGTGCCCGCTCAGCAAAGATGGCACGTCTCATCCATGCCGTAAACAGTGCCAACCTCTTGGGTTTCGGCAAGGCCTGCCCGGAGCCAGCGGGGCCCTTCTCGCCTCCAAAGGGCTGGCATGAGGCCCCTAAGAGCAGGGCCAGCGCAAGGCCGTGCCCTATTTATTACTGTTACGGCCTCCAAGGGGGGGGGGCGGGAAGAGAGAGAGAGAGAGAGAGAGAGAGAGAGAGAGAGAGAGAGAGAGAGAGAGAGAGAGAGCTGATAGGCATTAGGATGAAGGACAGAGAAAGAGGGACTCAAAGACTTATGGCCTCCAAAAAGAAAACAGAGAGATGGAGATTATATATGTGTATATATACAGACAGACAGAGAGAGACAGAGAGAAAGAGAGAGAGCGCTGATAAGCATTAAGGTGAAGGACAGAAAGAGATAGACTCAAAGGCTTTTGACCTCCAAGAGGAAAAAAAAAAAAAAGAGATGGAGAAAGAGAGAGAGCTGATAGACAGAGCTCTTCTAGTACAGAGAAAGAAGAGAAACTCAAAGACTTCAGCATCTGAGAGAAAGAAGAGAGAGAGAGAGCGAGAGAGAGAGAGCGAGAGAGATGTAGGGAGGAAGAGAGTAAGCCAACCAGGCCAATGCCAGAGCCAAAGGGGGTAAAGAGAGATGTGTAACAGAGAAAGATGTGTGAGATGAGAGAGAGGTGAACGAGAGATAACAATGAGAGAAAAGAGAGAGAGAGTAATGACAGTAATGAGAGTGGTAGGAAAAGGAAGAGGTGGGAAGATGTAGAGCCCAAAAGGAAATGAGAGAGCGAGATGTGATTAAGATAAGATGAAAGAGCAGAGAGGGAAATGTTGGGGGGGGGGGGGAGGGGAGAGAGAGAGAGAGAGAGAGGGAGACACACATGGTCACCTGGAAGACACTGTAAAATAGCCATATGTACTGCATAATTTTGGCCAAAATACTGAAAAATGTGAAGAGTCCAGCAGCGCGAGGTTAAAAAGCAGTGGCATTTTGGTTGCTTTTCAAAGGAATAAATATATATTCTGGAATACTGGCTTTCAATTAGGGAATTAAAAAGAAAACATTTGTCACATAACTGAAAATCTTAACTCTCGAAAACACACAGTAAGTAAGTGGCAGTAAGAGACTCATTTCCTTCAAGCGCAGGATGATGGTGAAAGACAGAGCAATATGCGAGAGGCATGTCACAGGATGTTGACTGTCCCAGCACTGATACAGTAGCCCCAAGGCCAACTTTTTAATCTGTAGGGTAGGCTTGGGAGGTATTCAGTTTTTCATACCAAGATATTTTTTCTGAAGATAACACTCCTGTATGTTGGTCTTTAAGAATTAAACATTTTTTAAATATAAATGTTACCTCAGTAGGTATGGCTAATTTTCATCGGCATGAGTCAAACCAGTAGCATCTATGAAGTGGCCCTGAAGTATTTAATATATTAAAGTGATCTTTCCTTTTTATTATTATAACTTTCCATATATCCCAGCATAGATAAAGTAGCCTAACGGGTTAGAAAGCAATTTGCCTTTTAAATCTGAAGCATCTACGCATGCCTGGCTGAGGAATGTTTCTTACATGTCAGACACGTTCACAGATAATACTTCAAAGGGTGACGTCGTCAGGTCAGCTTTGTAGCCTTTGGCTATTTATAGTACTCACAAACTTGTGGTTTACTGGAACTAATGAAAGTTGTTGGTCTGTTTGTCTGATGCCATCCATCCGTCTATCTACCTCTCTATGTATCTGCCAGGCCGTGCTGTATTCTCTGTCACCCCTGAAAAT
>CM050199.1:22025000-22052500 GCA_027475355.1 Coilia nasus
ACTAGCACGTAATATTTCAACAAACAAACACACACACACACACACACACACACACACCCACACTGCTGGCATGTGTTGCAGAGAAAACAAGCACCAATGGGGCTTTGAAGCGGCTGGCATGCGTGTGCCCCCACGCCTTCCTCTCCACTTGAGCATGCATGACATGACAACAGCACCGTGTGTGTGTGTGTGTGTGTGTGTGTGTGTGTGTAGCGTGCGGATTGGTGTGGGGTGGTGGTGGTGAAATGTGTGGCACTGTTTGCCCAGCAATGCTCAGTTCTGTGCAGCTCCATTAGCGTGGGCAAGCCAGTAATGATCTGTTTTTTTTTTTTGTTTTTTTTGTTTTTTAAAAAAGGGTGGCAGGCTGTGTGAGATCCAGCTAGTATCACACACGCTAATGAGCTTTCTCAGTCCCCCACAAAAAAAAAAGCCAAAAATAAAATAAAATAAATATTTATATAGATGCGAGCAAGCGCTAATTAGTTAGCCTTTGCTACACATCAGCGTGCAAGCCGCTCGCCACAGCTCTTACAAAGTGCTGCTTTCTCCCGCAGATCTACAACAAGACCGAAAACAGCTCCATGCCGCATGCCAACACACTGCTGCTGCCGCTATCAAGTCAAGCCATGATGAAAAGAATGGCTCAATTAGTGTTAGAGAAAAAAATATTGTTTTGATGATTACTGAAATCACAATTATTTAAAACGATGGTTTAGTAACTTTGGTAACAAAGTGCCTTGGTTTTATTTATCTAACCTGGAAACTTTAAAACTGAAAATGTCTTTGTGCTTTCACATTGTCCACCATTTCCTGTTCACTTCAGTTTCCATTCATTTGGTCTGTCATGTGTAAATCAGTAAACAACCCAGAATAAAAGAGCCTTCCAGGCCCTGCAAAGTGAAATGTGACTAATTAATATGGATGTAAATAACTGAGTCAACTTATCTGATTTTTGACAATAATTAATAATTGTAATCACCATTAAAATTAGAATAAATACACAGACCCAGGCATAACTTAACATTTTGGGCCTTTCATTTACGCTGACTGGTTGTTTGTTGGCAGTCCACAAACAAAAGAACTCTGGGTCACTGCAGAGGTGGGCAAGAGAACATAGCCAGCCCAAGGTCACTGAGAATCCGATGTTCAGATTATTTCTCTCTCTCTCATGTAGGGATTTACCTGATTTAGTGGTTCTGTACCTCTGCTTCCTTCTTCTACCCAGTGATAGGTAGGAATGACTATAAAAATATATACTATTTTTAAAAGCGACAGACCAGACTGGCTGTTAATAATACATAATAATTAATACTACCAGAAGTTCAGTGGTACTCAATAGTGAATAACTGTTTCCTACATCAGGCCTTCCTACATGGACAAGCATTACCAGCATAATGACAGACAATAATATTGAGGCAATCCTAACGTACAGCTATATTCCAAAGTGTTGGTGCATTCAACTTCACTGCTGCTTTGATAACTTGTATCCATAAAGTAATCATCCAAAAAATACATCCCTCAAAATCCATTCACTGCATCCTAGTAGACAGTTGAACCATAACATAACACAACTGTCTGCAATTAGCACAGCTGACCCACAATTCCAGCTAAAACCTTTATACTGGGATTAGAGTTGGGGTTAGTGTTACCCAACCCCAATCCTCGCAGGATCAGATGGGATTTTCTGATGAAAGTACAGCAGTCGAGGAAGTGTGGTTGTGATTACAGTGCAAATCTGACACAAACAATGCTTGCATTGTCCAGAGCTACCCATCCATCCACAACCTGAGAACAGCGCCACCTAGCAGTGGAGTGTTTCACATGAATTATTACTCCACCATTTATTTTTAAACTTCACCTACATTGGGAGGCATTATACTGAGCCACTATTCACAGTCAAATGATCTCTGATAATTACCACACACATTAAAACCAAATCACCTCAGTAATGTCCCTGACATTTTGGTCATCCTGTTGGCTGTGTAGGACCCACCCCCAGCTAACAATTACCAGAAATAATCATATTTTTTTTGCAGTCCGCAATACACAGATTGCAGTAATTACAAATGTTGACAAACCTAGACTTTTACACACAGTTGCGAGTTTCAGCGAGACAGTTACTTGCGTACTTCCCTAATACCCGATCTCATGACACAGGGAATGGATGACCTTGAGGAAACTGGAGCAGTGTGGTGGAGCAAGGCAAGATACGTAAGCTGCACTATCACCTACTGTACAACACAGCACAGACACACACACACACACACACACACACACTGCTGTGCTCGCTCTGAGTGAGTGACAGCGGCAGGCGGTAGCTGTCCAGCAGAGGCCGAGGCCTCGCTGGATTATGCCAGTTGCTTGAAAGCGCGGGGCGGAGTGGAACAGCATGGCCGCCGGCTCTCCGGGCAGCAGATTGATTACGTTAATCAAGTATTGAGAGGGCGGATGGATTACGAGGGAGTCGTCTTAAACAGGAGCAGCTGTGTGCGTGCGTGCGTGTGCGTGTGTGTGCGTGTGTGTGTGTGTGAGAAAAGGAGAGGAGAGGAGAGATGAGTGTGTGAGAGTGAACATGAAGGGCACAGAGCAATGTTTCTGTCTCATTTACCATGCAAGACTTAAATGATCTCATTCTTTAAGTAGGCAGGTGCTACATTGTTTGACTAGTAAAAGGAGCTCATCTCAGAAGCCCTTGCTAGATGCTGCTGGTCCAAGTCCCGCCTGTGAGTTTGTTACAGGAGCTACAGACAAAAATACTATTTTCCAATTATACCATTTTCAATTTCTATAGGTTAAAGGCTTATCCCATTTTATCTTTATGCTGTCCATGTTGTACGATCTGTGATGCACCTTTACCCAGACAAATTCCTTGTCTGTCGTACAAAACTGGCAATAAACATGCTTCTAAATCTGATGTTTAATGGTTTATTCAACTGACTCAGAACAACACGTCGTCAAATGTACGTCATCCACTGACCTCAAACCAGTCATGAAGACATAACAATGGGCCTACCACCAACTTGGCAAACACCACAGTCAGGCTTGCACAAAATTCACAGAAAAGATGGAGAACATCTTTGGGTAACCCACTGTCCAAAAGAAACATCCCAGACATCCCAGGTCTTGCAGAGACTCCAGCATATTGATTGCGGCTCTCTGATGCCCGCAAATTAGATACAAATCTCCCAGAAACTAGTCAGGCGACTGAGCAAGAACGCGCATGGCAGCGACAATGCTGCGGGCTAAATGACTGTAAAAGACATTGTGAGGTGGGTTTAACATCATTCTATGTCATAGTGCTTTATGCTACGTATTATGTCTTTTTATTAAGTCTTAATGTCTTTTATGATGCGTCACATTTACATGATGGATAGCAAAGGCAGAAGTTAATGCTGCAAGGAAATGTGTTTTCTTACTGTACATACTGTATGACAAACTTCAGTTTAGAAGTTGAAACTTGGAAATAAAATGAAAGCATAATTTAGTACGTATGTAAGGTTTTGTGGTCAAATCACATCCTCTGACATCTTCTCATAGTGGGTGGTGGTTGACGTTTTTGCAGTGCAGGATGTTCAACTATCACTCCAAATCTATTCACAGTGTCCTATGGGGCCCATTTATACCCATCATGTCCTGCCACAGACTGTCCTGTCATGACTAATGTTTTACTGAACAGCAGGGGTTTGCTATGGTGGGGCCCCTCTCTCCATCTTGCGTAGGAGGGCAGGGCTAGCCTGGACGGATTACGTGGCGGCCAGGGAGTCATGTAACTGTGGCTGCTGTTCTTTTCCTCCATGAAAAAGATTCAATCAGATTTGGGTGTCTGGCTGGTACCATTGGCCTTGCGAGATTAAAGATATCAGAGCTCTCTTTATCATCTCTGTCTGTCTGTCTGTCTCTCGCTCTCTAGGATCACTTTGTCAACCTAAGAGAATATCTCTTCCCACCAGGCCATTTAGCCTGAGCTTATCAGTTGCCCAATGACGTTCACTGCAGCTCATCCTCTTCCTCTTTCTTTCCTCCTCTCTCTTCTCCATTTTCTGTTTCTCTCCATCTCTTTGCCTCTCCTTATCTTTCTCTCTGGGTCTCCCCCCCCCCCCCCCCCCCTCTGCCATCTCTTCCTCCCTCTGTCGCTGATGGAAATTCAAGATTAAGCTGATGGATTGTGATGGTGCTGGACAGAAAAGAGGCAAATGCTCTCACGTTCTCTCTCTCTCTCACACTCTCATTCTCCCTCTCTCTCTCTCTCCTTCTTTCTCTCGTTAACACACATACACTCACACATACAGACAACGCACACACATAGACACAAACACAGACACACACATATTCACAAACAAACAATCACACTGGGGGTGGACATGTAAATCACTAATCAGGCAAGACAGGTCTGTCTGCCCCAAACATTACTAACAGGCCAGGGGAGGGGGAGAGAGGGAGAGAAGGGGGGGGGGGGGGTGAGTGCATTTGACAGGGCTATGGAAAGGGTGCTTGGCGCCTTCAGCTGAAGACACCACTGCATCACCAGGTCAGACTGTCAGACAGCAGGCAGACAGACGGCAAAGACAAGATCAGAATCAGGGCTGCGCAACATATCGAAAATATCGTGATATCGCAATACATAATACCGTGATACACATATCTCAAAACATGGTGTAACAGCAATAAATGGGGCATTACTGTAAGATGTTTCACGCTCCACTTATGAAGATATTTGGGAAATCAAATGGAAACCTACTGTCCTTGATATCCGCACCCATAGGCTGCACACTGGCTACTGGCTACTAGTGGTGAAGATTAAGCTGAAAGATGTTTAAACTATATTTAAATATTTAAACTACATTTACAATTTTAAATGTTTCTTTAGCGCAAAACATATCGTCACCGCAACATTCAGCAATGTTACCGCATATCGCACATTTTTTTCCAATATCGTGCAGCCCTAATCAGAACCAAAATCAAAATTAGAATGACAGACGAGGAATTTGTCCTGGTGCACTGGAACACAACAGAACATTAGAAAAGCAAATAAAATTAGCTAAGAAAACAAAACAGAGTGCATCAAAACACAGAAGCAGGTGTCCGTGGCGCAATTTTGGATGAGGCAAGTGGGTGAAAGGAGCAGCTGGATGAAGAGGAGGAGGAGGAGGAGGAGCAGGAGTAGCAGGAGGAAGGTGAAGGGCTCTTGTGGACATTTTCAGTCATTGGAGTGCGTGGGCAAGAGAGCGGCCTCTGCCATTTGCATCGGAGAGACAGCAGCCTGCAGCTGGCTTTGCACAGTTCCCATGAAGGGCTGGCCAGGAAGCACAGGCATAAACATTCAAAGGTACACTACCCACACCCACACATAAAAAACACACACACGTGCCACGACTGAGAGGTGATAGAGGAGCTAGGCAAAAACTTACGTGATGAACCAGGTAGGGAACAAGCACTTCCCATCTTGCACAACAAGCTTCATAATTTCAGTGATGTGATAAACACACACACATACAAACACACACACACACAAATGCAAGCAGCCATCTGACCAACCAATGCTGCCATTCAAGTCCTGGACTTCTGTTCCACCATGCAATACTGCATGGAACATGCACAAATTGAGGCAACTGTGACTTGAACGCAAATGTCACAACGCTTAGACCTTAAATCTTTTTGTAATGGGATTTCTCTGTAGACGATGACAAGCATAGTCTAAAGGTGACAATTCATTTATATATATATATAGAAAAAACACCCCCCCTTCTTATTTCCTAAGAAGCTTAGCCTTCAACTCTGCAAACAACAGCTATCAAAACTGCATGCAGGAATGCAGCCATCTTGGATGCATTCCAGAAAGATAAAAGACTCTGTTGAAGGGCACATGTCCTCAGCAGACACTAAAAAAGTTGTTTATCAGCACATTTGTCTGGGAACTTTGAAATTTAGGTGACCAACTTATGCCTACAATATTTCGTCTACTGCCTGCAATGACAGACAGCACCCTTCCCCTCTATGAGGACGCTATGAAGTCTTAGCATTAGGGCAGTGCTTCTTAAATAGTGGGGCGGGGGGCGCGTGTGACTTTTTTTGCTGTACCATAAAGGTGCACATTGACCACAGTACAGACTAAAAAACTATGTTAATAAAGTAATTCTTTGTTCTTAAGTTGATCTGCATTTCTTTTTTGTTTTCTTTAATGTCAGTAAGGATACAGTGTTATGCAGATGTGCATATTGCAGATGTGCATAGACAAATGATGCCATTATAGTTATGGTGGAGATTAGGGGGTGGGGGCGCGAAATGTTTTCTTCTTCCTAGGGGGGGTGTAACAGAAAATAATTGAGAAGCACTGCATTAGGGTAACAACAACAGCTAGCCTAAAGAGAGCACAAAACCCCTAAGGCCGCTTGGGAAATATCACAACGCAATCACATATCAGAGCAAACCATCTCAATATACAGTACATATTGCAAACCACAGTTTAGCTGCAGCAAATGGTATATTTTTATAAGCTATGCTTTCTAGCACCACATTTCAAAATATCTGGCAAATTAGATTGACTACTACTGCTGTTCACTGTTACTGCTGTCTAGGCCGTTTACTGCCTAGAGCCTAACAGTGAAGACAAAGCTAAAGGACGGTAAACCATTTATTTTACTTATTTCCTTCGTTAATCACAAGTCATATCGTCATCTTAACATTTCCCCTAGTTGTTGCAAATGCTCCTAATACCGTGCAGTCCTACTACCACCCTGCCATGGCTACACAGAGAGTCGTCTTAGGGGGGATGCTGTCACTGCAGTAGTCTGTCACATGTCACATCTGTGCACTGAAAGTTTAAACATGTTTCTGTGAGGCTGTGAAGGTCACATAGGCATTGGATGACCTTTGACCTTCTGGTGAAGCACAGATGTTGCCATTACCCATGGTGCCCTTGCCCTGTGGGAGATCACTCTGTTTGGATGGACGATACATGTGAAACACTTGTCCTATTTCATTGCCCATTTCAGCCTGAGACTTCATACAATTGAACTGGATTTTAACCCCAACCATTGTTTGTTTTTTGGATACCACCACCTCCAAACCACAAGAAACCAAATGAAGTGCGTGATCTTTTGCCTGAACCACCCACCATGCAAGGGTGGTGACACGTGACATAAAGGAAACCCTCTCTGGGATTGCGTAACTGACACACACCCCGTCATCCAGTTATGTTAGGATTTACTCTCCTCATCACAGAAGGGAAAGTTGGGTAAAATATAGCGAGTTTCAGTATAGGGTTAAGTCAATAGGCACTTTGTTTGAAGGTTTTATTTGCAGTACGTAAGTACAGTCTGAGAGAGTATCGCTAACGATCTTGCATAGCCCAGGATTCCTAGTGGATGTTGGATTAATGTCAGCAAAATTCAAATGAACTGAGGGGTTTATTCATAGCACACGCATATTTCAATGCAACTCAACTCACATTTGCATGGCTCCATCACACCAAACATTGTCCCAAGCTGTCCTGAATTTGCATGTTTGACTGATGACACTGGGTGTGTACACGTGTGGCTTGGTCTGTTAAAGTTTTTGCAGAAAGCATATGCACAGCCTTGTGACATAGCCTATGACACAATTTATGTTGGGCAACTGATCAGAAAAACTACTTGAACAAGGTTTACATGGTCTGTAGTGTATAAGGAGGCAGTACAGTACCTGTAAGCATAATGCATATTGTAACATGCATGTAAGTCTATTGAATGAAAAATACAGTATGTGAGTCTATAAGTTGGCCATCTAAAATGAGGAAGAAGATAACAAAAATGTTATCTAGTATCAACACCACACACTAGTGTGGCAATACTCAAAATGACTAAGTGTGCATACCAAGTGCATTAGCCAGTCACAGCTTCCAACTGTTTCCAACTGTAATCTGTGTAAGGTGTCAAAAATCCACCCTGGTCAACAGAGCTGAACAAGTACAAGGGAAGGCAAACACAGGCCTAAATAATTAATGTTCACAACTTCCCTTAAGAGTGAAACAGCCTCTTCACCACAGTACTTTGGGGTACACGGAGGAGCAGGCAGTGTTATGCCCTTCATGTGCCGCTGGTTGAGGTTACTCCTAAAAGGAGAAGTTCAGTGTGAATCAATCCATAGCCCTGTTGTTAGAGGTCACAGAACGCTGTTGGTAGGAAGAAGAATGAAAACATTTGATACAACATAGACCAAATATATGAATTGGTAGATAACACTAACTGAATAAGGCACAGGGAAATAAAACTGAAAGACCCATTTAGTTAGTGTTAGGATACTAGTTTATTACTCAGACTATACTGCATCAAATGTTCTCCTTCTTTTTCCTACCATCTGCACTCAGTGATGACGAACAACAGGGTTATGGGCTACTGATTGCCACCAAAGTTCTTCTTTAAAATGAGAAGCTGGATAGCAGCTCACTGACCCCATCCACAGGATGGAGGTCCATCACCCACTGTTCACTCACTCATCTGAGGAGCGAGGCGGAATTCAAGCCTGAGGGGTGACCTTCCCTCTGACTACCTATGCCTCCATCTGATACCCCATATACCCATGACCCCAGGCTCTCATCGCTTTCCACTAACCCAAGCTGGTCAGAATGAGGTGGGCCGGGATAATGTGTGTGTGTGTGTGTTGGGGGTGGGGGTGGTGGTGGTGTTGCTGTCCGGACCCTTTCATTCTTTCTCACCTCGCAGCTGCTGAGGGCACCCTTACCAGAAGGCACTAAATCTTCCGAACGAAGCATTAACCGACTGGCACACGTCCTTGCGACATCCAGACAATGTCACTCACTCGCCATCAAAAGTTCTTTACTTCTACATAATGGCCAGGCTGTTCAGGGGACCATGACCTTCCCCAATGTCTGACCTTATCTGACTACGTGCTGATTGACAAGGTTTTAATTATTTGTTCTTTGGTCAGCAGCCAGATATTTATAGCCAGATTTGCGAACCCCTTTCCAACCAACCCCTGTCGTAACTGAGAAATTTGTTCTCTTTCCAACGGGAAAAAGGCTACCGAGCCTTCAGTTCCGCCGGTTCTGGAAGAATCACCAGAAGACAAATCTCCATTCTCCAGCAATGGAAAAATCTTGTTTTTGTAGTCCAAGAAATATTTTGTGTTATATATCAGTACTCAGTGTTTTACTGACTGGGCACAACACAGTCTTCAGAAATAACTAAAAGTAGAACAACTCTAAACTACAAGCTCAAAAAACAAGTCTTGACAATAAAATCTCACCAAAAGTAATGTAAACAAACAACGAGGGAGGTGTTTCCTTGTTTTATAGAGAGGCCATCCAGATTCTTCTTTTCTCAGTAAAAGGAACAGAATGCTCTCACACTAATATAAAACTATTTACATAACAGAAATACACCATGTCACTGCGTCAACTGCGGTGTTCCTGTGACTTCCTCTCCACCTTTTCTGACAGTTAACTTCACACGTTTTTGTCACACCTACATCTCATTACCACGCTGTGCCTCTCCAATCATCCATCCCCACACACACACTGAAAACACACACACACACACCCCCCTTCCTCCCACTGTCCCCGCTTCCTGTACACCCTCTCATTAATAGTGTCTTATGATGGCTCTGCTACACCCACTGCTGAGCTGGGCTGTCTGTTGCATCTTATGTGAAGAATGGGAGTCAGGTGCAGAAAGCAAACATGAAGGCTGTTTCTTTTTTTATTTTGTGCGTATGTGTGCATGCGTCTGTGTGCTCGCTTGGGCAGGGATGGGGGTGGGGGGTGTTGGGGGCCAGCTGATTCCCACCCTAGACAGATTTCTCCTGTTTTCAACTACCCCTCTACTCCCTTCTGCTGCTGCAATGTCTCAAGTCTATCGTACATCTCTGTCAGTGCTGTCTCAGCTTATCTGTCTGCCCTGACACTACGGATGACATATCACATATACTGGTACACAATAATCGATGGCCTCATGGCAGCTTGTACTATATAAACAAACACCTGCAGTCATTTTGTCTGCATGCAACATATACATTTAACATATTAACATATGCCAAACTGTTGCCCATACACAAACAATACATTTTAGGCAATTATGGCTGTATGTACTGCATATGTTAGCCAGCCCTGCCTAAGCATTATGTATTCGTTCACTTTAACAGTAGAGCTGGTTCTACCTTTAGGGAGTGCAGGAAGTCCTTAAAGCAACTGCTGGAATTTTCCACAACTGCTAAGATTACACTGACTGAGGCTGTTTCTCCCCACTACTATTTACATTGCGACAGCTTCAAATGCTTGAGATTCCCTCTTTTTTTTTTTTTTTTTTTTTTACAAGGGTTCAGTGCTGCATCTGATTGGTGTGAAGGCACCTGCACCTGCCGAGCACCTGAGAGCAAGGTCAGGCCTTGCTCATCACAAGGTATTTTATTGCACAATGAAGCTCATAGATCAAACCCCATGACAACAAGGCCAGCACACTAGTCCACACTGACCAGCTCTTTTCAGTTGGGTGGGTGTGTCAGGGCACATTTTTGGCATCTTGCCAACAATATTTTTTTTGTTTGTTTTTTGTTTCAAAGGAACGAGACACAGACATCATTCTTATCGCCACCACTAGCCACCAGCTGATAATTTCAACATCATCTTATATTCTTTTCAGAATATTTTTTCTCAATTTCGATTTTGGGTGCGACTTGAAGTGAAGTGTGGCAAATGGGTGCAGTGTTTTTCCAGGGTGTGAACAAGTCTTAGCACAGCAGGAAGGCTGAGTTAGACAAGCAGTGATTCATAATGCTGCTCTTTCTGGGGGCCAATTAACACAACCTCTTCAGTTGTTCCCCATCCTAACCTCTCTGCAGGAACCATAACTTTTCATTCAGAATTATGTTTTGGTATTGCAGAGGATGTGGAATAGGACTGGACACAATGCTGGCTCACTGGGAAGGTTTCTGGTTCCAGCTATACAGCTAGGTGGTCTGATGGGCTACTGCAGTCCCATGAGACAACAGTATAGGTTGACTGGCTGTGCCTCTCAGTTTTTGTTGTAGTGAGGAGGGTTTGTGAGAGCAAAATCTAATTTACTTCACCCTGAAACATTCATAAGGTACCAGTACCACTCCACAGCATCCTCTGCAAAAGGGCTGAGGCTCATGGGAAAAAGAGATAGCTGGTGAGGAGCGAGAGCGAGAGCGAGCGAGAGAGAGAGAGGGGGGGGGGGGGGGTAACATAACTTGGGCATAACAGATCACCAAGTAATCACTATACTGAAGACTCTATGGTTCTGGACAAATAGTTCTAACCATAAAATGCAAATTGACCTGTCAAAACACACAACCCAGCCTGAATGCAGTGCTCATCAACCACATTTATGAACAGGTGGACACTTCCTCATTTCTAATTCCCCATGCACTCATTTGATAGACTGACACACAGATGCAGGAGAAGAATGAATTGGGTCGGATGTGATTGTGATTATTAAAGCATCACACCATCTTTGAGGTCTTCTGTAATCTCTTCAACTAAATATAGACAATGCCCTTGAGACAATTACAGCTATTTGTGACATCTAGATTTAGAAAGCACCGCAAGACATGCCATTCCCCATTTCTCCCAACCCACATCTATGAAAAGATGACAACTGACGACCTGTGGCAAACTATTTTAATACTCCTGATGAACCAGATTGAAGTGGGAGTGCATATCTGCCCGACTCCACAAGTAAAGCGCCTCAATGGCCAGTAACCTAAGGAAAGGAAAGGCTAATGAAACACAACCTGGGATTTCGAGCACTCCACCCTCCAAATGTGACAGACCAGTCGTGGTTTACATTAAACTTTGGCAGTGCAGTTACTCTTCCAGCCAAACCCAAAGTGATGAACACTGAACGCTAGAAGTAGGCTAAGTTGTGGTTACAGCAACCCAGCTGCGGTGCAAACCTGTACAAAGAAAACATTTAGTCACTCTCCCTAAATGACGTGACTTCTGTAAACGGAAGACTATAGAGTATTGAGAGATTAGAGCTCAAATTGCAGTGTTGCTACAATTTAAAATCCATTAGGGAAAAGGGGTTTAAAAACGCTTTGGTTGATCTCAAACAAAACAGACTAAATCAATACAGAATCAGTTTGGTACAAGTAACTGACAAATTTTGAAGTCGAAAACTCTTAACTTGCATATGTCACATAGGCTGACGCAGTGTTGACTACACGTGTATAAATTGAACATGTGGTTGAACATTTCTAGAAAAAAAAAAAAAAAAAAAAAAAAAAAAAAAAAAAAAGCACTTACTCAGGAAGTTGTCTTAATTCATGTGCATAACCTTTCTTCATTTACTCCCTCAAACCAAAGATGTATTCTTTCCGTAACTTAGGCTTGACCACGAACCGACACTGCCTATAGCCTACATAAGATTACAGCACCCCAGCAACCCGCACAGAGCCTATGACAGCCGTTTTCCACAAACAGCAATTTAACACCAGGTTGGTTCATAACGGTTTCCCTATATGAAATGGCGATGCGTTGAGCACGTCGCCAACAAAGACCTTGTGTAACACAAAAATAACAGTACAGTCTTATTAATTTACAGCGTGAGCGAACGACGGCTTCTTAAATGCCTCCGTGGCTTTTTCATAGCGTGGAAAGCAGCTACGGCAGCCATCCTGCCTGCGTGATTCATTTCTCTGATTTCTCACCGCGCATCTAAAAATAAGCGATGAAAGAGTAAAGCTGAAAACATACTCAAATGACTGTGGTCCGCTGGTATGCCATTCATCACCATCAAATCATGAGCATCAACATGCATTCTGGTTCGCGAGTGACAACCGAACGCGGGGAATTGTGCATTTCCCTCCACCCCGACACTTTCCCTTGCAATCCGTTTTCTGTCGGGAAACGATGGTTTGATCCATAAATGAAAATTACAATCAAGGGCTAATAGAAACTCTCTTACCTTGTTCATGGAGTGGGATATCAACACCCACTGTGTAACTTTCGCTGTATGCCGCCGGGGTGCCCAAACAGTGGCTTGCCTGTCACTCGGATGCAGACTCGTGCTGCCCCCCCCTCTCTGTACCGTTTAACGACACGATGATTTGCGTGCTGCTGCCGAGGACTTTCTCTGTCCCACCCAGACGGCCCGACGCGCATAGGGCCCTCCCCGGAATACTGAGAAGAGGACCGTACCACAGACTGTGGTGTGGATGGCGTGGGGCGGGGAGTCTCTTTACGCCAGTCCAACAGACACGCCTTACTGCACATTTATGGACTGTAATAAGCCAGTGCATTTACGTAGACAGTGTTGACAGTCTTTATTTTCCCCGTATGCTACTCTGAATCAGTGTATGCCACTTCCAAGTACCATTGTCGTTTCCTAATGTCATTTACCAGGAAAGAACCTGTAAATGTCTAAAATGTGATCAAAACAAAGGTCAACAATGCATGCATAAGTGGTTAGGTCAGCAACCAGAAAACATCTGGACTCTGATACATGTTCTCCTCAGTCAAACACTTTCATGGTTGATCAAATTTTACCTAAGTAGCCTGTTAAGAAGACCTAAAGCTGGCTGTTGTACACACTTCACATCCAGATTTAATCTGTAAATCATCTCCTTAGGAAGGTGTCTCCTTAATGGAGAGAGATGGCAGCTCAAACATTTAATGTATTGTATGAACCTGCAGCTCCTTGGCAGAAAAATTGGACTTGCGTACATGAAAAACTGCTCCTATACTCCAGTTGACCCAAAATCCCCCAAATCCCTCAGTGAGCAAGTACACTTTGAAGACCAATTCAGTTGAACTTGACATTCTGGGTATGGTTCAAGGCATTGGGGAGCATTTAATGTTAAACTATTTGCAGGTAAATTGCAGAAGATTATCAAAATGCCTGTCATTGCTCAGTAAGGAATATTGACCTGACTTTCAGAACAACAATTAAACAAGAAACATTTTAAAGCAGGGCTATTGTTTCTATTATCTGATAATAGCAAAATAACAAAAAAGCATGAACATTTCATGGAACATTTCATGAAACATTTCATACCCTGCAGTACACAATTTGGCAAAGACTGGAAATAGTTTAAATGCTTTTAATTGAAAGCCAAGAGTCTTAAAATTCAGATTGGGGGATTGCTGGTCATTTTTGTTTGACCCGTTTTGTGAAATTCTAGAGACATCTTGCACACACTGCTCTTTGAGAACTATCCACAGATATAAAAAAAAAAAAACGATTGGTGTATTGATTGATTAATTGGTAATCAGGCTGCACAGATTTTAAGGTGTGTTTAGAATCATTATTCAGTTGTAGGCAACAACTTGTAGCAGTTATCCTCAGCCTGTATTTTGTGTGTTTGCTTGTTCTAGCAAAAAGTGTGATATTTCCCTTCAGAATTTGACTATCTTGTTAAATCCATTCCTCCATAGTTAAGTGTCTGATGCCTGAGGCCCCATGCTTAACCGTAGAAGTGTTCCTTTCATTAAATTCTGCACACTTTTTAAAACCCCTTTTTCAAAACATACTACTTCAACTTGTCAATGTTAACAAAATCTGAGAGGTAATGTGTACCATGTTATACAGCTCATGCATGTGGAGAGAGACATACCTGATTGAGTAACACATCCAGGCCGAGTTTAAAAATGGCTGTCTGTAGACTGCATCTTCTACGTTTCAATCTGGTCACATGACCAGTAAGCATGGGCAGGTGACCACATGCACAGGTGTGTCACATGACACCAAGAATATTTACAACACCATACAAACAATAAAAAGTTACACAATATTACACAACATTACAGTCTATCAACCCCCACCCCTATAGATTTGTAATCTTGTAACATATTGGATCTCTAAGCTGAAGAACACCAGAGGACTAATTATTTTTCTACACCCAATCAGCACTCCTGGTGAAACTCATTTGCAGATATCCAATCAGGTGTTGTAGGCTGATGTAAGCTAGGTCCTCTGATCCAGGTGATCCCCTGCCCTGGAGAGAGATAGCCTGTCTGAGACACTGTCCACCTAGGTTTTTCTCCACAAGTGTTTTTTTTTCCAGGTGATAGTCCTCAGCTGTCCCATTCAGTCTCCATCCTTGTAATCAGAGGTGTACACTCCTTTGCCACACATGCATCTTAACCATTCACTAAATGTGCTGGTCCGAATGGGTATGCCTAAAACACTACAGCCTGGTAGATCAGCTGATTGATTTAGATGTTAAGTGCACAGACATGGGATGTTCACCTTTGCCTGTAACGCCTCCAGTATCTCCTACCAGGTGTTCCAGTGCTACAGGTCTAAAGGAAGTCTGCACTGAAACAACAAAACTCTTTTGCTCCAGAGACAAACCTGAGAAGCAGGAGACAAAGGCAATAGTCTTATTTTTGTATCACTGTGACCTCATTATTGTCTAGGAGAATCAGGTGAGACATAGAAGAAATGAAATGGGGGGGGGGGGGGGATATGAATGTAGATATCAATGATTGTGTGCACTGTATGCATGTATGATTCTTAATAGTGTGTATGTGCACTATACTATATCTATACTATGTTGTGTCTGTAATGTATCCTCAATTGTAAAATAATAAAAAAAAAGATAACAGATACCTACAAAAAAAAACCTAAGAGAAGTTGCATAAATGTGTAGCAGGGTGAACTAAAGTGTGTCAGGTCTAGTTTGTCTGTTATTGTGCAGTCTGATTGCTGTAGGCACAAATAAGTTTTGGTACCGTGTCGTTCTGCTTTTCCTTTGTGGGATTGCTAATGTGTCATGAGGGATGTTCCTGCTATAGAGCTGACAGAGGAAAGTCTGTCTTGTCCTGCCCAAGCCAGAGCTAGGCATTGTTGGACCTGACATATTCATGGAGGTCATTACAGTAATAATATCCACTTATGATTATCCATAACGTTTGGCCCACCAGTGAAGCACAGGTGCAGCCAGAAGAGCTCTAATCCTGTCTACCCAGCCTCTCGCATCTGTGGTACTTGGCAGACCGCATAGGCAATTATCGACATAAAAGCATCTTTCAGAGCATGTCCACACCTCATCTTCTGTCTGGCCATTTCCCTCGCATGGCCAGGGGCACCGCAAAGGGGGATAAAGAAGAGTTAGGCTGACTTTATGGGCCTAGTATTGACAGGGGCCCATATATATGGTGTTTCATTATATATATATATATATATATATATATATATATATATATATATATATATATATATATATATATATATATATAATGAAACACCTGTAGATCCTGATGTGCATTACTGATGACGTGTCTTGGACATTTTGCAGACCAACTGGCCATGCGACTTAGAAAACAAAACCACCAATAGGACGATTGACTGGGGAACTACACTAATAGTATGGAAATAATAATAATAATAATTATACCTAAAGTGCTAAGGCTAAGTGTTCTTCCAAACAACAGTATGTTAAACTAAGGTTTGTAGTCAGGAAGGCTTAAATCGCCTCTACCAAAAGTACACTTCTGACCTAGGTGCACAAGTAGCTTGTGAAATTATAAAGCTCTAAAATTATAAATTGTGGTAAGGGGGACCAAAATTGTATTCTACATCTTTGGTAGTGCCCCTGTGCATTGCACTGCATAGCAAATGTGACATTAGCTACAAGTGAAGCTGAGGTAAAGTTCTGAATGTTACAGTACACACACATTTAACTCCAGTAATACAGTGCCTTTATTCTTCAAGGCTACAAAAATGCTCAATTAAGGTTTAAATGAGTAAAATATGATAAATTAACACCTATTTTGTACCTGCAAGTCAAGTTCTACAATAGGCTTATCTTCACAACGGTAACACTACACGTTGAGCGTGGGATCTACAGGAAGCAGGTAAACCTTGTGAAACATGAAATGTGATTTCTCTTTCCTACCACAGCACACAGTGCACATAACAGTGAATGTTGTATGAATGCAGATGTGTGCAATATGTTTGATCTGTTTTTGGAATGTGTATTATGTGTATGCTACTGAACACCTTAATTTCCTTCGGGATCAATAAAGTAACTCGACTCGACTCGACTCGACTCTACTCTATTCTACTCTACTCTAACAAATACCAACCTCTGCATTTAACCCATCACAAAAATGAGGAAGGGGCAACTATGACAATGGTGCCCGGGGAGTAGTGTGTCGGTACAGTGCCATGCTCAGGATACAATAACCCAGTGGCGCTTTTGTCAGTTCATGGATTCGAACCTGCGACCCTCCGGTCAGAGGTCCGTTACCTTATCTGTTGAATTCGAACCTGCACCTCTCCAGTCACAGGGCTGTTACCCCCACTGCCCCAAACATGCTCTTTTTGTGTGCAATCATGATGTGGCTGCTGTACACACATACTGAAACTGAGGAGGACACCCACTGGTGGTGATGCCAAAATGCTTGGGTCTGGTAAGTGATCAAGTCAAGTCAGCTTTATTGTCAATACTTCACATGTGCTAGACATACAAGGAATCGAAATTATGTTTCTTACTATCCCATGCGTAGACAAGACAGGACATTAAACATTAAAGTACAAGATAAGACAATATGGAGTACTGTAGGATATTTGTGTTCTTACCTATCCTGAGTGCAACATGTAACATTACCATAATAAGAAACATTTTGCCTGACCACTGCAGTAACCTCAAATCAATAAATGAGCTAATTATAAATAAGCTATGCTAAAAGGTGCAAAAAAGGTGCAGAAAAGGCATATAGTGCAAAGAATATGGCAGACATATGGGGGCATCCAGGGGGGCCTGAGACCAAGTGTTCTTTGGGAAGTACTGTCCTTAGGCAGATTCCTAACTTCTGGTAGCTTCTGGAAGCCTGGTGGTGTAGATTTTCTAGCTGGGGTGAGCAGTTAAATCCAAGCCTTTTGTATTTTCAGCATATTATGCCACTTGCTATAATGACCTACAAAGATATATTCAAGGTTACAATTTCTCTGTGTAATTCAATGTAGTTCTGATTTGTATCTCTTCTGTTGCACAGGAAACAAAATGGTGATTCTGTTTTAAGGCTCATTTAAGTATTACTTTTGTCACAATTCTTTCTCATACAACATTGAGCATTATTTGAGACATTGTTGTCATTTGTAGATTAAAGGGAGTCTACATTGAAACAACACAACTATTTTTCTCCAGAGACAAACCTAAGAAGCAGGAGACAAAGGAAATAGTCTTATTTTTGTATCCCTGTGACCTCATTATTGTCTCTGAAACACAGAAGAAGAGGCTTATAAATGGCAGCCATCACACACATGGGCAGCTTAGAATCAGGCTCTCTGGGATCGTGCGGTGTATTGGGATACAGAGTGGCCAAGTTTACCAGGGTTTTGCGGTGTATGGAACACGGGATAGCTGAGCATTAGACACCATTAGATTCAAGAGGTGGATACATTTAATGGTAAGTCAATGGGTAGAATCGTCTTTAGAACTAGCATTGGCAGTGTCGTTTGTGTAATGGCGTATGTGTTAATGATTGCAAAGTGATAGTATCTGTGGCAAAATGGTGGTAAAGTGCAAATATTCGATAACAAGTCCTAATTAGTAAGTAAGCAGGTCATTTTGGAAGTAAATTGTGGTTGTGGTTAATTTTGTAAGTAAAACTTTGGAAGTCAGGCGGGGGCGGTGTAGGAGATGAGATGGGGGAGGAGGAGGAGGAGGAGGAGGAGGAGGAGGAGGAGGAGGAGAAGAGGCCCAGACAGGCCCTTGGGGTGAGCGAAGCCCAGACAGGCTCCCTCTCCCCCCTTCTCCTTCCCCTCCTCTTTCCCTAATTTTTATTTATTTATTTATTGATTTTTTTTTTATGCGTTGGTGCAAACAGTTGGTAATGAGCAGTAAGTAGTAAATTTTGGAAGTAAATGGTGGTTGTAAGTGAATTGTGGAAGTACATTTTGGAAATTTGGGTAGCAGGTAGCTAAACTGTGGACACACGCTAAAGGATTGATCACCTTTAGTGGGGCCGCCTCAGGGGAGGGGAGAGTGAGTAAAGGCCTGAAACACCCCGTTGATCCTGAGGTCCACTGCTGAGGATGTGTCCCACATAGTGTATGGATAATTGTAATGGCTGTAGTTAGGAAAGCCTGAAGTGTGGTACAATGGGTGCTCTCCCCACATGTGCAAGTGTCTTGTATTTTTATTTATTTATTTGTTTTTTATTGTAATCGTTAAGGAAATGTTGGAGGAAACTGCAAAGGCTTGCCAGTGGTCCTGGATGAGATGCATGTTGTTGGCATGGTGAAAGCCATGGGGGAAAGCGATAGGTAGGTGCTGCTGAGTGGATCATGTAAACGGCCCCAGCAGCCCCAGTCACTGTAACGGTAGCCGGCTGGTTCAGGTTAACCCTTGTTGAGCATCTGTCTGTACGGCTCCAGTTGGCCATCCCCGTCCTGTACAGCTCACATGAGGTTGCGTGAATAGCTGTAGTCAGCGGCCAGTCGTGCGTGTTACTCCTGGGAGTAGGGACTAACAGCCTGAACTATTTACTTGGTTATAGATAGTGTAGGGGTAGGTGTAATAGCTATAGTTTCTCCCTAAGGTGCTCTTGCTACATGCACAAGTACTTTGTGTTCTTTGTAAACTAGGAGAATAAAGTGAGACATAGAAGGAATCTCACTAAAAAAATTCTTTCCTCTGGGTCAGCACACAAGAGCTTCTCTAAATGCCCACCTGAAATGGGCCAGACTTAAGCAGGTGCTGCTGTGACCTGATCAATGGATGCTGAATGACACTTGAGCTGTGGTACCTGGTCTCACCTTATGCACATTGGCCTGGGCCAACTTTAATGTCATCACAGTGCTGTTTCATCATATACCTGCATGCCTGAGGTCCATGCCAGGTCCTGGTGCAGTGAATTATTACTGTTACTACGAGAAACAGCTTGTTGACAAAAGCTTTAAAGAAGAGATAATGTATCAGTCTGCCCTCTTTAGTGGCCATGCTCATATAATACAGTAAAAGAGGAGACATGACAGTTGAAAAAATATCAACAATAGTCAACTTTTAATGAAACTGAACAGACCCTACAGCTTTCTGGCTAGTGTTTATATTCATTGTTTGTAGCCAGGAAATAAAAGCCTAAATGTGTGCTTTTTGAATAAGGAGATGTCTGTGTATTGTGGTACGTTGCCCAATGTAATACAGGAGAATAGGAACCATTTTCAGCAGGACATGACTGCCCTCTGTTGGTCAGTTGAGGTGCAACATCTTTGTTGAGTGCCCACCTGCATTCTAGGCCACTATTGCTGATGTGGGCCCTCTTGGTTGGATGTGTATGTATGAGGAATGTGTAAATACCATCTGTGAAAGAGTGCGAAAAGGCACATGGTCTCACTGAGCTGCATGATGTAAACAGACACAGTGCCAGCACCTTGCCATCACCTATCTGATCTTTCCTGATGACTGCACACTGACCAAGACGGTGCTCTTCATCTAAAACACAGTAAGCTTTTGGCTTCACCCTGGTTGGGAGCTGCCTGAAGGCCCTGCTTCTTAGGAGGCAGCACTGCAAAAGAGTGTTCTCCTGGTGACATTTAATGCTTCAGCTCAACCTCATTGTTTGTTTGTTGACCCCCTAATCAGGTTGGGTTTAACAGTGAAAATCAATGACAATTTACTAGCTTTTAAGCCTAATTATCATAAAATTATAGACTGTATACAGTAAACTACACTGTAGTAAAGACTACACTGTAAAGAGAACATAAAGACACTGTAAACACTGTAGAGAGAACGATAAGATGAAAATAGAGATATGAAACAACTAAGCACACCACATGAAGGAAAATGAGGGTTTCATGAAAAGAAGGTACATTTGTGATTACATAAATGCTGTATCATGCTAGTCCTCCTATCTTCTTGTATTAGCCAAGCAACACAAAATTGCAAGGCAAAGTGAATTTCTTCAGCTTTTGTCAATACACGAATAATGGATGAAATAAAGCTTTTTTCAAAGTGTTTTTTCCTCCTGATGACTTTTCCATGAAGGCCATATTGATGTCTCTGCACAGTAGAAAAGTGCTTCACCACTCAAGTGGTGGCTTTTGCAGACTTTTTTGCATTGGTCAAATGGGAGTCTTGAATTGCCTTTTTTGGCAATCACAAATACAAAGGCTGCAAAGGTTCATGACCACCAGGTCCATGCAGAAATACAAACACTCCCAAGTGCATGTCTTGCAGTCAGCATTACCAACACTTCACAAACACTTGTGCATGAGAGGATACAGTGACACAGCAAATCAATTTTGTGAAGTCAAGATCCCTGGCACAAGATTATGGCTTACGTATCGCTATATTTTAGCACTGACATTATTCACTTGCTGACTGAGTTTATAATATTGCCATGTTCATGAAGCCAAAATCAATAGTAAAAAAATAATAAAAACACTTACCGTGAAATACAATTTAAAATATTCCCTGGGTCTGCTTTGTTTAGTTTCCCCTGGCTGCCATGAAAGACAGCTGCCCTGAAGCATTTTAGCATCATTGTACTCCTCCATATTTATATATAATACAAAATCATTTAATATTGGGCAGAAGGGAGAACAAATGTTTCCCTTCCCAGGGCTAGAGTTAGCTTTGATATAAACAACAGCATAAAATTTATATTTTCGAAGTCCATAATCTGGAATTATTCAAAACAGCCCTCATAAACTTGACATTAAGCAAATCATGAAGGTGAGGTAATCAATAACCTGTACTCTTTTCAGATAGGTGCTTTGGAGCAACACAATTAACATAGACTGATTACTCTGAAAGCATTAGTTGTTTTGTTGGAACTGTAACTATAAATTTACTTCTGGTAATATGTCCACCAAATGGGGATTTGTAGACTAGTCCGCTCAAGCTACAATTCATTCATTTGATTGGTAGTCATTGTATTCTTATCTCACTAGTGAAGAAGCGAAACAAACAAACAAAAAAACGTTCAGAGATACTCAAGTTCATTCTTGTTTACTCTACAGCTACACTGGTCAGCATGGCGAAAGGAATTTCTCAAGTTCAATACAATGATTTCATGCAGAGGCTCTGGTTTCAGCCCTTCTGAGCCATTGGTCGCTTGGGCCTGAGCCTGAGGACTCATTTCCACCAAACACTCTGCGTGTACAGCGCGTGCCCGTTTTCTGTCCGTATTCGTTTAGAATGGACATTAACAGATTAGACCATTTCCTCCGCACGCGTGATCTGAGCGTATTCTGTCCCTATACAAACCTATTGTACATGGATACGCACTGTACACGCTCAAGTCGGTGGAAATGAGCCCTGAGTCTGGGCCAGGGGGCAGTGACCTTGCAGTTAAGGAAATGGACCTGTGACCAAAGGTTGCAGGCTTGAATCCAGACAGTTAAGGTAACAGACCTATGACCAGAGGGTTGCAGGTTCGAATCCACCAAGTACTTTGAGCATGGTACCATCCCACACACTGCTCGCTGGGTGCCATTGACATTGACTACTGTGGGTGTGCCATTTCACAACACGTTTGCGCCACCATAATGCCATGCAGGTCTATAAGAGATGCCAGAGAATGGCTTCATCACCTAGGTTTAAAAGGAGGATTTAAGATAAAACACTGCTATCTACGATGCACAGATACACTGAATAAATAGGTTCCAACGGTTTGTTATAAATCAGCTACTATATTTGGAGACAGCAACTGCATGGTATAGTCCTCTGGGAGTTCCTTCCTGAGAATCTCTCCAGGAACAAGCCAAGGGTAAAGCCACATTGCCACCTTGTGTTCACTAGAAGTAAGACATTCCATAGGGGTTGAATAACTTTAAATAAGCTGGAGATGTACACTTACAGATGTACATGTTTGAGTATAGATGTTCTTGGGCTGCCTTTGCACAATAAAGGCAATTTTCAAAGAAACACAGCAACCTAACTGATAATAGTCTGATGAAGACATACATTTGTATGTGCCAGACTGTGATGTACCATCGATGAAAAGCAGGATCAGCAGAAATAGCTTTTTTTTTTTTCAAAACAAATCCTCCTATTTTAGTTATTTGCACCCCATTCAGCCAGTTAACCTGTGGGAATATAATGACAGCACAGTTCAGATGGTCAAACCACACAGAGTATAATGACATGTGAGATGCACAACATTGCACCATGTCAAGATTTTATTTTGACAGTATTCCAGAATATCATACAATAAACAAGATTTTTGCAAAAGTTAATATATCCATAGTGTTGCATTTCATAAAAATAGTTGCTCACTTAAGAGTCTTTGTGACTATCAATAATACATGGAATCATATTTATAGAGGTACAGCTGTACAAGGTCAATACACCGCTAAACACTACACAGTGATATCGCGTTGAGTGGGGGTGCGGGTGGGGGTGGAGGGTTTGGGTGGGGTGGTGTGGTGGGGTGTATGGGACCTGTGTGCCTGCTGTTGGTCACAGCTGAACTCCATTGAAGCCATTATATAATCATTCTGTATATTTCTAGACTGTTTCTCACACAGTAATTGCTCCTCGGTCAGTTCTACAAAAGGACACCTTATTGTTTTGCTTTTCTTCTTAGCTGAAAAAAAAAAAATGTTAGATGGGCCAGGGCCCTGTTCTGTTCTGTGGTTGTGGAAAGAGATTGTGGTCAGACTAAAGACATTTTGAAGTATGTAAGCCCAGATTTAATGGTTAACAGTCTAATAGCAGACAGCAAATCGCAAATAAGACTTTGTGCTTTGAAGTTTCATTTGTTGGAAAGGGGACATTGCAATTACGCCTGAATGATTACAAGTGAAATTTGTTGAACCATGCGATTCAATTTTCTGAGGTAAGCTTTAACTTTTAATTTCACCTACTTCCTTACTTTGCTCAATTTAATTAAACTACCCTGCTTTCACAAGAGCAGGTGAAATACCCCTCTCTCAATATACAATGCCAACAGCTCAGAGAGATCTCATTTCCAATTATCAACAAAAATCCATTTTTACTCAGACAATGGTGCCTGTACTGGTGTAGGCAGACCATTGTCATGCTGCAGATGTCACCAAACCACACAGAAATGGCATCTGTGGTTTGTCACTGTTTTGTCGTAGAGTATGAGGAGGAGGAGGAGGAGGAGGCTGTGCAGGAAATGTGACTGATAACAGAAGACAGCTGCTTTGTCAGGTTGCTGATTCATTGGAGATGCCATTACACATAATTGGGACAGTAGGTGAAGAATTACTCCAAATTCCTGCCAGTGGCGTTACGGCTCTGGCAACACACTCGGAGGACCGTTTCGCTAAAACAAGAGTCTCTGACAGTGCCTGCGTAATGCCTTCGGGACCCAGTTCATCCATCTTTGTCACTTTTCACGCTCCGTTAACACTACAGCTTATTTGCTCGCATTTAAAACAGTGCCTCACAGCCAAGCCTAGGCTTACAGAAACAAAACAAACGTCCCTCCATGGACACTGCTGCTTCACAAAAGCCGTGTAACGGCCCTTCATTGGCGTATGTTTTTTTCACCTGCTACTAAACTGTCTTTTCTGACTTAGCACTACAACACGGTCTTTGAACAACCCGATGATGTCCAAATAAAATAATAATAATAATAATAATAATAATAATAATAATAATAATAAAACAACAATAAATACTAAATCAATGTTGTACAAGTCACTGAAGGTCCTTCACTTTAATTTTTTAGTTGCAAAACGATGGATGTGATGAGATTCAATTACTCTTGAGACCAGAATGGGAAATGAAAGTAGGGTGGGGGTGGGGGGGGTGGGGGGTGACTGTTATGGCATCACTGCATGTCCTCTGCTGCTTTTGACACAGATACATAGACTGTCTATACACAAGAGTAGCAGCCTGTCATTGGTGTGTGTGTGTGTGTAAATGTGTTTACTTGTTCAGTTACAAGACTCTTTAGCCTTCAGCTCTCAGGAGAACCTTCAGCATAGATCTCTTCCCCATCTGGTAAGGCACTCCGCCCTATTTTGCCGTCTGACGATCCCCCTCACGGTCTCCCAAGGTTCCACTGTGAGGCCACACTGTACCTCAACAAAATTGCTTTGTTTACAAAGTCCAGTAAAGGGAATACGGCGTATCGGGTGAGATGTCAGCCTCCTGGCGACCACGCTTGAAACACCAGCGTCAGGTTGATGTGCTCTCGGAAATGAGGTCACAAGTTTGCCGTGTGAGAAATGGGGAAACGAGGATTTCTTTCCTCGCCTACACTTAACGGCATGGCGTTTCCGTGACTACCACATCATCCCGGCAGTTAGCTTGTCTTTCTCTTTGACATGACAGTAGGCCTATGTACAAATATGTCCCACTTATTTATCTTCATAATATAGTTATATATCTATTTTCTATAACATAACAGTGGTCATTTATTAGAGATATCTTCAGTCCATACAGTCTTCTTTAAGGCAGAGTTTCACTGATGAATATCTTTTCTGTGTTATTATACTATATATTTGGGTGTATAATTTCTTTTTGTCTATATATTTCCTCTTTCTCTCTCTGAAATGCACAAAATCTGAGGACAGGCAAACAACATTCGTTCTCCTTTTTTCATAAAATAGACTCAGTTGTTCTATATACGTAAAAAAGAATACACAATTACCGTGTCCATTATGTTTTTGTGTGTTTTTGTTTTGAAGTTAGTGGTTTCAAATGCAAGAGGGTCCCCATTTGAAACCTCTTTCACATGCTGCTGTTCACAACAGTCTCTTAGTGGATCCATATCATGCCACACACGTTCTTTTTTTCCTCTTTTTTCCTCACACTTTCACATCTTTCAATTCTGTCTGTTTTCATATATATCGTTCTTCTTTTAAGAAGATGCTTCCAGTACTTAAGGTGGTGGGTGTAATATTTTCTGAAATCAAATAAAAAAAAGTATAAATAATGATAATACGACAACAGCAACAACATGGTAATCCCCAGAGGTGCATGGAGATGTCCACCCCTCTCTCGGACTGTCGGGGCTGGGGTGGGGCAGGAGGAGTTGTGGGGGTGGAAGGGGGGCCTGTGGAGGTTTGGGTCCACATCAGGTTTTCAACTCTGCTAACAGAACTCCAACCCTGCGGCCCTGGGTCATGATGTCCGTGTGTGTGTGTGTGTGTGTGTGTGTGTGTGTGTGTGTGTGTGTACGTGCGTGCATCTGTGTGTGAGCGCGTATGTGTGTGAGAGAGGGTGTATGAGTGTGAGTATATAGGATGTTATCTGCTCACAGTGGAGGACCCAGAGCGCAGGGTGCTGGGCAACTTATCCGAGCCGGGGATCTTCCAGGGCCCCGGGGAGACGGTGGCCTTCCTGCCCGCTGTGGTGACGGAGCTCTTGGCCACGTGACTCGGCCCGCGGCCGCCCTCCTTGCCGGCCCTCTCCGGCCCCTCTCGCGGCTGGGCCTTGTGCCCCCCTGCCTTCTCCCTCTGCTGGTTGCTGACGCTGGAGGCGTCGGGGCTTCCAGGGTTCCCGGGAGCGCCTCCGTTGAGGCTGGAGTCCGTGTGGCAGGGCGGCCGGGAGCTTTTGGACGGCGAGCGGGCCGAGTCACCCCTCTTCCTGGTGGAGGTGCCACCGCCACCACCCCCGCCACTGCCGCCACTGTGTCCCTCCCGGCGCTCCCTCGACCGCGCCCGGCTGCTGCTTTTGGAGGCTTTGGGCTCCACCGAATCCCCAGTCCCAGCCCCAGCCCCAGCCCCAGCCCCACCCAGGACGTCCATTAGAGGGGGCTGACCTCTCCCCGCCGACACCACCCCACCCCCGCCCCCACCGCCGCCCTGGTGCCCGATCCTGCTGCCATCCGGCTGCTGATTGGCTCTCATGCTGCCGCCGTGGGCCAACCTCAGTCCAGGTGCCCCTCCCGATTGGTCCGCCACCCCCGGCTCCGCCCCCCAGGGGCTCTGTGAGCGCTCAGCAGCAGCGGCAGCGGCGATGGCGGCAGCGACAGCCATGGTCTCCAGGGGCGGAGGCAGAAGGAGGGGCGGGTCCGGGGGCGGGCTCAGGTGAGACGGAGGGGAGGGATTGGCCAGGGGGCGGTCCAGGGCCAGAGCTCCTCCTACTTCCGACAGGCTTGGGGAGGCTGTAGGGTGTGTATCCCAGGGGGTGGGATTGTCTGCCGGGGGGAAAGGGGGAGGTGTGGGGGAGGGGTGAACATTGGAACGCAAGTGAGTGATACATCAACTGATCCATCATCTACCTACCATCATTACCATGCAAAACAGTCATGCACACATCAAACCAAGGCACACAAACACAGCAGGATAGAGACCACTACACAAACTGTGTGCTACTTTCAGAGTTGACAAAAAAAGAAAGGAAAAACTCTGAGACCTGGATTTCTCAGCTGTAGTGGTGGCTTACTCAACCCCTATGCAAGGCTCAGTGCTTCCAGTAAAATGAGGGCAATTTTCAGGCATCCTCTCTCTCTCTCTCTCTCTCTCTCTCTCTCTCTCACTCCGCTGAGTCTTCCCAGCATGCTCCTCAGGGACAGGATGAAGGGCCACATCAGGCTCTTCTTCTTCTTGAGGGGAAAAGCAACATATTTCCTGCAAGAGGTTGCCTCCCCCTACCTATCTCCGCTACCT
>CM050199.1:22055000-22065000 GCA_027475355.1 Coilia nasus
TGCCCAGGGCCCAGTGAGCTATGGCCGTACCTATGCACAAATGGGGCTGGCTGAGCGTTTCTGCTCTGCAGTAACAGGACAGCTGTTGGCATCCAGGGCCCAGTGAGCTATGGCCGTACCTATGCACAAATGGGGCTGGCTGAGCGTTTCTGCTCTGCAGTAACAGGACAGCTGTTGGCATCCAGGGCCCAGTGAGCTATGGCCGTACCTATGCACAAATGGGGCTGGCTGAGCGTTTCTGCTCTGCAGTAACAGGACAGCTGTTGGCATCCAGGGCCCAGTGAGCTATGGCCGTACCTATGCACAAATGGGGCTGGCTGAGCGTTTCTGCTCTGCAGTAACAGGACAGCTGTTGGCATCCAGGGCCACTGACATCCCCCGGTGGGGATGTGTGTGTTGAGTTATGGGGCTGCTCATGCTGGAGGGAGGCCTGCTCAGACTGTACGTACAGACCAAGAGCGACCAAAGCGAACAGGTCGCCTTGTTCGCTTTGTGTACGCTCATGACGTATCATTTGGAATGTTGGATTTAGCTCAGTAATTAACGGACATTAGTAAATCTATACATTCTGGTTGGTTTTACGCTGAACCACGTCATAGGTCATTACCATAAAGTTAACTGACTTTAAGCTTCTCTTTTTCGCTCTGGTCGCCCTAAATCGCTTCGCTACCGGCGAATTCGCTTTGTTCGCCCAATTCGTTGACTCTCCATAGAGAAATAATGACTTCCGTTGCTCTGGTCGCTTCTGATGTGAACACCCCTAGAGAGATGACTGGGGTCAAATTATTGCGGCCGGGCCCTGAAAAACTTTCATGCTTATCCCCCATTATAGACCGCCCTGGCTGGAGGTGGGGTTCTGTCTTAGTCTGTGTCTGTTCTGGATCTGTGGGGTTACGTGGAGAATGATGGATGGATGAGTAACCCAGGTCGTTCTTGCGCAGTCCAGCCCCAGGATGGAATCCGCAGCCTCACAGCAACTCTGGTATGGGAGACAGATACGCTACCCAGTGAGCTAAAAGCTGGGCTGTTAGCCAAGTCAGTAGTGTATCCTTTGAGGTGTCGGTCGGGGAAGGAGGTTTACTTATGTTCTCACGCCGAGCTGTGCTAGCTTTCATCCATTACAGATACAGCTTGTCAGTATGGAGGGTAAATTAGGTGCACTTTATGTCCCATTCCATGTGTACTTATCTTGTATTTTGTGTCCTACTTGCATATTATGTCCCACTTGTATATTGTGTACATAGGTGTCAATAGGCATATTGTTGTGTCTATTGTACAGTATGTGTCTATATATTTTATATACAGTATTTGTCTACTGAATTAATTACTACTACATGTCTATATGCTGAATATGTGAAGAGCTAATGTCTACCAAAGTCAAATTTCTTGTATATGTACAGTACAGGCCAAAAGTTTGGACACACCTTCTCATTCAATGTGTTTTTTTTTATTTTCATGAATATTTACATTGTAGTTTCTCACTGAAAGCATCAACCCTGTGAATGAACACATGTTTGATGGGTAAACGAGCATTCTGAGCATTATTTGTAGAGTTATGAGCAAAAATGTCCAAATTGGCCCTATTTCGCAATGGTGAAGAATACTTTAAAAAAAATCCTTAATCCCGATGGTGATCCGGATCACCACCAAAAACTAATCAGTTGTAAGTTACCCAACTTCTGATCTATCCTGAAAATTTCATCAAAATCCATCCAGAACTTTCTGAGTTACGCTATTAACAAACAAAAAAACAAATAAACAAACTAACAGACAGACAAACAAACAAACCAACGCCGGCAAAAACATAACCTCCTTGGAGGTAATTATGCACTTAACTAAAAAGTGTGAAATAACTTGTCTTATATTCTAGTCATGAAAATAAAGAAAATGCATTGAATGAGAAGGTGCGTCCAAACTTTTGGCCTGTACTGTAAGTATACTTGGCCAAACAAAACTGCTTCTGATTCTGAGTAGAGATGGGGTGACGATGGTTTGAGTTGAGTAGTGCTGTGCTGTGGTGTTAGCGATGGTGGTGGTGATGGTGGTGCTGGTGTTGGTGTTGGTGGTGTGTCGGGGGGAGGTGGGGTTGAGTGGTGTGGGGTTTGTGGTTCGGTATGAAGAATGATGGATGTGGCCTGTCAGCACGCAGGGCTGCTGTGGTGTCATATCCATCATGGCAGCTGGTGGAGGTGGGACTATGTGGGAGGAAATAATCCATTCCCTGCGCTCATGACTCAACACAGCCCTGACAGCCATGAGAGACGGCTGAGGATAGAAATCTGTGTGTATATCTGTGTGTGTGTGTGAGTGTGCACGTGTGTGTGTGTGTGTGTGTGTGTGTGTGTGTGTGTACGTGTGTGTGTGTGTGTGTGTGTGTGTGTGTGTGTGTGTGTCTGAGTGTAAAAACTGGAGTGTGTGTGTGTGTGTGTGTGTGTGTTTGTGTGTACAGGCATCTGTGTCTGTGTCTGTGTGTGTATGTGTGTGAGAGAGAAGGCTTAGATTGCTTTTGTTCAGCTAACAGAGTGAATTATTCAGTTCCATTTGTTGTCTGTGAGATCCTGAATGTGTGTGTGTGTGTGTGTGTGTGTGTGTACATGTGTTCATGTGTGTGCATGTGTGTGTAAGCGTGTGTGTGTGTGTGCTCATGGCAGTGTGCACATCTGTGCTGGTTAGTGTCGGTCTGTTTGTGCTATGAAGCATATTATTACTAATTCTCTGCATTTATACCCTATAGGTATATGTGTGTGTGTGTGTATGTGTGTGTGTGTGTGTGTGTGTGTGTGTGTGTGTGTCTGTGTACATTCTTACCATTCTTAATAAATTTCTATGCCTCCAACATCAGCGTATTTAAATGTTTGATCAGTCACGAACAGAGCCCCTGGGCAGCTCCAGGCTTTCGTTTCGTGAGTAAAGTAAGCAGTATGCACAGTAAGCAAAGCCACCTATACCCATGCAGTACCTCACACTTACTGAGGGGGGAGCCAAAAACAAGGTAAACAAAAAACAGGGCTATCAGGCTGAGACTAAGTTCTATAGCTTTGCTCTCGGTGACAACCATAAGTAGGAGCATATAAAAACGAGGCGGGTGCTCCCTGCATGATGCTATCCTATCACAACAGACCACACGACACCACACACTAACATTGGAAGACACAGACACACATCACACCTAAAACACTACACCACCAAAATTCAGCACCACGACACTAACACCACCACACCACAATACCACCACATCATACCACACAACAGACACAACATAACAACACCACACCACACCACACCACACATCCAAACACGCCACGCCACAGCACACCAGAGAAACGCGTGCAGCGTATGGTTTATTGTTTCGTGTTTGCTACGAACCGTGTCTTTAGAGTGGCCCGTTAGGAGGAAATATGGGGTGCCATGCGGGTCACTTTTCATGCACATGGAGAGATTGGAAGGTACCATTCCTATAGGAAGGGAAGTAACAACCTAGAAGCGTCATTAGAGCAGGAACAGAGACGCTGGTGGAGGTTAACAAAGAGAGGAAGGTTAGTCGCACAGTCAGAACACAGCAGAGTCAGAAAAAGACAAGGACAGAAGAGTAGACTAGAAGACTGGAAGTAGACTAGAAGGATTGGTTTTGAAGACCAAGACCTGGACTACCAAGACCTGATTTTGAAGACCAAAACCAAGACCTGGACTAGGAAAGAAACTGCATGCATTTATGCTTACAGATAAACACCAGTGAAGGACTGGCTAATGGTAGGCTAGGACTAGCATAGCATCCAGGGCTTGTCTAAGAAACCAGTCCTGCTGTTATTGACTGAGACAAAACATGTGAAAGATTACAGTTGTAAATCATTAACAGACACATGCCATTTTGATAGTTACGTTGAAATGTGGAATTAAGCAGGACAAAAAAGTCTACCTTAGCAGAATTAACAAAAGTTACATGTGGACATATCATGTGGACAGAGAGGAGATATGTGACATATGGTATAGATGATGCTGACTGAAAGTTTACCCTAAAAGAGCGATAAGAAATGATCAGGACTAAGATTACTGTACAATGATACAAAGATGCATGCAACGTGTTTAATTATGTTAAAGCAGAACAAGATGTGAAGTTGTAAGAGAGTGAAAGGATTTTGTTGCAGTGCCACAGCTTATGCTATAGAGGCTGGCTTATGCTGAGAGGGAACTAGAGTAGAGTGTGTGTGTGTGTGTGTGTGTGTGTGTGTATGTGTGTGCATGACTACATTGGGTACTGTGTTTGGGTTGCTCACTATGCTCTGGCACCTGCTCCGTGCCTCTGTATGTGTGTGTGTGTGTGTGTGTGTGTGTGTGTGTGTGTGTGTGTGTGTGCGTGCGCGCATGTGTGTGTGTGTGTGTTTGTGTGTGGCTACGTTGGGCACTGTGTTTGGGTTGCTCACCATACTCTGGCACCTGCTCTATGCCTCTGTATGGGTCTGTATGTGTATGTGTGTGTGTGTGTGTGTGTGTCTACGTTGGGTACTGTGTTTGGGTTGCTTACCATACTCTGGCACCTGGCCGGTGCCCCTCTTGAGCAGCAGGCGCACGCGTCGGCCCCCGGACTTGATGAGCTCAATGGCGCGGCCATGCGTCATGTCTCTGGTGCTCTCACCGTTTATCTCGATGATCTGATCGCCAACCTACACACACACACACACACACACAACAGGGTGAATTGAAGGGATGGTGAGGTGTGTGTGTGTGTGTGTGTGTATGTGCCGTTTATCTCGATGATCTGATCGCCAACTTACAAACACGCACACACACGGCACACAACAGGGTGAATTGAAGGGATGGTGAGGTGTGTGTGTGTGTGTGTGTGTGTGTGTGTATCTATGTGTGTATGTGTGTTTGTGCATGTGTGTGCATGTGTGTATGTGCCATTTATCTCCATGATCTGATCTCCAACTTACACACACACACACACACACACGGCACACAACAGGGTGAATTGAAGGGATGGTGAGGTGTGTGTGTATCTATGTGTGTATGTGTGTTTGTGCGTGTGTGTGCATGTGTGTATGTGCCATTTATCTCCATGATCTGATCTCCAACCTACACACACACACACGGGCACACAAGAGGGTGAATTGAAGGGATGGTGAGTGGTGAGGTGTGTGTGTGTGTGTGTATGCCTGTGTGTGTGTGCATCATCTATCTTGTTGATCTGATGGCCAACGTACACCCACAGGTGAAAGACACGAGAGAGTACATTAAAGGGATGGGGAGGAGAGGAAAATGTAAGTGCATGTTAAGTGGAAACTTTGTGTGCCCGTCACCATAAGAGTATATTTTCTGTGTGTGAGTGGTGAGTTAAGTGGATTTGATCAATGTATGAGTGTGTGTGTGTGTGTGTGTGAGGTGAGGTGGGGTGGGGTAGGTGGTACAGGCAGGAAAGACAAATGTGTGTGTATGTGTGTTAAGTGGACATGACTGGAGTTTGTATATTACTGGATAGAAACAAATGTGTGGACATGTGTGTGTGTGTGTGTGTGTGTGTGTGTGTGTGTGTGTGTGTGTGTGTGTGTGTGTGTGTGTGTGTGAAGTGGGATACGGTACAGTAGGCTTTGTGTGAGTGTTGAGTGGGAGGCTGTGTTGTGCTATGGAGAGCTGTATGATTTGACCCCATCGCCCCCAACTAATTTGTTCCAATCTCCATGGCGATTCATTCCCGGTGCCAACACTCATTCTCTAAATTGAGTGCTGGAATAAATCTCACACACCTGATATTTGAAGAGCAAACACACACACACACACACACAAGAGCAACACACACACCCACACACACACAGACACAGACACAGACACACACACACAAAACCAACACCCACACACACACATTCTTTTCCTCTCTCTCTTTCTCTCTCTCTCTCTCTCTCTCTCTCTCACCACACTCACACATGCTTTCTCTCTATCTGTCTGTCTGTCTCTCTCTTTCTCTCTCTCTCTCTCTCTCTCGCATACACATACGCACACACACACACACACACACTCCTGTGTAGCTATTGCTGCACAGTTTGTTTAAAAATGTGGACAGGCCTACGTGATCATTAAAAGCCGAGGAATATTAATGGGAATGCCATGTGATTGGGAAGCATATTTATTAGGATCAGTGCGATTCTGTGATCCATACCGCAGTGGTTAGCCACCCTGCACTAATCAGCATTGCCATATCTGTCATGAGTGTGTGTGTGTGCGTGCACGTGTGTGTGTGTCTATGTGTGTGTGTGTGTGTGTGTGTATGTGTGTATGTGTGTGTCTCTGTGTGTATGCAGCGCTAATCAGCAGTGCCAGTCATGAGTGTGGGTGTCCACGCTAATGAAGCTTAGCCTCAGCATGTTAATGCCACCGCATGTGTGAGTGTGTACCCACTCAAAGGAACACTGAGCTGTGTTTTTGTGTTTGTGTGTGCATGTGTACGTGTGTGTGTGTCTGTTCCTATGTGTGTGTGTGTGTGCATGTGAATGTGTGTGTGTGTGTGTGTGTGTGTGTGTGTGTGTGTGTGTGTGTGTATGTGTGTGTGTGTGTAGATGGTGGGGGAGATAAAGAGCTTCTGAATGACAATGCCTTTTAAGGATACCTGAGGGATCAGAATGAGGGAGTGGATCGTTATTTTTTGGACTGTGTGTGTGTGTGTGTGTGTGTGTGTGTGTGTGTGTGTGTGTGTGAGTGTAAATGTGTGTGTAAATGTTTGTGTGTGTGTGGAGGTGTGTATGAGGGTGCATGCACATGTGTGTGTGTGTGTGTGTGTGTGTGTGTGTGTGTGTGTTTGTGTTCATGTGTATTTGTGAGTGTGTATATGCAGCAAAAGATGAGGTGGGAGGTACATTAGCCTTTGAGAACAGCACTCTAGGCAAAGACATACATCTGCGCTGTGCATCCACACACTCATACATCCAACCACCAACACCATCACTCTTCTATTCACCTTTACCCAACTCAACATCCACACACATACACCCAACCACCAACACCATCACTATCACCATCTACTCAACTTCAGTCAACTCAATGTAACACCCCCACACTCATACATCGAACCACCAACACCACCACTCTTCTATTCAACTTCAGTCAACTTAACATCCCCGCACTCATGCACCCAACCACCAACACCATCACTCTTCTATTCACCTTTACCCAACTCAACATCCACACTCATACATCCAACCACCAACACCATCAACACCATCACTCTTCTATTCACCTTTAACCAACTCAACATCCACACACACACACCCAACCACCAACACCACCACTCTTCTACTCAACTTCAGTCAACTCAATGTAACACCCCCACACTCATACATCCAACCACCAACACCACCACTCTTCTATTCAACTTCAGTCAACTTAACATCCCCACACTCATGTATGCAACCACCAACACAATCACTCTTCTAGTCAACTTTACCCAACTCAACACCCCCACACTCATACATCGAACCACCAACACCACCACTCTTCTATTCAACTTCAGTCAACTTAACATCCCCGCACTCATGCACCCAACCACCAACACCATCATTCTTCTATTCACCTTTACCCAACTCAACATCCACACTCATACATCCAACCACCAACACCACCAACACCATCACTCTTCTATTCAACTTCAGTCAACTCAATTTAACACCTCCACACTCATACATCCAACCACCAACACCATCAACACCATCACTCTTCTATTCACCTTTACCCAACTCAACATCCACACACACACACCCAACCACCAACACCATCACTCTTCTACTCAACTTCAGTCAACTCAATGTAACACCCCCACACTCATACATCCAACCACCAACACCACCACTCTTCTATTCAACTTCAGTCAACTTAACATCCCCACACTCATGTATGCAACCACCAACACCATCACTCTTCTAGTCAACTTTACCCAACTCAACATCCCCACACTCATGTATCCAACCACCAACACCATCACTCTTCTATTCAACTTCAGTCAACTTAACATCCCCACACTCATGTATGCAACCACCAACACCATCACTCTTCTAGTCAACTTTACCCAACTCAACATCCCCACAGTCATACATCAAACCACCAACACCATCACTCTTCTGTTCAACGTCAGTGAACTCAACATCCCCACACTCATGCATCCAACCACCAACACCATCACTCTTCTATTCAACTTCAGTCAACTCAACTGAAACAGCCAAGCTGTTGTCACTGTAGACACTCTCTCGCTGTCTCTCTCTCACACACACTCACCCACACACACAAGGATATAAATACAGAGAACGAACAAAAGAAAGAAAGAAAGAGAGAGAGAGAGAGAGAGAGAGAGAGAGAGAGAGAGAGAGAGAGAGAGAGAGAGAGAGAGAGAGAGAGAGTAGTGAGAAAATTAGAGACAGACAGAGAAAGACAGAGAGAATGAGAGAGAGCAAGAGAGAGAGAGAGAGAGAGAGAGAGAGAGAGAGAGAGAGAGAGAGAGAGAGAGAGAGAGAGAGAGAGAGATAGAGAGATAGAGAGAGTAACACACACACACACAAACACAAACACGGAGTCAGTCTATGTCTGATCGGCATTACACCCACTCTAGCTGGAGGGGAGCGACAAAGAAGCTGCAGCTAATTAGGGTAACAAATGGAGGAGCGCTATGCTAATAGCCACAGTCATTTCCACAAGTGTGCGCGCTAGCCTGCAAGCAGGACAGTCATTAGCTCTCCATTAGGGCTCATCTGGCCTGTGTGTGTGTGTGTGTGTGTGTGTGTGTGTGTGTGTGTGTGTGTGTGTGTGTGTGTGTGTGTGTGTGTGCTCATGTGTGTACAAGTGTGTGTGTGTAGACAGAAGTGACTTATAAAGGTGCGTGTGTGTGTGTCTGTGTGTGTGTGTCTGTGTCAGTGTGTGTGTGTGTGTGTGCCTGTGTGTGTCAGTGTGTATGTGTGTGTGCATATGTGTCCTTCCCAGTCATTTGGCTTTGACTCCCTCAGTTGTTCCTTCTGTCTGTCTGGGTCTGTATCTGTGTCTGTCTGTCTGTCTGTCTGTCTGTCTGTATGTCTGTCTGTCTGTCTGTCTGTCTGTCTGTCTGTCTGTCTGTCTGTCTGTCTGTCTGAGTAGCTCCCAGCCTAAGGAGACTAAGGACCTTGAGGAGTCCTGTCTTTCCTCCAGGTGGGGGGAGAGAGAGGCAGAGGGCTGGAGGAGGAGGGCGGAGGTGCTGTGGCTGTGGCTGTGGCCGTGGCCTGGGTAAGGGGGAGCTACAGGCAGGGGCCTTGCTGTGCCCGGCTGCAGTGCTGCTGAATGATGATGAGTGTCACTGAGCTATGCTTATGCTCCAGCCTTCTTTCCTGTGTCGTCACAGAAGGTTGCAATGGCAGGGGCTGGGTGGAGCCAGGAACAGGGCGGGACACTGACGAGGAGGCAAGCAGACTTATACACAAAATATGTGTATAAGTCTGCTTGCATTAGTGTGCCTAAAACTACTATTATTATGGACAACTTCATAATAAACATGTGTGTGTATGTGTGTTTGTGTGTGTGTCTAAAGACCCTCGCCCCAACACATACTCAAACACACCACTCAGTGGAAGTCACTTTTGAGTAAAAGGAGGATACAGTTGGATAGACAAATAATGAGAAAGAGAGAGAGAGAGAGAGAAACAGAGAGAGAAACAGAGAGAGCAAGAAAGTGTGGTGTGAGGAGAAAAAAAGATAGAGAGATGAAGAGAAAGAGACAGAGAGAAGGGCAGTTATATGCCCCCTGGGCTTTTTTACACACATTACTGCTGACAGGTTCATTACAGATAAGAAATGTACAGCTCTCTGCGATCACTAAAGATGGGCCATCATGGAGGAGCTGAGTGTATGTGTGTGTGCACGTGTGTGTGTCTGAGTGTGTGTGTGTGTGTGTGTGTAAGTGTGAGCCTGTGTCTTGAGTGTGTGTGTGTGTGTGTGTGTGTGTGTGTCCATGTGTGTGTGTGTAAGTGTGAGCCTGTGTCTTGAGTGAGTGTGT
>CM050199.1:22070000-22075000 GCA_027475355.1 Coilia nasus
TTATTATTATGTTTAGAAAGTTAATGCACTTCGAGGTGTAACGGCCCTCCGCTTCGAGTCGTGGCCGCAATACCACCTTGAACGTGCATTAACTTTCTGATATCCAAACACCGTGTCGTCCAGGTGCGGATGTTACGTCATGTCATGATCCCTCTCACCTGTGGCTGGCGGTAGTCGGGGATGACGAACTGCCGCGGGTCCAGCTGCCGGTAGTCCATGAGCGGGGGCTGCCGGTAGTCGAGTGTGGGCGGCTGGCGGTAGTCCGCTACGGGAGGGTGCCGGTAGTCCACGGGCGGCTGGCGATAGTCCGTGAATGGTGGCTGTCGGATGTCCGGCTTCACGTCCTGCCGAGCCTTCACCTCCGATCTGTAACTGAGCGAGACAAAAGATAAAACAATAAAAAATAAACATCACATTTCAATTTTGTTCATTCACCATGAATAATAATTGACTAATTAAGCAAGAGATTACTTCGTCAAGATACTAATGATAAGATGTCCATATCCTCTCCAAGTGTGCCTTCATTAGGCCAAATAGATACAGCCTGGGTTACTGCAGCGTCTAGGCTGGCAGGAGATTGCAGAGCTGACTGCATGCTTGTCTGATTGGCCACACCCTGGAAGCTGGATTTATAAGCCTTTCACACAGACTCTCCTTCAGACTCAAACACACACACACACACACACACACTCTTTGCCACATCACCACACACCCATACATGCATACTGTACATTGACTCGCACCACACTTCAATCACTCACCCCTTTTATTCCTGACATTGTTTCACCAAATACTGTTTACCCCAAGACATTTAGTTTTCTTGTTTTGCAATGTAATAAATCAAAATAAAATGGTAATATAAATCTGTTGGTACTGTATTTTTGTTGTTGCCTCCGATCATGTTGCGGCCTACAAGAGTGTGGGTTGTAAGAAACGGGTAAAACTCCGACAGCAATGTTGTCATACTGCTCAGCAGTGGGGGTACAAGAGTTGGGGAAAAATGTCAGATTGATTTTTTTCTGACCAATACTGCAACTGGAAAATGACTTGCAATATAGTTTTTCAAAGTCAAGCCTAATTTCAGTATCCCAAATTTTAATTTTAAGTTGTGGCACCTTTGATTGGAGAGCATGTCAAGGTGATGAGAAGCACAGCACTTTTAATAGGTAAGCTGCACTGTGTGACACCCAAGGAGGATGAGACGAGTATAACTACCATCAGTCAAGGTCAACCTTTGGAAAGAGTTGTGAGCTGCATGATTAATAATAGCTTATGCCATTAGACCACCACATTACTTTAACTTGTCAACTTTAATAATGTTGATTTAAAAAAAAAAAAAAAAAAAAAAAAAAAACCGATTAATTGTGCATCCTTACTTAGCAGCTAGGGTGTATCCTAATGCCTAGTGCTGCAAAACATTTTATGAAACATACTTGCTACTTGCTGTAGGCGAAACCCAGATAAACAAAGCAAAACTCCAGCTTCAAAAAAGTAAAAGTCCTATCATGTAGTGATTCTACTTGTACACTTCACACAGGGGATTTCTCTTCTTGGAACATGCTCCTGGTTGAAGAGTTGTGCTAATTAGAATCAGATGGTTTAGTTAGATAGTGCTTACTCGCACTGAGTGGTGACCCAAAGCGCTTTAGGATCCAATGACTTACTATCAGCATGGAGTGCCATCACTACAATTGACAGTGTGCTCTGTTGCTCTCGTCCTTTGCTACAATTGGTATGAGAAGTGGGATGATTTCCGTGAGGCCATCTTACTGTGTGGGCCGTATGAGGGACCTCTGGATTAGGTTGCCCCCAGTGTGAGGGTCCCCAGTGATGGGTAAAGCATGAGTATCTGGGTTACCCTGGCGGTAGGAGATGAATGAGGGACACCTGAGTGTGTGTGAAGTGCATGGGTGCACTGCCCGAAGGGGAAAGGCAGTGTGATTGAGTGCTATCACTACAGTTGAGGACGTGCTCTGACTGCCATTCCAACGAGCTTTGGTAACTTGGAGACCCGGGTTCGAGGCGGCTGCTCTCGGCCTTTACTACTAACTATTCACAAAGTTATTTATATATATAAAATGATGGCAGAAGGCTGCTATGCAAAGTGTCCACCAGACATTATCAGCAGTATGGGGTTCTGTGTCGTGCTCAAGGATACTTTAACCCAATAAGGGGGCGCTGGAAAAGATTCCTGGTTTAAACACTACATTTTTTTATGAGACGTGCAATGTTGGACCACCTGAATGTCCCCTGGCGGGATAATAATAAAGTTTACCTCGAAGTTGACCTTGGTTGATGCCAACGTCGCCCCCTTGAGCCCCTAAAGATTAGTAGTTTCACAAGATGGACGAAATACATGGCAGGGCTTTTCCTCTTTTCCTCTGAAACTGGGCTCCTACACCTTCCACCTCCAAAACTTGAGCACAATTTCTCATATTCTACATTAAATGGACTAAAAACACTAATGACCTTTATATGAATAAAGTTCATACAGGAAACTCTTGAGGGCGCTGCTGATTGGTTGTGTTGTAAACCAATCAGCTCCTGCCCCCTGGCGCCATGCTAGTTCAAATCTACGGTCTGCTGGGCTGAATCTGACAGCTATGGCAATATTACATTACATTACACTTAGCTGACGCTCTTATCCAGAGCTCTGTGTCCAGAGTGACTTACAGATGTTTACAGGGTTTTAGTTACAGTCCCTGGAATGTGGGGTTAGATGCCTTACTCAAGGGCATCTCAACCATGGGTAGGGTGGGATTCGAACTGGCAATCTTCTGATTGCAAGACCAACTCCCTAACCACTAGGCCACAGCTGCCCCAATATGGCAGTGTTTTCTTGCTCCCTCCTCCTCCCCAGCTCCCCCTCTTTAGATCTGCTTAGGATAAGGGGGGGGGGTTGTTATTCCGTGCTTGTATGTTTATTTTCTCTTGCATCAATTTCAGTGTAATTTGTATTTCTTAGGCAGCTATAATTTTGCAGCTTCACAGCTTTTGCAGCAGCAGCTTCGCAGCTTTCACAGCAACATCTGAAGCAGATCTAGGGGCCAGGACCAAGCATACTACCTTGTACCTACACTAATAAAATCTTGTTATCAATCCTGAGAGGTTCCTGTCTGAACTGCAATTGAGGGGGAAGGTGTGAGTGCATGTCCTCTAAAGGGTTAAAAGTATGGAGGTGGTGGAGGAGGTGTGATTTGCATGGGATTGCTGGTGTGGGAGGGAGGGAGGGAGAGTGACAGTACATGCAAAGTGACACGATGAGTTGAACTTGTTCCAACTCTGGCCAACGACTCATTTGTTGTGCCTGTTATGTTTGTATAATAAAATTGGCGATTTTGCATGCAGGACAAGAACAAACACCTTTGCACACACACACACACACACACACACACACACACACACACACACACACACACACACACACACACACACACACAGAAACACTCCCCCGTCTGCCTGCTAAATCTTTTATGGAACGCGATCTCCAAGTGGAAGTGACACAATCAGCAGGGGCCAGCGAGCGTCCGTGGGCCGACGGTGAGGCAGATGAAAGCGGCCGTGCCGGCACTACCGTTGCCCCTGCCTCCATAAAAGATGGAGAGGATGTTTTTAAGGAGCCCTCGGCCCATGAATTATTCAGGCCTCCATAAGAGTTAAGTGATGTTACTTTGTTGAGTGGAGATAAGGGGATGAAAGAGATGAGGGGAGAGAGACAGACAGACAGAGAGAGAGAGGGAGAGAGAGAGAGGGAGAGAGAGAAAGAGGGAGAGAGAAAGAGAGAGAGACACAAAGGTAGAATTTCGAATTCCAAAATCCTTTTATTATAAATCTTAAAAATACAAGGGGAGAAAGACTAAGATAAAAAAGAGCACGAGAACGAGAGCGAGAGAAAGAGAGAAAGAGAGAAAGAGAGAGAGAGAGAAAGAGAGAGAGAGAAAGAGAAAGAGAGAGAGAGATTATGAGAAAATGAGGTGAGAGAGATAGAGAATTGATGAGAGTTTTAGAGAGAGAGAGAAAGTGCAGAAGAGAAAGAGTGTGTGTACAGGTGAAGGGAGATAATAGAGAGTGAGGCAGGTGGGACTTCAGTAAAAAGGGGGGGCGGGGTAGGGTGGTGGAGGAAGGAGGGCGACTCTCCTTTTCTTGGTCTCACCTGAAGACACCAGACAGCACTTACACTTAAGTCTTTCTTTCTTCCATTTCTGTTCTTTAGTCTACTCTCTCTCTCTCTCTCTCTCTCTCTCTCTCTCTCACACACACATTTCCTCAGTCCATGGCCAATTCATCTTTCTTTGCCCATGCTTTGACAATGAAATGAGCCAGAGAAAAGGTGTAAGAAAGAGATAGACAGAGCGACAGATAGAGACAGACAGAGAGACAAACAGAGAAAGAGATAGAGACAGAGAGATATATGTAGAATTTTTTTATTTTTTATACCTCTATGGAGAGAGATAGTGTGTGTGTGTGTGTGTGTGAGAGAGAGAGAGAGAGAGAGAGAGGAGAGAGAGAGAGAGAGAGAGAGAGAGAGAGAGAGAGAGAGAGAGAGAGAGAGAAAAGAGAGAGAGACTACTATGTTGCTGGGCCTGACCTGCTCTCATGGCTGTAGATCTGCACTGGTGGTGCTGGGGCCTGGGTGGGGGGAGGAGGCTGCGAGGAGGCCGGCTGCTGATTGGTGGGGACCGGCTGGGGGGGCACCGGTTGCTGAAGGCCTGCCTGGCCCGCCTGGGTCTGGGGGCTGCTCTGCTGGTTCATGGGGCTCTGCTTCTCCGAGTTGGCCGCTGATGGAGGGGTGCTCAGCTCTGTGGCAGAAAGGGGAAGAAAGATGGCTAAGCTAAAGTGTAGCTTGGTATGTACATGCTAACTAGCTAGCTCCCTTGACATACTGGCTTGCAAGACTGCCTGGAACCAAAGTTAGTAGAAGAAGAATCAGGTCCCCATGTACAGTATTAGCCTCCCACTCCAGTAAGTGATTGCAGCTATAATGCTTAAAAAAAGCAGAG
>CM050199.1:22080000-22082500 GCA_027475355.1 Coilia nasus
GGAGAGAGAACGAGACAGAGAGAGAGAGGGGAGAGACAGAGAGAGAGAGGGAGAGAGAGGGAGAGAGAGCGAGACAGAGAGAGAGACAGAGAGCGAGAGAGACAGAGAGAGCGAGAGAGCGAGAGACAGTGAGACGGAAAGCCCGCCAGACAGCGGCACGTGTATCACAGAGGGGAAGAGAAGAGAGACTCACAGGTGACAGAGCGCCAGTTGTCTGATTTGCATTATTAAGTTTCTTATCAGCGAGCAGAGCGAGTGTGTTTCCGTCACTGAGACCGGCGCCGATGACAATGAGACGAGAGGTCTGACACGAGGGATTGTCACCGTCGACAATTGAAGACAGACGGAAGGTCAGAGGTAAAAAAAAACTGGGGGCGAGCAACGGTTCAGTGAACAAACTCAGCACGCATCGCAGCATGGAAGAAAGAAGGCAGAAAAAACACAAACAGAAAAGGACGACATACTGAGGCATCTCCACTATTAGCCCGCTGTTCCAAGGTTACCTCCACAAGGCAACCTTTTACTTCAGAGTACAACTGAATGGGAACTTTTACACAGATCGTGATGTTTCTGTATAGAAGACATGTCTTTCGTTCTGATGAAAAAAAATAAAGTGTACAACAAATAGTCACGACACTCAGCAGTGACACGACGACTAAGAAAGGGGGACAAAGGAGGAACAAAAAAGCAGATAAAAGTCTCAGGCAGTCAGGGATGTCAGGTAACTGCGGATGCCCGAAGAGCTTGGCTGGGCTGGACTCTGATTAGGGGCCACGGTCCTAATGCCCTTGACAGCTTAGCGATTGAAGCTTCCCTCGGTGCACTGGGGGGCTGGGTTGGGTTTGGGTTGGGTTGGGTTGGGGGGCGGTGGGGTGGGGTGGGGGTGAGTTGTTCAGACAGACAGGAGTAAAGGAGAAAGGCATGGGGACAAAGGCTGATGGCTCTTGGCGTTTTGGACTGACTATGAAGGATGAGAGAATTGGGGGATGGGAGGGGGGGTGAGAGGAGGAGGAGAAGGGGGTTTGGTGAAGTGAGGGGAGGAGGAGAGAAGGATTTAGTGGTTGGAGTAGAGAGCTCAAATAGGTGAACATGGATGCTCACACAGGCACACAGACACACACACATACACAGACCCAGACACACAGACATACTGTACCCAGGCACACACACAGACACACACACATACACAGACCCAGACACAACAGACATACCCAGGCACACACACAGATACACACACACACATACACACAAAACCAGACACACACACATACACAGACCCAGACACACAGACATACCCAGGCACACACACAGATACACACACACACACACACACAGGCACACAGACACACACACATACACAGGCCCAGACACACAGACATATCCATGCACACACACAGATACACACACAGACACACACACACACACACACACACATACAAAACCAGACACACGCACAGACTCAAGCACACACACACACACACACACACATACATGGACGAGGAGATCTGGATGATGACCGATGACAGGTGCAGCGACATGAACAGAGAGAGGCACAGAAACACAGCCAAAGAGAGAGAGAGAGAGAGAGAGAGAGAGAGGAGAGAGAGAGAAGAGAGAGAGAGAGAGGAAAGAATGAAAGAAAGAAAGAAAGAAAGAAAGAAAGAAAGAAAGAAAGAGAACAAGAGACAGGGCAGAGAAGGAGAGAGACAGACAGAGATAAAGAGAGGGAGAGAGGGAGAGAGAGACAAAAGGAAGTAGAGAGGGAGGGGGGAGAGAAAGAGAGAGTGGGAGAAAGAGAGACAGAGTAAGCCAGAAAGAGCAGGAAGTGTGGGATGACATGGAGGTGGAGGTGTAGAGGAGAAACGTGCACAACAGATAAAGAGGAGATGCAGAGAGGAAGGAGTGGGAGTGCTGATAAGACACTGGGAGCCAGGAGAGGCACAGAGAAAGAGTGTATGTGTGTGTGTGTGTGTGGGTGCGTGTGTGTGTGTGTGTGTGTATGTGTGTGTGTGTGTTGTGTGTGTGTATGTGTGTGTGTGTTTGTGTGTGGTGTTTGTGTGTGCGTTTGATAGTGTATGTAAAGGCATGTGTGTGTGTGTGTGTATGTGTGTTTGTGTGTGCGTGTGTGCGCATTTGAGAGTGTATGTAAAGGCGTGTGTGTGTGTGTGTGTGCATTTTTTGTGTGAGTGAGTGTGTGTATGTGTATGCATGTGTATGTGTCTCAGTGTGTGTATTTGAGAGTGTATGTGAACGTGTATGTGTGTGCGTGTGTGTGTTTGCGCGTGCGCACAGGTTTGTGTGAGTGTGTGTATGTAAATGCATGTGTATGTGTATGCGTGTGTGTGTGTGTGTGTGTGTGTGTGTGCGTGTGTATGTGTGTGTGAGTGTGTGAATGTGTGTGTGTGTGCATGTGTGTGTGTATGCATGTGTATGCGTGTTTGTGTGTGCGTTTGAGAGTGTATGTGAATGCATGTGTGAGTGTGTTTGTGTGTGTGTGTGT
>CM050199.1:22092500-22107500 GCA_027475355.1 Coilia nasus
AGACAGAGAGAAAGACAGAGAGACAGACAAACAGACAGGCCGACAGACAGAGAAGCAGACAGAGAAAAGAGAAAGAGAGATAGAGAGAAAGAGAGACAGAAAGAAACAGACAGATAGAGAGAGAGGCAGACAGTGAGACAGACAAAGAGAGGGAGAGAGAAACAGAGAGAGAGAGAGAGAGAGAGAGAGAGAGAGAGAGAGAGAGAGAGAGAGAGACTTTGGAGAGAGGTGGAATTAGGGGGGTTTTAGGGGCGATTAAAAGATCAAAGGAAATAAATTGATGGGGGCGGGAGCAGATTTTGAGCCCACTGGACATAGCATGCTTTGACTATGCAAATGTAATTAATTATCAATACAAATAGAGCTCATCGAATTCAAATTTTACACTGAATATTATATGAACTTTGCATACTCTGCTGCCCCTCCACCTTCCCCAAATTAACCTTGGAACGACCTTGCACTTCATCACATCCTGTTCATGTTAATGCCCTTCCTGTCTTCCGAGTGTGCTTTAACGAGCCTGTCTTCCTGTCTGTGAGTGTGCCTCCTTAACGGCTCCCTACTCGCGGCCTTCTCGACAAACTTTCCCCTCTTGCTCGTTGTTGTCGCTCTGGGCCGCGGCAAGCGATTCCTAATTAAACCTAAGACGAACTGCCTGCCAGGGGACTTTGGCGAGGCCTAGAAATAGAGAGAGGGAGAGAGAGAGAGAGAGAGAGAGAGAGAGAGAGAGAGAGAGAGAGAGAGAGAGAGAGAGAGAGAGAGAGAGAGAGAGAGAGAGAGAGAGAGAGAGAGAGAGAGAGAGAGAGAGAGAGAGAGAGAGAGAGAGAGAGAGAGAGAGAGAGAGAGAGAGAGAGAGAGAGAGAGAGAGAGAGAGAGAGAGAGAGAGAGAGAGAGAGAGAGAGAGAGAGAGAGAGAGAGAGAGAGAGAGAGATGCAAATTTTAATTGAGGGGATCGTGCAAGGAAGCATGCCTTTTTCTCTTTCTGTCACTTAGGGCCCGTCCACACGACAACGTTTTCGGGTGAAAACGGTAAAGTTTGTTTGCGTTTTGGCCTTCCGTCCACACGGCGCCGGCGTTTTGGGTGACCGAAAACGATAACTTTTGAGAACGGGTTCCAAAGTGAGAAAGTCTGACAACGCCGCCGTTTCGTTTTCGTGTAGACAGGCAAAACGTAACCTTTTGAAAACGATGACGTCGTCGCCCATTCACCTTGCGCTGCACATATAACAACAACTTCAAACTTTTCCAAACTGGTTGCTGTCGAATAAATTGTGATTTGATTAGCTTGTACTGTAGGCTGGCTGTTGTGCAATTGTTTCTATCCTTTGCCATTAAAGTGTCTGTATGGCTAGTAGGCTATAACAAATACTTCTTGTAGGCTTTCATTATTCTTAATTAATTAAAGAGCAACTGTCGCTGCTTTCAGCTCCCCTCAGTAACAACACGCATTGCTAAAATCAACATATGACACGTTTTAAGCGAATAATTGCGCAGTTGTCTCAAGTTTATTTGCAGCTCCTTCTATTTTTTCATGTTCTGCTCCGTATCGCTTAAATGGGTCAATTTAACGATGTGACATCTCACAACAGCGTCAAACTTTTACAAACAAGTTGTTGTGGGATACTTTGGAGTAAAAATCGTCTGCAGTGTAGGCTATGTGTAATGCAATTGTTTCTACCTTCTGACATTGAACTACAGGATGTTTTTGTATACATCGCTAGTTCAGCCCAACAAACACTTTTCACGTTATTCTTTTTAAATAGGGCAACTTTTGCTGCATCCGACCCATCTAAACTAGAACCCACATTGCTAAAATCAACATACATTACATGTTTAAAGTGAATCATTGGCTTCGGATCATGACCCTCAAGCTGGGACAGCGCACGTTCTGCAATGAAAATGCAATGAAAACGTTCCCGTGTGGACGTAAATATTTACTGCTCCGATGTCGTGTGGACACGACTTTTTTTTTAACCCGGCAAGAAAACAATCCAGGAACGTTGTCGTGTGGACGGGGCCTAAGACATGCAGGCACATGCACAAACAAACAAACACACACACACACACACACATACACACACATACACACACACACACACACACACTCAGACTCAGACTCTGGGGGGCTGTGGGGGCCCTGTGGGGTCGTGAAACCCTGGTAAGTTCTTGCTGCAGACACCCATGAGAGAAAAAAAAAAAAAAAAATCTGTCTGTAAAGGGTACAAAAAGACAGACACTGGGAGAGAAAGAGAGAAAGGGAGAGAGAGAGAGAAGATAGAACGAGAAAAAGAGAGAGATATGGAAAGAGTGACGGAGCGACTATGAGAAATAGCAAGGTGGGTTGTCTGAGATGGAACGGATAAGAGAAGAAGTACTGGAGGGAGCGAATGAAGAGCTTGTGAGAGATGGAGGTGTGGAGGTGGTGGCAGCAGCAGATTAACTACACTGAAGGAGAGAGGGAGAAAGAGAGAAAGAGAGAAAGAGAGAAAGAGAGAAAGAGAGAAAGAACGATGGATTAGATGGGGGGCTAGAGGGGCAGAGATAGTAAGATGGAGTGAGTAAGAGGTGAAATGAGACAGACTGAAAGCGAGAGAAAGACTCAGAGATAAATAGAGAGAGAGAGATAGATAGATAGAGAGACAGAGAGGTTTAGAGGTTTAAAACTCCTTTATCAAATCATTATCAGATAATTCCACAACTTCACAATACCACATCAACTACACCATTTACATCCCTATGTGAATTTAAAAGTAGAGAGAGAGAGAGAGAGAGAGAGAGAGAGAGAGAGAGAGAGAGAGAGAGAGAGAGAGAGAGAGAGGGAGAGAGAGAGAGAGAGAGAGATCATGCTCTTCTATGTATGTAGCAGAGGCGATTGCTCTAAGACAACAAGGGAGGCTCAGCCTCCTCTAAAAATCATGGAGAAAGTAGTTTACTACTACTATGTTGTACTATATTTACTATACTGTATTTACATTGGTATTTCATCTCCAGCATTGTATAATGTGTTCAAGACAAAATCGTTCAGCAATTAGTTTTCACATTTTTTTTTTGACTACGTGATCCAGTCCAGCCTCACTGGACTTCAATGGCACTTGCAGTATGCTCTCTTTCAGTGCGAAAACCTAGACGTTTATTGGACAAATGCTGAAAAAATCGTCACTTCCAGGGAGGCTCGGACTCACTGGGAGTGAATGGAGAGGGAGGGCTAAACTGCTTCCTAGAGGAGGCTGAGGCTCTGTGTGGTGATTGGAGGAACTGTTAAAGCGGGCGGATTTGTATTTATTGACAGCTTCTTAAAAAATATCGGCAGGTATAGCGGTGGATTTCATGCTGCTCAGTCAGTCAGTACCATACATAGGGAAGTGGTGAGAAATCTCCATTCGTTTTGCCTGCCATTCACTAGTGTCTTTGTACATAAGTTTGTAAATAAAGTGTAAATATAGTGTTATTAAGTTTGATACTGGTTTTCATTTCAGTTTGAAAAGTTCGTTTTATAGCCTGTAGAGGGGGAAACTAGCCAGCTAGCAAGAAAGCTGTGCATTATGGCGGCTAGCATTTTTGATTTGATTTGAGCGAACAAATTTGATAGTCTTCCTTACAAAGACAAAATCTGAATTAAACAGCAGGACAGACCAACGCCTAACATTGATTTAGTTAAAAAGGTAGGGGGAAATCATCGTTGTTTTTAGCTCTCCTAGTATGACAAGGTCAACTGGCTAACTGCAGGTGCAGCTGTAGCACAATGGGGTAAAGCTAACTTAGATCTACTTGCCATCGAGAGTCCCTAGAGAAGACGCCCAGCTGGTATGGCTGGGTAACAGACAGTTTTTTAGAAAAAAAGAAAGAAGGGCAGTATTTTCTTATACATAACATTGCTGTGGTGGTGGTTCTTCTGCATAAAGCAACATAGGCCTTATTATTAACAGTTTAAAATATATCCCACATACAAAATATTAGCAGAAATAAACGAAATAATTTTGTAATAAGATGTCACAGTATATTGGCCAGTACTGGACCAAAAGAAATAATAAGAAATAAGAGGCAGTTCACAATTTGTGGGCTTACTGGGCCAGTCCTGGGCCAATAGAACCAATAAGTAATTTCAGTGTGTTGGCCAATACTTAGTACTGGGCCAAAAGAACCAATGTGTAATTTCACAGTAGGTGGGGCAGTACTGGGCCAGGAACCCAGGTGACACTCTGATGACAATGTACAGTGTGCGGGGCAATTTCTGGACTGGAGACCCAGCCCAAAGTGGGGTGACTCAGAGGCAAGGGTGTGGGCCATAATTGACATTTTTTTATCTGCCTAACTGACCAGCCTCCCCTGTTTGAAAGACTACCAGCCGCCACTGGTATGTAGCTATTTGTTTGTTTCTTTTGTTGTAGCAGTATGATTATATCCATAATCCATTATCTATTACTGATTCCTTAAATATATTTTTATGTGGATGGTTTTATGTACTACAGTTATTAATATTGCTATTTATCACATGCTTTTCTCATTAACTGTCCTTGACTCATTTTGTGTCTTTTGCTTTGGCAACAGTGGCTTCCTGCATTCATGCCAATAAAGGATTTGATATGATTTGACTCAAGAGCGAGACAGAGAGAGAGAGAGAGAGAGAGAGAGAGAGAGAGAGAGAGAGAGAGAGAGAGAGAGAGAGAGAGAGAGAGAGAGATGGGGACATGCAAAATGAGCCTAAAAGAGGGTAGAGATGAGATCAGCTGACAAGATGAAAAGAGATAGAAAGCGAGGGATGGATAAAGTGTGAGAGAGAGAGAGAGAGAGAGAGAGAGAGAGAGAGAGAGAGAGAGAGAGAGAGAGAGAGAGAGAGATGAAAAGAAATAGCGAGAGAGAGAGAGCGAGGGATGGATAAAGTGAGAGAGAGAGAGAGAGCGAGGGATGGATAAAGTGAGAGAGAGAGAGAGTGAGGGATGGATAAAGTGACAAGAGAACCTGGATGATGATAAAAAGGGCCCAGGGAATACAGTGATGAAGAGAGACTGACCTAAAGAAGGTGTGTGTGTGTGTGTGTGTGTGTGTGTGTGTGTGTGTGTGTGTGTGTGTGTGTGTGAGAGAGAGAGAGAGAGAGAGAGAGAGAGAGAGAGAGAGAGAGAGAGAGAGAGAGAGAGAGAGAGAGGGAGGGAGAAAGAGAAGAGGGAGAGAGGGGGAGAGAGAGGCAGATAGAGAGAGAGGGAGAGACAAAGACAGAGAGAGAGAGAGACAGAGAGAGAGAGAGAGAGGCAAGAGAGAAAAATGAACAGGGTGTGTGAGATAAAGAAAGAGAGAGGGAGCGAGAGAGAGAGAGAGAGAGAGAGAGAGAGAGAGAGAGAGAGCAGCAAGAGAGAGAAAAATGAACAGGGTGTGTGAGATAAAGAAAGAGAGGGAGAGAGAGAGAGAGAGCAATGAGGAAGAAACAGAAGGGAGGGGGCAGAGAAGGGGTGCCTCTGCCTTTTCTTTCATCCAGAGCATTCAGAGGTCATCAGAGCAAACACACACCCCAAAAATGCACCCCAGTACTCTCTAATGCATAGTGGACCTTTTGCTGTGCTGTGTGAGTTGCCTATGGTTAGTTTCACGGTTCGAAGGATACAATGAATCCACAAGCTCAAGCCACTTTCCTGTCTCCCGTCTAGCCTGAGCAAATAGACTCCCCTCTCGAATCTGCCCAAGGCCTCTTTGTCCACAAGAAAAACATCTATAAGGCCTCTTCATTGCCCATGGGCCTTTGTGCTTGATCTGAGGGACCCAGGATTGAACTAGCTCTTAACGCCCCTTGATTCAAATTCTCCATTACTGCTTTGCATGACTGAAACACAAGTTGTCTTTTGCGCTAATGTCGCAAACTGTCAAAGTACTTAAGTAGGCCTAGAGCTCCCACGTCATGTATATCGTTAAAACTATAACCTGTAACCTATAACCTATCGACAAAGGCGCTAGACAATGGACTTTCTCGTTCCGGCGCCGCAGGACTGCAGGAAATGTTATCTTGTGGGTTTTTTTAGCCAAACTGTTGAAGCACTTTGAGCTGCATCTTGCATGAATTTGGCTATACAAGTAAAGATTATTATTATTATTATTATTATTATTATTATTATTATTATTATTATTATTATTATAACCATCACCAATACCAGAGAGGTTGAGAAGGAGAAAAGAAAAAAAAAGATTTCAGCAGAGGAAGTAGCCACACACCTACTAAGGAAAGAGCAGCTAGGAAAGTAGCTGTGAGTTAATCAGTAAATGCAGAAAAGGAGAAGGGGTTAGAGAGAGAGCATAGGACACAGAGAGAGAGAGAGCAGGAATTTCAGGGGTTTGGAAGACAATGCCGTTTACCTGTTTGGGGGTCTTCCAGGGGGAAAACTGACCTGCAATAGTGAAAGAATAGAAACATTTAGCCCTTAAAATGTAACACGTGTGTGTGTGTGTGTGTGTGTGTGTGTGTGTGTGTGTGTGCGTGAGTGTGTTTGTGCGTGTGTGTGTTTGATTTTATTTAGACAAGACAATGCACAATTAAAAGACACATACAACATTTGATGCACCACACCAGAATTAGCCTTAAGCTAAATATGTGTGTGTGTGTGTGTGTGTGTGTGTGTGTGTGTGCACACGTGAGTTAACTATGTCACTTCATTGCTATGCTATGCTATGCTGGAGGATACACGCTAAGCAAACATGAAGCCTCAAAACGAGACTAAATAAGAAGGGAGAATGAATGAAAGGAAAAGAGTTAATGTAGTACACTATCATAGAAACTGGCTCTTCCTGGTACAGTAAGCACAGATATGACAGAGTACAAGTGGTTTGACCATTGCAATTTGCCTCGTCTTTTCAGCAAGGCGCAAGCCAAAAAAAGCAGGAACGCTTTTAAAAAACACAAGGCTCAAAGTTCGAATCTGCACAACTTTTGGGGTTCCATTTTTTTCAACAATGGGTCATCGCATAGCTACAGTGACTGGTGGACAGCTGAGTGCCAAATATCAATATCAGTGGTAAAAAATGGATGACCATATGTAACTTATCAACAGTGAACTAACCTAGACATCTCCAGCAAGTGCCTTGTAAGCGCTTGGATTTTGGAATACTAGCCACACGTCTTGCGTTATGAGGTGAAAAAAGCGTTGTTGTGTGAAAGGGGCCTAAATAGATTTTGTGTGGATCTACTACAGCCACACAAGCCTTAGGGCCCAGAGATGCCTGAGTGTTGCAGCTATGAGGCACGAGGCAGGCATGAGGCGGGCACTAGGACCGCTCCGCTCACTACTGATGAATCGGGGTTGTGTCTGCAATGACTGACTTCCTGGGCATGGGGAATGTATCAAAGTGAGCCTCATCCCCACCCATACAGTCATGTTTCCATAAACTCTGTTGAATTATAATCCTATAGCACAATCCAACACACACACACACACACACGCACATACACAAACACGCACAGACACACACACAACCATTTGTCTGATGTATGTGCTTCCGTATATAGACACCATCTGTCAGGGGGGTTGTGATTTGAGGAGGAAGACCTCCTCCATTCAGCTCAGGGTGTGTGTGTGTGTGTGTGTGTGTGTGTGTGTGTGTGTGTGTGTGTGTGTGTGTGTGTGTGTGTGTGTGTGTGTGTGTGTGTGTGTGTGCGTGCGCTAGGGGTGGCACGGTTCACAAAAGTCGTGGTTCGGTACGTATTGCGGTTTTAGGTCTGCGGTTCGGTACGTATTGCGGTTTTTTTTTTAATCTTAAGTACTCTATATTTGGGCATATACTATTTACCTTAAATAACCATAGTTTTTAAGCATTTAAGAGAGGTTAAAATTATAGTTAGAATGAAATAATCATGCACAAACTGAGTTTGAGTTGACATAAGCGTATTTTATGAACAATCTCTGATAAAAAAGCCAGGTAGTATTTTGAAACAGCAAGAGGGAAGACATGGATGATTTCAACAGCTTTTTTATTTACTACAGTATTTATACAAAGTGTCAGGAGCGTTTGCTGCCATCTTGTGGCATCTAGAGGAACCAGGTGTCTTGTCACACACAGAGGGCTCTATTTTCACGATTATATGCGCATTGTTTAAAGTCTCTCGCGCAAGTTGCTTTGGGGGCGTTCCCGAGACAATATGCTATTTTGACGACGGGAAAATGAACATTGCGCCTGGCGCATGGTTCAAAAGGGTTGGTCCTAAGTTACCTAATTAATCATAGGTGTGTTCGGGGCGTAACATGCAATAAACCAATCAGAGTTTATGCTCTCATTCCCTTTAAAAGCCAGCCGCGCTTTGTCCATGGCTTGTTGCTATTACGATGGCGTTTCCCATCAGGAGCGTTTTTCTTTGAAGACCGATCTGCTCGTGCATGAGCAGTTAATCTTCCGGGATGGATATTTAAGTCTGTTTTTTACATTTACTGTTTCCCTTTGGTTATGAACAATGTGTGTTCCCTTTGGTTATGAACAATGTGTGTATGTTTATTAAAAAAAACTGATTGCTCAATAAATGTGCATTATTGCAAAATATGTGTTCATGTCGTTGCACTTAGTAAATAATCAGATTCGTAGTCGTATGCAATTGGACATCTTTTTGGAGCTTGAAGATGTTTTAAGCCCTGTTGTTGACATTTATGTGTTAATAACCATGCCTTAGTGGATAGCTATCGTCCCCTAACAGCGACTCATCAAGAGGGGGATCCCTCTCGTTATATCCCAAAGCGTTGTGCGCCCATAAAATAGCTTTTCAGCAATGCGCAACTGACGACAGACCAGGGTTTTGTTGGTCACTGGCGGATTTAATTTTTGCGTCCTTATAATAGCATCTGACATGCTTTGTGCCAGACCACACCTCTTCTTTTCGCTGGCACACCCGTGATGACGCAGTGTCATCTGCTATCTAGACAACGTGATTTTTTGCCTGAAAAAATGAACAGTGCGCTGGCACAGAATAGTAATGACACCATGCGCACGTCGCGAATGCACAGTGCGCTGCGGCATGATAGGGCCCAGAGTTTTCATAATTGGAAGAAAGAAAAATGAGTTCTTAAAGCTTACTTTTGAACAGATGTGTGTGTTAAAACTTAAACGTTTATGTGGCGACCAACCAACCACCTATATACAAAAACAGAATCAAAAACTCTTCTAAATCCTGACAGTAAGGATGTATTTTTTATTTTATTTTTTAATTAAAGTGCAGTGTTTTGAAATGTATGGGTGGATTTGTTATCTAATCTGCACTGCCACTGTATTCTTATAACAATTTATAACAAAATACACACACAGCCAATATAAAATATTGCAATAAAACCAATCACTGCACTGTTTGAAACAAACATCCCCTGTTCACTTAATTTTCATATTCTTCTGCAAGAAAATCAGTTTGTCAACATTTTCTGGCAAGAGGCGAGACCTACAGTACTTGCAGTTAGAAAATAGAAAGTCTATTTTTCTGCGCGTGTTCTGCGCGTATTTAGCCAAAATCCCATTGAAAGCTATAGGCACAGCTATACAATTCATGTCAACTGTGCTATCAATGCATGTATTGACACAGGGAATACCTCAAAAACCTCGCGATTGTCTGCAAAATATTACCGTTCGCTTACAACTGCATGAAACAAACGCTAAGCTACCAATATTGGCATCATATCAGATCTGCACTACAAGGGCATTGACTAGCCTACATAAACACAGAAACTGAAATACCTGTGAAGTTGTCACGCTGTCCAGTCAAACATGTTGTAGGTATAATTGTTTAGCTTTTATGTTCTTAATAGGAAGAAGCAAGATTTTGCTGAAGATTTCTTCTTCGGTGTATTCTCAATACAAGAAAAGCATCAATCGCTAGTCTGCTGTCGGCCACTCGAGCTATAAAAAAATAGCCACCTCGTTCTTGTCATTCAGTGTTTCCTACTTGGTTTGATAAATCTAGTCAATAAGGCACTGGGCAAAACTGAGGTCCATAAGTCCATAAGCAAAGAGGTAGAGTTTATCATAACTTTATGGAAGGGGTTAAAACGTGTTGGCTTTTCTTGTACCGGGAGTGAATAAAGGCTTTGACAATTATCAGCCTACATGAGTTCTAAATCAATTTTTTGCCGGCGTCATCGTATGTAATGGGGAAACCAAAATGTTCCCACACACCTGATTTGAATGATGCGGGGGCATCCTCAATGTACGACATGCCTTCTCCACTGTCACTTGCCACTTGTCATCCACACTCCGCTGTCACTTCAATTCTTTCGCGCGAAAGAGAACCACATGGTTTCATACGGGCATTCGGCTTTTTTTTTTTTTTTGCGAACCGCGGTCTACACGTGTATTGCACCGCAACAGGCGTATTGTTCGGTTCAGTTTTTTTCCCAGGACCGTGCCACCCCTAGTGTGCGCGTGTGTATGTGTGTATTTCTGTGTGCATCGCCTCTGCCAGAGGACACACACACACGCATTCACATATACACAAACACACACACACACACATTCACATCCTCTTTCACAAACACCTACACTCACTCTTCCACACACAAAGGCATACACGTGCTAAAAATGGTCTTATGTGATAAGATAGTAAAATTAATTTCTTTACATTCAAATTACTGTCCAGCTATGCACACACAGTTTCATGGTATCTGTTTTTCAATGGGCTTTTGTGTGACAGCATGTTTGCTAATGCTTGCATGCCAATTTGAGTGGTGCAGACAGAGAGAGAGAGCGGAGAGAGAGAGAGAGAGAGAGAGAGAGAGAGAGAGAGAGAGAGAGAGAGAGAGAGAGAGAAAGGCAAGATCAGCCATTAGGTACGTAGTGTAGCCACAGTCTTTCCAAACAACTAGATGCAAGAAGTCACGCAACCTACAGACAGCAAGGGGATATTTAAAGGACCATAAAAAGTCCATAGAAGACAACAGTAAGAACCTTTGGTTTTATAAGTCAGTATGTATTTTATCAAGGAATTAAGGTTAACCAGTTTTAATATTTATATTGTATTGTTTAAAGTATTTACTAACACACATTTTTTCATCCACAATTAGGACTGTTAAAAATAAATGCCGATCATTGCTAATTTTGTAGCAAAAGATTTCTTAAAATTAATTTATTCTTTCCCTTAATATTTTCAGATATGGATAACTGGCTTCTATTCACTCTGCTGCTCTCAGGTCAGTGATCATCATGTGCTGAAAGCATTTTTACTTGTGATACTGACTTATGATCAGTTACTGATTGAATATGTACCCCCCAGGGCTGGACCGCGTGTCCTCTCATGTACCGCGGCAGTACCACTTTGTGAACCAGAACGTGACGTGGGGAGAGGCGCAGGCTTACTGCAGGGACAACTTCACCGACTTGGCTACTGTTGAAAACATGGCAGACATGCAGATCATGATGAGAGCTGTCAAAGACGGGTATAACCAAATGGCCTGGATTGGGCTGAATAAGACTGGGAGTGGCATTTGGAGGTGGTCACTACAGGATGGAAAGGGCCAGAGTCTTGATGAGACCAATTTTACAGCGTGGGGAGGTGGTGAACCAAACGAAGAGGGCAGAAAGGAAGACTGTGCTGTTACCGGGGGAGGTAAATGGAAAGATGTGACGTGTGACACTGAATACCACTTTATGTGCTACAATGGTAAGTGTAATTAATTTTCAAAACATAGAACCATGTGTGTGTGTGTGTCGGTGTGTGTGTGTGTTTGGGTGCCTGCATGTCTTAGTGACAGAAAGAGAAAAAGTGTGTGTGTGTGTGTGTGTGTGTGTGTGTGTGTGTGCATATGCATTTGCGTGGTCTGAATAAAGGAATGTTTATATGCTCCAAACTCTATATTGCCTGATTATTCCCAGTCTCTACTGTATTACATACACATTGTCTCTTTCTTTCAGAGACAAACAAGGAGTACACTCCCATAGCAGAATCAAAGAACTGGACATATGCTCAGAAATACTGTAGGGAGAACTACACAGACCTAGCCAGTGTGAGGGACCAGAGTGAAAACGAATCAATTACAAACGCAGAAAAAAGACTGCTGGAAATGACTGCAGTGAATGAAGGGGTGTGGATCGGCCTCTTCAAAGACTACTGGAAATGGTCTGACCAAACTACGTCCTTATTCAGATTCTGGGGCCCGGGTATACCTGATAACAGTGCTGGAAATGAGGACTGTGCTGTGACTTTGCTGAATGAAGAAGGAAAATGGGGGGACAGAAAATGTGACGAGAAACATCCGTTCTTTTGCCAGGACAGTGAGTGGATGTTTATTTCATTAATTCAGAGTATATATTTTAATACATTTTTGAAATGGTGAAAATTTAATGTTTTTAAAAATGAATTTTATTTTAATTAAAAAAAAAAAAACCTTTGTGTTAAAATACATATGTACAAAATCATTATCTCGCTTCTAACATGTAAAGTGCTTTCTCCTTGGCTTTTACTCAGACAAGCGGGTCCTGGTCCGTGAGAATAAGACCTGGCTGGAGGCGTTTGAGTACTGTGAGGGGCATGGCATGTCCCTGGTGTCCGTCTCCTCCGAGAAGGTGTTCGGCTGGGTGAGGAAGCTGGCCCAGGGGGCGTCCGGCACGACTCACGTGTGGCTGGGCCTGTACTACATATGCCCCCTTGACCTCTGGCTCTGGATCAGCGGGGTGACCGTGTGCTGCGACAACTGGGCCCCGGGGAACGGCACGGGGACGCACGGGTGTGGCATGGCGGGGGCCCTGCAGGCAGAAGACGGGAAGTGGGTCAGCCGCCCACTGAACGAGAGACTCAACTTCATCTGCACCTCTGAAGGAGTATGGTGAGTCCGTATGTACAGCTGTGTGTGTTTGTCACCCTGACATTCAGTTTAAAAATCACGCTGACAGTTTCTTAATGATCTCCTTTATTTGCTTTCAGAGGAGTTATGAGTGTGTGTGTTTGTCACCCTGACATTCAGTTTAAAAATCACGCTGACAGTTTCTTAATGATCTCCTTTATTTGCTTTCAGAGGAGTTATGAGTGCCAGTTGCCAAGAAGACTGCCTATTCACCAGATATCTACGTAATCGACGCTTCATCTTTGCCCCGACGGATCGGTCGTTTCCATGCTGTGGTTTGCTGTGAGCTTGTAGTTCGGTTTTATCTTCTTACCATTGTATTGTGAAGTACACACACACATGCTGGCACACACACACACACACACACACACACACACACACACACACACACACACACACACACAATTTTTTTAAATAAGATTTGAAATAGCTACTGATTCATTCAAGCAATAACAGCCAAATGATATGTTCTTTACTTACTGTATCACATTAGTAATAACTCCATAAGTTACACTATTTTCAACTATTTTCATGAATTACAATTATATTCATTATATATTCTGCATATGCAACACTGTTTTATTATACTGGGTGATTTATGGGTTTAAATGAAATGCTTTTAAAAATATCATCTGTCAAATGTCATCTAGAGAAGTCAACTGTGGTCAATTCCATTCAGACATTTCACAGTTACATTACACGGTTTTATACAGAATGAAGCTATTCAATTTCGTTTGTGTGAAATTTTGAGGTGTGATGTTGCAATATAGTTACTGTGTGTTTACTTGTTCAAGTAATCAGATAGTTAGAAAACCATGCAAATGCCAAAGGCATATGTCTTTGTATACTCTGAATACAAAAAATAAAGCATTTGCAATCATTTACCCTGCTTTGGTTCTAAATCTTTAAACTATACTAAATAAATAAAATATATTGTTTTCAGTTAAAGTTTGAGATATAAGGGCTATTTAAGATTAATGTCTACATTCAACATCATGTTTATAAACAAGATGAAACACAATATTGCATTTCTGCATATCAATTAGAATGTCACGGTTTCGCTCTGGGTTTGGGATTTTTCATGTGTGTTTTTCATTGTTACCCACCTATCAGTCTATTAGGTTCACTCTACCGTGTTTTACTGCTCCTTCCCCGCGTTATCTGATTATTCACGGCACCTGTACTTCCTTGTTTAGACCCTCATTAGATTATCTCTCTCACTCGTTCTCCTCGCTTCACGATCGTTGTAATCATCCGTCTCATCTGCACTTCCTGGTTTGTGACAATCACGAGTTATTCAATCATTCTACTCACCTGCACTTCTCGTTCACGCTCGTTTAGTTCCCGGGGTTTCCACTACTTATACTCGCCTCTCTCACTCACTCCTTGTCAGTCCGTCTGCGAACCCACGGTGTATTCCTCGGCAAGCTTTTTGACTCCTGGCTCTTCTTTGTCTGCGTAGCAGTTCTCCCGTGTTCTGTCTGTTTCCCTGTTTGTTCCTGTTTTCCCTGCCTGTTCATCTCCAGTCTTCGGTTGCCGACTCCTGCCTGTCCCTGACTCTGCTTGGCTCTCCTGCTCCTGGCTACGACTTCGGATCGTCCCTGGCTCTCCCTGGCTCTTCAGTCCTCCGGTGCCGACCTCTGCCTGTCCCTGGTTCTGCTCTTCAGCCCCGGTGTACGACTTCTGCCCGTCCTCAACACTGCTCAACGCTCCAGCCCTGGTGAACGACTCCTGCCCGTCCTCGACACTGCTCAACGCTCCAGCCCTGGTGAACGACTCCTGCCCGTCCTCGACACTGCTCAACGCTCCAGCCCTGGTAAACGACTCCTGCCCGTCCTCGACCCTGCTCCACGCTCCTGCCCCTGGTACCGACCATCGCCTGCCCACGACTCTTCGCCTGCTTCCGGGAGTGGGTTCTCACCGCCCGTCTGCCTGGGTGTTTCGCCGCGCCTTTGGGGATACCTACCTACTCTCCGGAGCTGTTGACTTTGTCCCTTTTCCCCCAACCCTTAATAAACTTCTTTTGAGGTTACGCATTTGGGTCTACCTGTCTGTCTGTCCGGGATCCGTGACATAGAATGAAGATATTAAAAGCTATTTTTATAAATTACCTCCTCTGCGGTGCTCTATGCAGGCCAGTGTCTATTACTTTCAGTGATATTCAGTGATAGTAAAATGAATTTCTCTACATTCAAATTACTGTCCAGCTATGTGC
>CM050199.1:22112500-22117500 GCA_027475355.1 Coilia nasus
GTGTTTGTCAGACCACACACAACACACTCGTTGCTAAATGCAAGACACTCACTGCTAAACACAACACACTTGGTGCTAAAGGCAAAAAGCAAGACGCTTTCCAGAAGCAGTGCTTTTCAAGATGCTCTCTGCAGAGTTCTATCTATCTATCTATCTATCTATCTATCTATCTATCTATCTATCTATCTATCTATCTATCTATCTATCTATCTATCTATCTATCTATCTATCTATCTATCTATCTATCTATCTTTTTCTCCTTCCCTCTGTTTTTTCCAGTCCTGTCAGTCAGGTGTGTGCTCTCTTCCTCCCTCCCTCTTGACTTCCCATTCTCCATTTTTATTCCTTCCCTCTCTCCTCTCTCTCTCTCTCTCATTTCCCCTCCCTCTCTATCTCTATGTCATTCTCCCTTCCTCCCTCTATCTCCCTATTCCAGTCTTGTCACTCTGCAGTTTGGTGGGTGAGATGGGATGTGGCGTCATCTGCAGAGGCCCTCTATGCCCCGATGTAGGGTTGCACAATATATCGAAAATATTGTGATATCGCAATATACGATATCGTGATATGCATATCGCAAAACATGGCTAAACTGCAATAAATGGGGCCTTATGAAGATTATTATTATGAAGGCCATATATGAAGATATTTGGGAAATCAAATGGAGTCCTACTGCCCTTCATATCCACCCTCATAGGCTGGACACCGGCTATGGCCTAGCAGTTCAGATTAAGCTGAAATATGTTAAAACTATATTTAAATATTTGTTTATTTAGCGCAAAACATATCGTCATCGCAACATTCAGCAGTGTTACCGCATATTGCACATTTTTCCAATATCATGCAGCCCTACCCCTATGCCCCTCCTGATGCCCTCTATGCCCCCACCCTGACTGCTCCCACTGGGGTAGGCTTCCACCCATCCCTCTGGAGGTGCTGCGTTGGATTGGGTGGTGGGTTCTGGGGTGGGCCTGTGTCCACCCACTTGTCAATCATAAGGCTCACCCAATCAGAAGGCTCTACAAGTTTGATTGACTGTTTTAGTTATAAACAATAACCTATGTGTTTTGGGCTAGGCACACCTGTTTTTTTTTGGTGGGGTCACCCTATTTTCTGATTTCTGAGCTGAGACCATGGGGCACTGTGCCTTGTGAGTTTTCTATGTGACTGTGAGTGTTAGTGTGTGTTTAAATTAGTCTGTAACTGCACGAATGCATGAAGGAGTGTGTCCTATTAATAATTTTAGTTAGCCACTGATGACAGACAGACAGACTGGGCCACCGGCAGCCCTGGGCCTTGCAGTGATGCCTCGAAGAGAGAGTTCACTAATGAGTGGGTCCACCGTGGCCCGGCTAATTAGCGATAACGAGAGTCAGGAAGGTTGACTGCCTGCTAGATGCAAATGGCAATCAAACTGTGGTGTGTGAGTATGTGTGTGTGGGGGAGAGTTGTGTGATTATATGTGTGTGTGTGTGTGTGTGTGTGTGTGTGTGTGTGTGTGTGTGAGAGAGAAGGAGAAAGTTGTATGGTTTTTGTGTGTGTGTGTGTGTGTGTGTGTGTGTGTGTGTGTGTGTGTGTGTGTGTGTGTGTGTGAGCGAGAGAGAGAGTTATGTGTGTGTGGTTATGTGTGTGTGGTGTGTGTGTGTGTGAGAGAGAGAGAGGAGAGTTGTATGGCTGTGTGTGTGTGTGTGTGTGTGTGTGTGTGTGTGTGTGGTGGGTGGATTAGGCCACATTGAAGGACGCATGCTGTAGGTATAAATAGAGACCAGGAGCTTTACGGTTAGCTCCAACCTGGACAGCTATGTCTGAATGGCTCTGAACACCTATTAATACACATACACTACATATAAAAAAACACCTTAATCTGATGTAATGCACACCCGCACACACACACACACACACACACACACACACACACACACACACACACACAAATATGTGTAGAAGTATAAAAAGTACATGTATGGACAGACAGACAGAAAGATAGACAGGCAAATATTTTATGTTCAGTTGAGCATTCACCAAGGTAATTGTCGTAAATTTCTCTTACTTAGCCACACACACACACACACACACACACACACACACACACACACACACACACACACACACACACACACACACACACACACACACACACACACACACACTAAATGACCCTCCAGGATAGGGCTTTTGTATGACAGATAGATGAGTTTTGTTGTCAGGGTCACCGTGACTCACAGACGTTTTGATTGCAGTAAGTGGGAGAGGTCTCATTTTGTGCATCCACCTTTGTGTTTTTATTGGTTGTGAGCGCATGCATGTGTGTGTGTGTGTGTGTGCGGTGTGTGAGTGTGTGTGTGTGTGTTTCTATGCAAGTAATGAGAGTGCCCTTGTTCTTACATATATGTATGGGCGTGTGAGTCAGCCTTGTGTTTGTGTTCGTGTGTGTGTGTGTGTGTGTGTGTGTGTGTGTGTGTGTTTGTGTGTGTGTGTTTGTGTGTGTGCGTGTGTTTAGGGGACGCCTGTGCATGCTGGGGCATATCACTGCCAGCTAATGCCAGCCCCAATCACACACCATCACCAACTGCCCGTTTCTATGGCAACCACTACTCCACTCAAACTTGTTCCTGTGGCAGCTAGTTTCGCTTTAACACTTGCACAAGTGTGTGTGTGTATTTGTGTGTTGTGTATGTGTGTGTGTGTTGGTGTGTGTGTATGCGCATCTGTGTTTGTGTGTGACTGCAGCAGCTCAGCAGGGAGTTCAATACAGCCATCAAAACTCTCAGTATCCTGAGGCTTTCTTGAGGAATTTTAACCACTAGATGGCGATATACAGTACAGCTCTGGGTCAAGTGCTCCGTGCTTACAGTACTGTGTTGGGGCCGTGCCCACCGGCTGTGCTGACAAAGTTGAGTTGTGTTTACAGTTTTTTACGATTGCTTAAACTCAATTTAAAAAAACTAGGCCAATTTTGTCTAAACACTACACACAGTTAGGATAACCATAAACTAGATGAACAGAACACCCCAGATCTATTGCAAAATGTTCTTCTTTCAAAACTATACACTTATTTGTAAAAATGCTATTTTGTTGCCAAATCACACACACATGATTCATATGATCTGTTTGTGTTTGAGTGAGTTACACACAATGGTATTAATCCTAAACACTTCTGTAACATTCTGACTTTTCTAATGACACAATCTGGGTTTAATTTTTTTCAGAAATAGTGACAAATGACATGAATACATTCATGAAACACAACACATATATACATAAATGTATTTCAACTGATAATTTTTTTTAACTTGCAATACAAACTCAGACAGTGTGGTCAAGTGTTTGATTGCATATGGTTGCATATTGAAAATTGAAACAACCATTTCTACAAAGAACAATGTATGTAGTAAACAATGTAAATAAACTGTAAAAAAAAGCTAGTAGGCATTGTATTTTTCCATTTTCAAGGGATGTCTCAACCTATTGTTTTCAAGGCAGTCAACCAATGTCATTTGCATGTGATAAATTTAGTCCTCATCTTTTTTGTTCATGCTCTGCTCCACATGTACCTTACAGTAAAAGTATTTACCTCTCTCTTGCTACCCCTCTTCCTCTTCAAGCTCACTTTCATCTTCACTGTCCCCCTTTCTCTCTCTTATGCTACAACACTGCCTTACAATTCTTTTCAAGTCTGGGTAGCTCCCCCATTTTACAGTGTTTAAGCCTGATTGCTGAGTTTTGCATTTTGGCCCTTAATGTTCTGGCACTGACGATTGTGTTTAACCAGTTGGCTGCAAAGTTGTGGTCAATTGATAGCTAGTGTTTAGAAATTAAAAGAATGTGACATTACAATATATTCACGTGCGTAAGGTATATAAGTGTGTTTAATGTTTTGCAAATCACTGTATGTAGTATTTTGCAAAAAGTGTGAAGCTGAAAATGTGCTTAGAGTGGTGCCAACCTGAGTCGATGTTTTCTTACTTGAGTTTTAGGTTTCATGAATTGTGGGAAACTTTACATTTTTGTGTGTAAGCAAACATAAAAAAACTGTAAGAGACTGTGCTTTCTCATGTCAGTGTAGTTACTAAAATGACTCTTCTTGGCCACCTTAATACAAAGTACTGCCCTACCAAGGAAAAGTGCAGTAATTACACCTGCACTGAAGCTGAGAAAAAAAGCCTTTAAAGTTGTCATACTGGCCAGTCAAACATGTTGTAGGTATAAGAGTGGTGATGTTTATGTGTGCTTTCTTAATAGGAAGAAGCAAGAGATTTGGTCACAAGACAAAGGAGGTGCTATAAAGCCAATTTCCAGTCTAAACTCTAAAGTTTAAAGTTTAAAACTAAAGTTTTAAACATAATATGTAGTTACTACCTTTTGGTTTTATAGGGCAGTAGATATGGCTACATTGAGTGATTTGTCACCGTTTGTATCTATTTGTTTTTCAACCTGGGCTATAGACTGCATAGGGCAGATGTTCAGACTCCACAGCACAGCGTGAAGGGTGTCTTGTTGCCTGCAGTGGTCTTGTCCTGCCAAAACTGTGCTGGTTGGAGGAGGGTGTGCTCTCTGGCCAAATCAGTGCTAAAAGGGATGCCCAGAACACTAACATTGTGAGCCTATTCTACAGAGAAGGTGAAATATTTTAGTTCTGACTGCAACAAGCTAGTATAGTGTTGCTCAACATGACCAGGACGACTGCTGTGCTCAGTTGCAATGTGCTTCTGACCCGGTGCCTGTGCTGTGCCTGTGGGACTGTGTGTGTGTGGGTGTATGTGTGTGTGTGTGTGTGAGAGAGTGTGTGTTTGTGTGTGTGTGTGTGCATGTTTGTGTGTGTGTGTTTCTGTGTGTGTGTGTGTGTGTGTGTGTTTGTGTGTGTGTGTGTGTGTGTTTGTGTGTGTGCATGTTTGTGTGTGTGTGTTGTATAGTGCATGTGTGTGTTTCTGTGTGTGTGTTTCTGTGTGTGTGTGTTTAGGAAAGCGATAATTGGCTAAATGCCAGTGTGGGGGTCCAGGGGA
>CM050199.1:22120000-22125000 GCA_027475355.1 Coilia nasus
TGCCACCCGCCTCCTCTGCCCTGCCCGGCTCCTGTGCCAAGCAATCACCCCCTCCTCACCTTCCATCCCTCCATCCTCCACCCACTCAAGTCTCCACCCTCCAGACCTCCAGACCTCCACCCTACCCCACTCTCCATCCCCAGTCCACCCGTCTGTAGTGCCAGTGTGCATAGCAATCAACCTCCCGCTTCAACCCTTTATCCTCCATCCTCCACACCACTCAAGTCCCCACCCTCCAGACCTCCACCCTACCCACTCTCCATCCCCACTCCACCCGTCTCTAGTGCCAGTGGGCATAGCAATCACCCCCTCAACCCTCCAGCACACCCACCCTTCAGTCTCCATCCTCCACCCCACTCAAGTCTCCATCCTCCATCCCTCCATCCTCCTCTCCACTCCACTCAGCTCAGCAGCCAAAGCCTCCGACCACATTCTGCTGATTGAGCCTGCGGTCTGGCACCCTCCATTCCCAAACAGCATGCAAAAAGCACACACACAGAAACACACACACACACACACACTTACACACACACACACTTACACACTTACACACACAGTTAGGCAGACAGACAAACAGCCGCACACACAAAACACACAGACAGAAAGGCAGATGGACAGACACACACACACACACACACACACACACACACACACACACACACACACACACACACACACACACACACACATTGCAGACTGACTCATGAGGGATTCTTCTCTGTCTGAATGTTGCACTAGGTCTAGGAAGCTCAGTAATGAGTTTGTTAGTTTAATTGGCCACTGTTAATTTGACTTCTTCCACGTCTGCCATGGATCTGAAGTACGTGTTGAGTTATAGCTTGTCATCCAGCCCTTCTTAACAATCGCAGGGGGTCTGACTGGGAGAGGAAGAGGAATCATTAAAGAAACGGAGATGATGACGATAATGATGATGATTATGATGATGATAATAACTTAATGCTTATGCAGGTATGCCTGTACTTCATTCCGACACCCTCATCTGAATAACAATGACTACATTTCATGACCTTACATGCTCTGGTTGATCAGAATGAATGCTAACATTTTTGACTGCTAGCCAAGGCCTCTGTGGGACTCTCTGTTAAGCTTTGGTGTTGCTTACAAACTTTCTGTCTATTTAATTTTACAGCTTGTCTGGGGATTATGGAAATCAGCATGTAGCCATAACAAGGCTAAAGAGAACATGCCGTGTCAGGACTCTTTGAAGTTCTTCTACAATATCACGGGGCTCAGTGGCTACCGGCACACTGAATGTAAACTTTTGATGTGTTGTGTTTGAGTCAGACAGACAGACAGACAGAGAGACAGACAGACAGACAGACAGACAGAGAGACAGACAGAGAAAGAGGGGGGCAGAGATAGAGGGAGGGGGACAGAAAGAAGAGAGAGAGAAGTAGAGGTAGACGGGAAGGGAAATAGAGCCAGATAGAAATAGAGAGAGGTAGAGAGAATAGAAATAGAAAGAGAGAGAGAGAGAGAGAGAGAGAGAGAGAGAGAGAGAGAGAGAGAGAGAGAGAGAGAGAGAGAGAGAGAGAGAGAGAGAGAGAGAGAGAGAGAGAGAGAGAGAGAGAGAAATACAGAGAGAGAGGAAGATAAAGAGAGAGGGAGAGGAAGAGAGAGGAAGGGAGGGATTGAATGTAGTTGGTGAGCTTGACTGACAGTTTATGGCCAAAAATATTGCTGAGTCATGCTTCCCCAGCCTTACTGAGTCAGCGCAGTGTGAAAGCCTCTGCCTCTGCCCCTGCCTCGCTCTGCTCCTCCAGCTGCCTCAACAGCCTTAATCCTCTTTAACTGATCACAGCAGGGTTTTAAATACCACTCCATGTCCTGTTATTAACCTCCTGCTCTTCAGTGCCACACACACAGACACACATACACATGCATACACACACATGCACACACATACTTGCTACTTGAGAGAGTGCACATGGACATCCACATTCACTTCCACAGTCACACAAACTAAACGTCAGACAAGAGTGTGTGTGTGCGTGTGTGTGTGTGTGAGTGTGTGTGTGTGTGAGAGAGAGAGAGAGAGAGAGAGAGAGAGAGAGAGAGAGAGAGAGAGAGAGAGAGAGGAGAGAGACAGAGAGACAGAGAGACAGAGCGAGAGACAGAGCGAGAGACAGAGCGAGAGGCAGAGAGCAAGAGAGAGAGACAGAGCGAGAGGCAGGGAACGAGAGAAAAAATCACCCTCTTTAGAAGCTTGCTTGAGGTGGAAGTGTGCTTCTGGAACTCAAACAGCAGCAAATGTCATAGCGCTCGCACACGCCTGCATGGCTAATCATGCGTTATTGACACTGGCCGAGCATCTGCTTGTGGCATTCAGGAGGACCCGCAGTGGAAAATGCCACCAGGCAGACAGGCACACACAAATGGCAGAGAGGCCTTACTGATGCGGTGTATACTACATCTTCACTTTACATACTACATGTATTTGGTAGGAAATATTATATTATATTATATTATATTATATTATGTTATGTTATGTTATGTTATACTATGTTATGTTATGTTATGTTATGTTATGTTATATTATATTATATTATATTCGATTATATTATATTATATTATATTATATTATATTAATTATATTATATTATATTATATTATATTATATTATATTATATTATATTACATTATATTATATTATGTTAAATTATATTATATTTGTGAAAATTGCACTTCGTACAAGCATCTGCATTGCAATTCGTTCGCTCCACGATCGCTTCAAACAATCGCTACTGCATGTTACATTTACCCTTTTTACCAAAACCAGTAGAAAGTAGACCAATAATGTCTTTCACCTTCGACAAAAATTCCTCAAGCATTTTTTCTTGTTCTGGCTTTATATCCTCGATTTGAACGCTTGAGCTCAACGTCATCGTTTTCAGCCCCTCCTTCTTTTTTTTGCATGGCCTGTCCACATTCAGAGACGGACTGAACCAAAACTTGTGTCTATGCTCCCTGACGCAGTTGCTGGAGGTAAATGAAATAGAGAGGAGACACTAGTCGGCGCTAGCCTGGTGAAAATACCATTCTGCAAAATGCAGGTAACACTAAAATAGGGCTTGATGTCATTCACCAACAGCCACCAACCCCTTTACAAAAGCACACAGTGAGATACCCACTTAATCTTCATTACTGTGTTTCCCTTCTCTCTTCCATCTCTCTCTCTCTTATTCTCTCTCTGTCCTCCTCTCCTTCCCTCTCTCTATCTCTTGCTTATTGTCTCTCTCCCTCTCTCTTTTCTCTCTCTCCCTCTCTCTCTTCACTCACTCTTTATATCTCTTGCTTCTATATCTCTCACTCTCTCTTTTCTCTCTCTCTTTCTCTCTCTCTCTCTCTCTTATTCACTCTCTCTCAGCCTGCCTGTCTTATACATCTTCTTAGCTTAGGTTTACAAATGGCAATCTAAATATTCTGTGACCTTCTTCTGAAGTTGCTAAATTGCATTTGGACGGCAGCACCTCTTAGAAAGGCCATGCATCACTCAGGACAACAGTAAAAGGATGATGGAGGTAAATTCTGTCCTCGCATAACCGAGGCACTTACAGTAACCTCACTAACATCACTATGTATAGGAGGAGGTTGAGGAGTTGGGCCCAAATGGAGCAGGTGTGGCCCCCAGACAGAGCCACATTTACAGGCATGATTAAGCACCCATCTCCCTGCACTCCTCCATCCATCCATCCAACCCTCTCTCTCTCTGTCTCTCTCTCTCTCTCTCTCTCTCTTTCCCTCCTTCTCTCTCTCCATTTCTCTCCATCCCTACCTGTCTTTATCTCTCTCTCTACTCTCTCCCCCTCAGTCTCTCCTCTGCTCCTCTCTCTTTCCCTCTCTCTCTCTCTCTCTCTCTCTCTCTCTCTCTCTCTCTCCCATCTCTCTCCCCATCTCTCTCTCCGTCTCTGTCGCTGTACCCTGCTCTGTGGGGCTGTCTGACTGTGGCAGACATGATTGTGTGATTGTGTTGGTTGGGCTGGGGGCCCGAGCAACTCGCAGTGCAAATGAGGCCTCATTTCTCACACACTGTCTGGCAGTGATGCGACACTTGCTCTTCCTCTCTTACCCTCCCTCCTTCCCTCCCTCCCTCTCTCTCTGTTCCTCTCTCCCTATCTCTCCCTCTCTCTCTGCTGTGCTACCAGATTTTGTATTAGCCTAAGCATGGCCCCTTCCTGACAGAATGCTGCAGAGAGGAAGAGGACAGAGAGAGAGATAGGGAGAGATAGGAAGACAGAGATAGAGACAGAAAGGGAGAGATAGCGAGAGAGGGGGGAAGGGAGAGAGAGAGAGTGACAGAGAGAGGGAGAGGAAAAACGAGTGAGGGGAATTCATATTCCTATTGCAAAGTGACTTTTAACGGGGGTGTGACAGTGAAGTCGTACATCCCATGCACAGACAGACCGCAGACTCTCAGCCATGTCTGAGTAGCTGCAATGAAATCTGACATGAGAAGAGCACACACGACCGACATCACCGCACAGCACCACAATTAAAGTCAACTTCCAACCCACCTCACACACGGCAGCACACACAAAACTCCAGCAGGCTTTACATATATCCACTTACCACTTATATACACAGACATACACACACTGACATATGTGTGCCAAGGGTGGAGATGACCTTTGCAAAATGTAAACCTTTACCCGCCACTGACGAATAAATGATAAATTCACCAGCCACTCAAAAGTAAATTGTCATTCTGTGTCTGAAATCAACATGCCACTTTCATATTTTACTAGAAGTGTGTTGGTGGCTGGTGCCAATGTCCATCCTGATGTGTGTGCAAGGTTACATAGAGTGGACATGTAATACACAAGGACTCTGATGAAGAAGTAGCATTGAAATGTTAGTCCACTTTTTTGCTTTGCACCTAAATTAAAATGTGCATCTCTGAATTGCTCCGAATTGTTATTTTTTATGATGAAATTAAGAATATTACACACTACTATGCCCAGCACCTTCACATGGGTACA
>CM050199.1:22130000-22137500 GCA_027475355.1 Coilia nasus
CGCTCCATCGCTCAAAGTTCAACCAGACAGCTCCGCTCTAAGACCGCTCTCCGCTCACCTAAAATTTCATTCTGCTCCGGTGAAATCGCTCCACGCTCGCTCAAATGAGGGAGCAATGGCTAACATTTTCCACCGAATTGCATCTGGGACACGCTGCCCCAATGTGGCCTGAACTAACGCGCAGCGTCTTTGTTAGCCTGTTGATTGAAACCCTTTAAAACTTCTTTTCCAAAAATCATGTAACAGATACAAATAATTTCATTGTGTGATCAATAACTCACATGGTGTATCCTCTTAATTGACCCTGTCATAGTATTTTTTATTTGCTTTGAGCGTAAGCTGTCATATTTGGCTGAACAGCATATTTTTCTAAAAAAAATACGTTACTATTTTAATGAAACACATGGAACAGCACGAATGTACTCCTTAATTATCATAATATTAATAGGCAAAAAACTACAAAATGTGACATGTCAGACATGTATTTTGAGGAAATGTAGCCTATCCTATAATATAAAGAAGTCCCAGCAACCGCAGCATCAACAAAAAAATAGAACGTATTTATTTGAAACCAACACAAGTGTGAACATCCACGTTTTGAACCAAACTCCATCTCTCAACAATCTCTGTAGGCTAACCTTTGAAGGCACACGTGAGTCTGTGTAGACACGCCCCAGACTCGGTATCGGAGCGGAACTGGAGCGAAACAGAACCCACCGCTCGGGCCTTTGGATTAAAATCCCGCTCCGCGCTCCCGAATATATTTCGCACGCTCCGCTTCCCGCTCGCTCCGTGCTCCGCTCCGCTCACATGCTCTGGTGTTGTGCGCGTGTGTATGAGTGTATGTATGTGTTGTCTGTGTGTGTGAGCATGTGTGTATATGCGCACATGTGTGTGTGAGTTTGTGTCTGTGAGAAAGAGAGCCTGTGTGTGTGTGTGTGTGTGTGTGTGTGTGTGTGTGTATGTGTGTGTGCCGTGCGCGTGTGTGCACATGTGTGTATGTGTGTAAAGACCTAGGAGGCCCATGAGGGGGAGGGAGATGCGGAGGAGGTGGGTGGGCTGTGAAGGGGGGATCTGAAGCTCTCCTAGAGGATGGGCATTTTAGAGGAGGAGGACCGTGGGGAGAAGAGAGGGATGAGGAAAGAGATGGAGGTGGAAGTGATGATTAAGAAAGAGGGAGAGAGACAGAGAGAGAGAGAGCTGTGGGAACAGAGAGACAAGCGAAGGAGGAAGAAAAACATATTGTGAAATACAGAGAGGGAAAGAGAGAGAAAGAGAGAGGGAGAGAGTGAGACAGAAAAAGAGAGAGGAAAGAGAGAGCAGGAGAGAAAAGTGGGAGAGAGAGGAGGAGAGAGAGACAGAGAGCGCAAAAGATAGAAAGAGAGAGCAAGGAGAGGGAGAGGAAGAGAGGAAGAGAGGCTGTGGTGTCCTACTTAGAGTGGCGGCTCTCGCAGGTCCCTAGGGACAGCCACAGAAGGCAGGGACAGATAAATAAAGACAGAGGGAGAGGGAGAGAGAGAGAGAGAGAGAGAGAGAGAGAGAGAGAGAGAGAGAGAGAGAGAGAGAGAGAGAGAGAGAGAGAGAGAGAGAGAGAGAGAGAGAGAGAGGGGGGGGGGGGGGAGGGAGAGAGAGGGGGGGAGAGAGGGGGGAGAGAGAGAGAGAGAGAGAGAGAGAGAAGGGAGAGAGAGAGAGAGAGAGAGAGAGAGGTAGGGAGAGAGAGAGGGAGATATAGGGAGAAAGAGAGGGGGAGAGAGAGAAAGAGAGAGAGAGAGAGAGGGGGGGGGGGGTGGAGAGGGAGAGAGAGAGAGAGAGCGGGAGAGAGCAGAGGGAGAGAGAGAGATGCAACGGGAGGAGGACATACACTGTACCGCAACATCCATCATACAGACAAACTCCCAGATATGATCTCAACCAATACACACAAATAGAGAAGCAAACACTCACTGTGTCTCTCTCTCTCTCTGTCTCTCACACACACACACATACACACACACACACATACACACACACACACATACACACACACACACACACACACACAAACATAAAGGCAGGTCTGACTGCTTTGCCTCTCTTTGTCCCTTTTTTTTGTTGTGGAATTTACAGCATGTTCTTCAGTCCTCCAGCGCCTCGCCCTGTGTGTGTGTGTGTGTGTGTGTGTGTGTGTGTATGTGTGTGTGTGTGTGTATGTGTGTGTCTGTGTGTGTGTGTGTCTGTGTGTGTGTGTGTGTGTGTGTGTGTGTGAGTGTGTGTGTGTGTGTGTGTGTGTGTGTGTGTGTGTGTGTGTATGTGTGTGTTGTGTGTGTGTATGTGTGTGTCTGTGTGTAAATTGAACACCCGGCCGCAGTAAATCACACTGATTGACCGCGCTGCTGAGTGCCGGTGCCCAATCTACTGGCCTCCGAGTCAAGCCCCCTGTCTGCCCCCGCTGGCTTTATAAATCAACACTACGTGTTTATCTCACACACACACACACACACACACACACAAAGGCTACTGTAAAACACTAGTTCTACGGATGCCGATAGGACAGCTTAGCATAATACTACTTTTCTCTTTCTCTAAGTCTATGTCTCTGTCTCTGTCTCTCTCTCCCTCTCTCTCTCTCTCTCCCCTGTCTCTCTCTCTCTCTCTAATTCTCTCTTTCCTCTGAACTCTCACATCTTCAAGCCTAAAATGGAACTCCAGTTGCCTGCAACTTAGCTTTTTTTATGAATACCATGACCTAGATGAATGGGAACCTTCACAAACATAATACTCTCTCTGTCTCTGCCTCTCTCTGGAATAAAAAATTGCTTTGTCAAGGAGTTCTTCCTTCTGATCGTTTCCCCAGATTCAATAAGAGCTGTGGCAAAAAGCTTGTCTGATAACATTCGGTTGCTATGAGGTCTCCGTGGCAACCCTGCCCCAGCTTACCCTGGTGGTCCGAGGATGGAGACAGTTGCTATGGGGCGCGCGTGTGAGTCGGACCTCAATGAGGTTATCAGGGTTGCGTCCAGGCTTGTTTGGACCTTCCGGAACATTCCGCAATAATCGTGGCATTGCTGTTCACCACCTCTGTACACTTTGGTGTCTTATCTGATAACACTCAATCTCACCGTAACCTTTTTTAACCTTTTCTACCCCCCATCTTTCCTACTTGTTTATATATTTTTTTCGCTTCATTACTTACTTATATACTTATTCACTACAATACTTATTTCCCTAAATATATATTTATAAATATACTTACATGCTTACCCAGCTAAATACTTACTTACTTACTTACATACGATACCCTACAGTACAGGCTAGAAGTTTGGACACACCTTCTCATTCAATGCGTTTTCTTCATTTTCATGACTAGAATAGTTATTTCACACTTTTTTGTTGAGTACATAATTACCTCCAAGGAGCGTATATTTTTGCCGGCGTTGGTTTGTTTGTTTGTCTGTCCATTAGTTTGTTTGTTTGTTCGTTTTTTTGTTTGTTAATAGCATAACTCAGAAAGTTCTTGACGGATTTTGATGACATTTTCAGGATAGATCAGAAGTTGGCTAACTTACAACTGATTAGTTTTTGGTGGTGATCCGGATCACCATCTGGATCCAGGGTTTTTTTTAATGGATTCTTAGCCATTGCGAGATTTGGACATTTTTGCACATGACTCTACAAATAATGCTCAGAATGCTCGTTTACCCATCAAACATGTGTTCATTCACAGTTTTCATGCTTTCAGTCAGAATCTACAATGTAAAAAGTCATGAAAATAAACAAAATGCATTGAATGAGAATGTGTGTCTAAACTTTTGGCCTGTAATGTTTTATTGATTTTGAGTAATCAGTGACAGCCTACACAAATTTGGAATGACAGGTGACACACTCACAAAGGCACACACACCTGCACACACACACACACACACACACATATACATACACACACACAAACAGGGAACCCACCTGGGGTGATGGCGACGCCATTGCCGTTGACGACGGGCCTCTCCTCCTCCTCGTCCTCGGGCGGGTCGATGCCGGCCTTCTCCATGTTGCTGACGGACTTGTTGCGGCGGCGCTTGCCCTGAGAGCTGGGTCTGGCGCCCGGCAGCAGACGCTCTGTTACATCCAGCAGCAGCGGCGTGGGCTCGCACGGGGGCTTGGGCGTCCCGTAGTAGTTATCTACACACACACACACACACACACACAAACACACACCAAACATAGACATCAAAACACACACGCACATGTACACACGCATGCACACACACACACACACACACACATATACACACAAACACACACGCCAAACACACACGCATGCACACAGACACCAAACACACACACACCCATGTACACACGCATTCACCCACATACCAAACACACATGCACATGTACACATGCATGCACACACACACACAGACAAACACAGACACATATACACACAGACACACACACACACAAAACACAGACATCAAAACACACACATGCACACACACACCAAACACACATGCACATGTACACAGATACACACAGACAGACACACACACACACATGCCAAACAAAGACCAAACACACATGTACACATGCATGCACACACAGTCAAACACAGAAACAGATACACACACACATCAAACACAGACACCACACACACACACACACACACACACACACACACACACACGTACATACACATGCACACACACAGACAAACAGACACAGACGCAGACAGACAGAAAGACAGACAGACAGACACACACACACACACACACACACACACACACACACATATGCACACACCAACCACAGACACCAAACACACACACACACACGTATCAAACATGCACAAACACATAGACAAACACACACACACACACACACACACACATGTATCAAACATGCACAAACACATAGGCAAACACACACACACACACATACACACACACACACACACACGCATTTAATTGCTTTTAATTTAATTGGATCTGAAGGCAAGCAAGGAACACAATATCCAAATACTTCACTGACAAATGTGACATATACTGTATAGTAGGCTCAAACTGAGTACTTAAACTTAAACATGTCCTTCTTTTAATGTAGCACTCAGCCCTCAAGGATGAAGGATGACTGTGTTGCTATGAGCAACAGTTCCAGAGTTCAGAGAGTATGGCTGCTCCTTGTGGTGAAATTGACTTCATCTGACATGCCAAACCCTTGCAATTCTGTGGAACTGCTCTATGTTTCTTCAACTTTAAGACCATAATGCACACAATGGTTTTAAAAGGTGAGATGAGAACTGGCCTTTTGTCTTAGGGAACTTGCTACTGATGGACAAGGGCCAAGTGGCTAGAGGGCATCTGCATCACTGACCACAATGGCCCCAGAAATAGAAAGATAATTAACGCCATCTGTTTTTTTATGAGAAGGCGAAATTAGCGTAACTGCTTAACTGCAGATTTCTCTGTGATCTGTGCAATACCTCTCTCAGCCCCCGTACCTCTCTGAAGGTTTTCTAACTGAACACTGTGAGGTCCTGCCAAAAACCTAAGGATGACTGCACTTTCATTTTGTGTAAGAAGATGAGGACCCAAGAGATCTGTATCCACTGGAATTAAAAGTGACTGGCCGTGCGCTTTCAATTTCTTTCAGATATATTACACTTCCTGAAATATGATTAAAAAGCATGAGGTATGAAACACAATGAGAAAAAAAGTGATTTAAACACTATGCCCTCCTACGTTTGGAAACAACAGGTAGCATAAATATCTGCCCACACACATCCACACAGCTAAACTGAACAACAGCAAGCACATCAGCGTTTAAAGTCTTCAATAGCAATGACAAGAAAAGATCGACAGCTGTTAGATAGCAATTGACAAAATAATCACAAAACAATTTGTCATAAAACATAACAGACCATATCTTCTGTGAGAACTGAAGACTCAGTTGCATGTTGAGGATGTCACCATGGCGATACATCCTGTCAGGCACATCCATAACCATATGGCCAGGCAATTATCTCTAGAACACCCATCTGCATGATGCATTGTGTTTAGAGACATATATACCATACATGATATGGGTAAATGAATGCATAACTGACCTGAATGCCTAATGCATGCCTTGGTGGGAAGGCAGAGGCAAAGACAACAGCTAGCACACAGCCACGGCTCAAAATCAGCTGTGCACGTGACATGCGCATGGGGTGCAAGTGTGTGTGGAGAGGAGAGGAGAGGAGAGGAGTGTGTCTTTTATCCCATTCCCATGAGCCGTCACACAGGCCTGATGTAGATGGTGTATGGGTATGGATGTGATGGTTGTGTTTGGAACCTAAAGGGACCTAAAGGGTCTAAAGGGATACACAGTCACATAGAGCTGAAGATCTTTGCCCGAGCCCGACTGGACCCAACGGGACCCGACCAGTTCGGTCGGGTTTGAGCTTAGTTTCTATCATTTTACACGGGCTCGGGCCGGGTTCAGGCATGCGGGCCAAGTGCGCGGTAACTGAAAGGTCAGGTGATTGGTTTCAATGAGCTGGAGACGCAAGATGCAAAAATGGATGCTGCGGAGGTGAAAAGGAGGCTAGCCAATGTTAATTATTTCTTCCAAATTACATGTTTTTTTTCAACTTTGCACGTACAAGATGAGTATAAATGTCTCATTCTTGACAAACGGCAAAAGATCTGTACTGTATGCATGCACATATTTGAATAATGTGGGGCTATAAACGGGTCCGGGCTTTAGAAAAACTGTCAAGCGCCGGCTCCGGGTCGGGCTCAGGCTGAATTCTATTGGGCTCGGGCCTTGTTGTGGCTAACTTTTAGGACCCGATTAGAGCTCTACAGCCAAAGCCCACTGTGTGCCTGTGGAGGGGAGCAGACCATGGAGCCCATTACTCAAGCTTGCCTTCTCCAAAAAACTAAACAAAGGACTGGTCACTCTTCACACTGCAGATCAAGAGGCTACTGCCTGGCTTAAGGACTTTTCCTTTATTAAAAAGACAGTTTTTACAGGTAGTACATTGCGGTAGTTTCTGGTCACGGTCATGTTAAAAGTCCATGCCAACTCTATCATGTTTTAACATACCCAAAGTTCATTTTACACTGCATTTCGCCTTCTGCGAGTGTTGCAGATGTGTTTCGAGTAAGACAAATGGTTGATGGTTGCGAGTGTGTGTGAGTGGAGAGGAGTGTGTGTTCATCCGTTTCTCATTAGCCCTAACACAGGCATGGGGCGCCCAGGTTTGTGCCTTCATTTAAGCCTTCATTTATGCTCCATGATGGATGCATGCTTCACAAATGTTGATTCCTGCAGTGCTGATGATGATTGACGCATTTGGCAAAGCACTGCTACACATGCTGCACGGCAGATAATTTTGAATCGTGTTCCCACACACACATTCACAGACACACACAGACACACACAGACACACACACACACACACACACACACACACACACATACACACACATGCCAGTGGGCACAGAGGCACTTTAGGAACTTCAAACGCAATGGCTTCTTGGAGGC
>CM050199.1:22147500-22150000 GCA_027475355.1 Coilia nasus
GTAGAAGAGCGAGGTGGGGAGAGAGAGAGAGAGAGAGAGAGAGAGAGAGAGAGAGAGAGAGAGAGAGAGAGAGAGAGAGAGAGAGAGAGAGAGAGAGAGAGAGGAGAGAGAGCGGCGGAATAAAAGAGGGTTGAGCAGATAATGGATCTCTAATGCACACACTCTCACGCGTACACTATGCGTAAAGGCCACACACACAAAGGGAGATCTTTCAGTCCCGACATCCTAAACAACACATCTGATGTCTTCATTAATAAACACTGCCTTCCTTTAGATCACACACACACACACACACACACACACACACACACACACACACACACACACACACACACACACACAAAAACACACAGACAAACATACAGACAAACACACAGACACACACACACACACAGATACACACAAACACACACACACACACACAGATACACACAAACACACACACACACACACAAACATACAGACGCATACAGACACACACACACACACACACACACACACACACACACACACACACATAAAAGGCCACAGACAGAAAGATGAGCTCTTTCAAAGCGACTGTGTGGGCAGGACTGCTTTGGTGTGACCAGATGAATCAGTCTCCACATGCTAAACAACACATCTCATGTCTCCTTTATTAAACGCTGCCTTCCTCCGGCTCACACACACACACACACACACACACACACACACACACACACACACACACACACACACACACACACACATACACATATCCCTTTGGCACATCACCTTTGGTACGACACAGACATACCCACACATAATTAAAAGCAGCAATTACAGGCACGCACCCGCGTGTACGCGTACACAGGTTTAGAAGTCAGGGAGAGCAGCATGAACTGGAAACTTCTCTGATTACCTCCACCCACACAACAGCAACACACACAGACCCCAACCCTTACCCAGACCCCAGGCACACGTACACACACACACACACACACACACACACACACACACACACACACACACACACACACACTCCACCCACACAACAGCAACACACACAGACCCCAACCCTTACCCAGACCCCAGCCACACGTACACACACACACACACACATATACACACAGACACACACATACACACACACACACACACACACACACACACACATACACACAGCGGCAACACATATAGCCCCCAAACCTGACCCAGACCGTTCCCACACACACGCACACACACATAAACACACACACATATACACACAATGGCAACACATATAGCCCCCAAACCTGACCCAGACCGTTCCCACACACACACACACACACACTCAGAAACACACAAGCACAGCGGCCACACATATAGCCCCCAAACCTGACCCAGACCCCCCCCCCCCCCCCCCACAACACACACACACACACACACACACACACACACACAGACATCCTATCAAAAAACATATAGCGCAGTGGTGTCTTGGACCACACCTGATTACGGCCCACTGACATGCACACACTACCCACATGCATTATCACATTCTGATACACAGTTGCTTGCATATACAAACACTACCACATTCCAAAAAAAGCACACTCGATAACATAACACACATACCAACATGAACACACACACACAGCCATCCATACAAACTCTCTCTATCTCACACACACACACACACACACACACACACACACACACACACACACACACACACACACACACACACACAAAACACATTTATAAACACAGTCTCTGTCTCTCTCTCTCTCTCTCTCTCTCTCTCTCTTTCTGTCTCTCTCTTTCTTTCTGTCTCTCTCTCTCTTTCTGTCTCTCTCTCTCTCTGTCTCTTTCTCTCTGTCTCTCTCTCCCTCTGTCTCTCTCTCTCTCACACACACACACGCCCACATGTACGCACGCACGCACACACACACACACACACCATACATCCTGTACAAAAGCCTGACTCACTTCCTAATCCACTGACACACCAATTCCCACACCTGCCAATTTGCTGTCATAGCTGTGCTCCCCTCTCATGACTCCCCTCTCAGTAATTAGGCACCGGCCTGTAGCCTGTATCCGGCAGGGCTGATGGTCTGATGGGACACTTGCTTTGGAGCCCTGAAACCGCTCACCAGTGCCACTAACATTTACCACTAAGAGTCCCTGCTGTGTTTTTTAGCAGGTTCAGATTACACGATTGTTTTTGTCTTCCACAATTCTGCCCTACAAAGCCAAAAGGCAGCAACTACATCTTGGGTTTAGACTGGAAATTGACTTTATAACACCTCTTTTGGCTTGTGACTAAATCGTTTCCTTCTTGCTATTAAGAAAGTACATAAAAGCATCACCACTACTATATGTACAAAGTGTTTGACTGGGAAGTATGCAAATGTCAAAGGCATTTTTTTAGTTTCTATGTTCGCGTAGTTACTGCCCTATAGGGGAAAATTGTCGTTTACGATTGACCATGTCATAATATAAGATCTTAGAACCACAAATGGTCTATGTGTCTTGGTCGGAAGACTTTCCACATTAC
>CM050199.1:22155000-22170000 GCA_027475355.1 Coilia nasus
TATTTGCAAATGCAATTTTTATTTATTTAATGATTTGTTGTTATTTTTTACAATAATCACAGGCCTATGTAATGCTTGCTAATCTGTCTCTAAATGTTACAGGCGCAGGCCAACTGTTTGGCGACTCCCTCTGAGCCCAATAAAGCGATTTTTAATTAGGCACGGTAATACCGTTTACCCGGGGAAAATGTAGAGAACGTTTAACGGTATCAACATTTGGCTCTGTGTTAGGTATTTTCGTGCCATTACTAAACACAGATGTAACAAGGGATGAGGAAATAAGACACACTGCCAAAAAAAAACAAAAAAAACCTGAGACACATTGCCAAAAAGGGTATTAGGGGACTGTAACAGCAGCATACAAAATCTTGCACTCATCTCACATCCTTATGCAGCGCAAGTGCTGGGATGGTTTGGGACGACCTACCTCAGTGAGACTCCCCGCTCTCCCGTCAGAGTATGATTATTTAATGAGTAAGGTTTTAATAGTCCGAACATCTTTGTCCGTTCTCACAACTCACGACTTCATCGCTTTCTCTCTCCCCCATCCCATCTGCCGCCCCCTGTGCCCCTGCCAAACCAAGACCACCGCCGGGCACGCTGCATCCCGACGAGGTTACCCCACGGACCCTCCCTCTCTCCCTACCTCCCTCCTTCTCTACCTCCCTCGCATGCTGGCTCGTCATTGCGTGACTAACAACAGCAGCCATCCGTTAAAGGCCATCTATCAAGCCAGGCAACTGGTGCAGTCTGCCGGGAGAGGGAGAGAAACAGATTCAAATGCCGCCACACTTTCAACTCTGGACTCTGTTCCAACTCCGTAGCTTCTGCCTTTGCCTCTGCCTCTGCCTCTGCCTCTGAATTGCTGGCACCTGAGAGGGATTGCATCTGTGATTGCTGTGGTGGCGAAACAGAGAGATGGATGGGCGAGGATTTGTGTAGAGCTGTGCTGCTACACTTTCATCCACTTCAGCACAAGATGGATAGCTCGGGCAAATATCTGTTTTCTGTGTACAGTGAGTGTTCACAGTTGTAAAGCGTGCTATAAGATGCTGCTCTCCATGTACACACACACACACACACACACACACACACACACACACGCAGCCCTCTGGAGACACCGGTGCTGTAACTCACCTAGCTCAGTTTTACAGTAACGAGTGTCCCTGATCAGGACTACAGCAAAGCACTGACACCAGAGAGAGAGTGAGAGAGAGAGAGAAAAAGAGAGAAGGGGGGCAGAGAGAGAGAGAGAGAGAGAGAGAGAGAGCGGAGGGACAGAGAAAGAGAGAGGGGGAGACAGAGAGAGAGAGGGAGAGAGAGAGGGAGGAGAGACAGAGAAAGAGAGAGAGAGTGAAAGAGAAAAAGAGAGAGGGGGTACAGAAAGAGAGAGAGAGAGAGAGAGAGAGAGAGAGAGAGAGAGAGGAGGGCAAGAGAGAAAGAGAGGAGGGACAGAGAGCGAGAGAGCAAGAGAGAGAGAGAGGGAGAGAGACAAAGGAGCATTTATATATAGACAGACGGAGACTGAGAGGGCTATTTATGCGCAGCTATATTATTTATAGCACTGAATAGATCTGACAAAGCCTGTGTTTATTTTTTCCATTTTTTTTTCCCCAGCATCCCACACAGAGGGTGAGCAGCATGCGACCCACTTAAGGCATCCTTAACCCATGCATCAACAGAGGCTAGGTAGCGGAATATCGCTCTGAATATTCCCACTTTGATCCCTGCCTGTGGTCCCATGTGGTCCGGAGCAGAATCTCAAGCTTAGTTAGACTCCATGGGATTCTCTTTGTTTGAGGGAGCTGATAGGCTCCGTGATGCGTGGCACTGTGCATTATAATAACCTCTCACATTGAACAGTGCCGCTTAGTGTTGAATGGCGCTGTACCTAACAGTAAGTGAGTGTGAATCACTCCATTTTAAACAGGTAAGAAAAAAACACACTGTAAACGCAGTCCATTTCTCATTTCAATTGATTCAATTTGACTCAGGTCTCTTACACAGAGTTTCTACACAATAAATGGTACTATAATGAAACAGGGTCCTTCACCTGAAAATTGGTTACAAAAAAAAAAACATAATGTGTGGAAATGGGCCTTTGTTAAGGCAGTCATGCAATTCAGCACTTAGGAAATTGCTCTCTCTCCCTGTCTCTCTGTCTCTCAGTCTCCCTCTCTTTCTCCCTCTCTCTCCCTGACTCCCTCGACTGTATCTCTCTGACTCTTTTTCCCCACACTCTCTCTTGGCTATAAGAAAAAGGAATACCAGAGACCAAGCATTTCCTCTATGGTGCATGTTACACTTAGCCAGAAAACAACAAAAAAAAGGGAAAAAAATTCAAATTTGTTGAACCCCGAGGCACACCTGGATGATGTTGCCAATTAGGGAACGCAAAGATGAACACACAGACACAGCCAACACCAAAACAAAATGCTTGTGTTCAACCCCCCAAAAAAAATCCTTATTGTGTTATGTCTGGCATGCGTGCGCTTTACTGGCTTAAGGTCGCCACCTCACCTTGATGCTCGCATATAGTCCTGTGAGGGGGACTTCGCAAAGCCCCACAGGTTACAAATTGTTGATTCGCTTCCCCCCCCCCCCCCGAGAGCCTGGACTGGAATCTCTCCTTCCACCTGCCTGCTCGACTCAACGTCATTGCGATGAGCAAATGAATCAACCCCCCCCCAGAACATGAGCAAAGGTGAATCAGGCTATTTTTAGACACTACACTTTTTCTTCCTTCTTTTTTTACCCTCACAGACTGACCTTTAGTAGCTACTGGACCGATGAATATGGATGGTGCATATGGATGTGTGTAAGTACTGTGTGTGTGTGTGTGTGTGTGTGCGTGTGTGTGTGTGTGCGCGAGTTAGTGTATGTGTGTGAGTTAGTGTGTGTGTGTAGCAAAAGACAGATGGTGGGTGAGCATATGCAAGGTCGGTGTGTGTACGTGTGCATGTGTGTATGTGAATGTATGTGTGCGTACACCCATGTGCCCATGTGTGCTATATGTAAGAAAGACAGAGAGTATGTGTGTGTTGGTATGTATGTGTGTGTGTGTGTGTGTGTGTGTGATGGGGGGGGGGGGACAGAGTGTGTGTGTATGTGTGTGTCTGCAAAATCTGACAGAGTGTGTGTGTATGTGTGTGTGTGTCTGCAAAATCTGCTGGTCAGAAGGGAGCCTGAGGCTGTGGCTGTGACTGCTGTCACTGTTCCCAGCGTGTGTGCCCCAGGGATCAGTGACACATCTCCCATCAATCCCTACAATGAATAGTCATGGGAGCAGAGAGATGGGGGTGGAGGAGTAGGCAGAGGGTAGAGAGAGGCATTGTGGGACATCTGGGAGCTGAGTTGAGTGCAGAGGAAGTGGGAGGTCCTCCCATGACTACTTAGGGTAGGGTGGCAGGAAGGAAGTGTACCCTAGTGGGAGGTGGGCGAGCTTGTCCCTCCCTCTGTTCCGTGTCATTCACAGAAAGGTTACTTCCTGATATGCATGAAAAACACTTCGTTCATTTCAGTTACACTTGCTCTCTCTTTTTCCTTCTCTCTCTCACACACACAGACACAAAACCGTGCACACACACAACTGTCTGTGTGTCTTCATGAGGATGACAGTTCGGTATAGGTGGGATGGGTAGTAAGGACAGGGTATTGGGTGTGTTATGTAAAGCCCTGAGTAATTATTGTTGAGCCTGTCCCTGCCTTCGTTTTCAAGCCCACCCCTTACACTTTTGCTCGTGCTAAGTAGAATAAAGAAAGACCTCACGAGGAACTGGAAATCTGACGTAATTTTATGGTACATGCCAATTTTGAAAAGGAAACCTTAAAAATATCACAATTTATTTTTTGTTCTTTCATGACATAAAAAATGGCATTTAAAAAACTTCTTCCCACTTTTTATTGTCAAAATAACTATGTTAAAAAATAGCTATCTGCAGCTCAACTGCACCACTGAAATATTGCCAAAATGTCCAAATAAATATTGTTTTCTCAGGTTTTAGATGGTGGGATGTCATATTGTCTTGGATGTCATAGCAACTGTTAAACATGTGTCATGTATCATTTTGTCTTTGCAATGGTACCAGAATCTCAACTCTGGGTCACTGTGACTAATTTTGCCAGATCTGGTCACATACGCACACGCATACTTGGGCAGTCTCTCTCTCACATTCACACTCTCACACACACACACACACACACACACACACACACACACACACACACACACACACACACACACACACACACACACACACACACACACACACACACACACACACACACACAAACACACACCCTCTCAGATTTTCTTCACCTCATTCTCTCTGTTGCTCACAAATGAACACAAACATACTGCAGCGCAAATAATTCAACGTGCAGTGTTTCATGCAGGGAAACAGATAGATGGAAAGATGGAAAGACACAAAGAGAAAGAGAGAGAGAGAGAGAGAGAGAGAGAGAGAGAGAGAGAGAGAGAGATGTAGGGAGGGAGAGAAGAGGAGAGACAGAATAAGAAAAGAGAAAGAGAGAGACACAGACACAAACAGAGAGACAGAGAATGAGAGAATGAGCTGTTGAGGGACTTGGCTGAGTCATACACCAGGAGCTGTGGGGGAGAATCCTGTGGCTGGCATTCAAGATAAAAGAAAGTTGGGAATGTGTGTGTTTGTTTTATGTGTGTGTGTGTGTGTGTGTGTGTGTGTGTGTGTGTGTGTGTGTGTGTGTGTGTCTATGTGTGTGTGTGTGTGTGTGCATACAAATGTGTGCTTGTGTGTGTGTGTGTGTGTGTGTGTGTGTGTGTGTGTGTGTGTGTGCATATAAATGTGTGCTTGTGTGTGTGTGTGTGTGTGTGTGTGTGTGTGTGTGCATATAAATGTGTGCTTGTGTGTGTGTGTGTGTGTGTGTGTGTGTGTGTGTGTGTGTGTGTGTGTGTGTGTGTGTGTGTGTGCATACAAATGTGTGCTTGTGTGTGTGTGTGTGTGTGTGTGTGTGTGGTTGTGTGTGGTTGTGTATGTATGTGTGTGTGTGCGTGTGTGTGTGTGTATGTGTGTGTGATAACTTGAGTACAGTGGGATACCTGAGAAGTGTGAGGCAGACAGCTCAGGGGTAGGTATCCTCTGCTACTAAACCCTCTGGCTGTGGTGGGTGTTTAGAGAAAAGCCTTAAGGGCACAACTCTCTTTCAGGCCACACACTCATGGGAGGGCAGCAACACTGAAGCTGGTTATAGGGTGTGTGTGTGTGTGTGTGTGTGTGTGTGTGTGTGTGTGTGTGTGTGTGTGAGAGAGAGAGAGAGGGGTGTGAGAGAGAGAATGTGTGTACATTTGCAATCCTTCCTCTTTACTGATCCTTCTGTTTTGTTTTAGTCTAATTTTAGACACAAGCACTTGAATTAGTAATAGGTGGTAAAAAAGCATTTGTTTTTGTATGTGTGTGTGCGCATGTGCATATGTGTGTATGGTCTGTGTGCGAGTGCATATGCATGTGAGTGTGTGTTTGCATGTGTGTGTGTGTGTGTGCGCACATGTGTGTGTTTGTGTGTGTGTGTGTGTGTGTGCGCACATGTGTGTGTTTGTGTGTGTGTGTGTTTGCTGTCCAGCAGACTTGAATAATGAACAGCTAGTTCCTCCGGTTCACACTTCTCTCCTCTGCCCTGGTGCTGTGCCAAAAATGATGTCCTCGTCATGACCATTACACCCTCGGCACATTTCCCCTGAGGATACCGCACACACACGCACTCACAACCTTCGTCCTCCACCATGATGACCCTTGGCTCATTACTATGACCTTCACTTAAGAGTTATCTCAAAAATGACAATGCACAGTATGTTTTACAAGCCCTTCAGGTTGCATATTCCTCCACCGCAGTGTGTGCACTTGACAAAAGTATTCTCGAGTGGGCCAATTTGGCTCGGCAGCAGTAGTCTGTTTCAGAGCACTGCAGGGGACCTGAAGTGTCCTTTGTAGTGCGCCTCAGGTAAAGGCTGCACTACGAAGTCAGACACTTTGTGATAATCACTCCACAGAAACTGAATGAGGGTCAAACACAGCTTATGAAAACTACAAGGTGAGTCGGTGGACTTCATCAAGGATTTAGGAACCCAAATAAGGTGTATGCTTTGCTATATTGCATTTTTGTAAATTGCAGCCCAAGTCTGTAATACCTTATTATTAAATCTTTTCCTTTTATGGGGTACTTTATCCCCCTTTATGTAATTTCATTTTGAATTTATTGATTTAATTTTGCACTGCTTTAGAGTTTTGTACCTTCAAGTTTCCATTTTATTTCCTCAGTTCATGAATTTCTAATTTATTTCCTCAATCTTGCTTTATTCCAACACTATCAACCATATTTGTTTAGCACCACACACCATAATGCTAGATAATGCTAGAAGAATATTGCAATTACCAAATCGTTTACATTCGCCCTGCCTCAGAAGAAAATATACAACTACAGGACAAGAGATCGCTCAGGTGCATTAGACAGAAGCAAACAGTTGAGCAGAACGTGTTCCTTTTGAACTGCTACGAATGAACACTTTTGTGGAAACATTCCAAATGGTCTGATTTAACTTTAACCCATAGCCCAGCATCACTGTATATTCGCTGGCAACTACCTCATCAGAGTATGTTAATGTTCACAAACTTTAACTGAGAATTTGAAACAAACTAAAAAATGTTCATAACAGTTTGCCTATGTTTGCAACCTCTAATAACAGAAATACAGTACCAATTAAACATTTGGACATGCTTTATCGTAGTTTTGTTAACTTTTGTTTAATGTTCCACATTGTAAATTAATACTGAAGACATCCAAACTATGAAAAAAACACATTCTGGAGCTGCTTCCCTCCCACCCACAGTCCACTCAGCACATAGATGGAAGTCATCAGTATTCATTTACAATGTAGAAAATAAAATAAAGAAAAACTATTGAATGAGAAAGCGTGTCCAAACGTTGGACTGGTACTGTATGTTTACCTACAGCCCCAAGGGTCCACTCACCCCAACCCTGTCTCGTCCTCTTGCAGTGCTCTGAGCTGTTCTGTGTGTGTGAATGGGTGTGTGTGTGTGACCATGTGAGCTTCCCTCCTCATGCTGTCAGCTTAGAGTGCGGCTGCTGCTGCTGCTGTGTGTGTGTGTGTGTGTGTGTGTGTGTGTGTGTGTGTGTGTGTGTGTGTGTGTGTGTGTGTGTGTGTGTGTGTGTGTGTGTGTGTGTGTGTGTGAGTAGGGGGAGTCCTCCTTGTGCTGTCAGGTTAGAGTGCTACCCTGTGTGTGTGTGTGTGTGTGTGTGTGTGTGTGTGTGTGTGTGTGTGTGTGTGTGTGTGTGTGTGTGTGTGTGTGTGTGTGTGTGTGCGCGTGTGTGTGTGTGTGTGCACGTGTGTGTGTGTGTGTTTATGTGTGTGTGTGTGAGTAGAGGGACCCTCCTTCTGCTGTCAGGCTAGAGTGCTGCTCTGTTGGTGCATGCTTTGGGACTGTGTGTGTGTGTGTGTGTGTGTGTCTTTATGTGTGTGTGTAAGTAGGGGGAGCCCTCCTCGTGCAGTCAGGATAGAGTGCTGCTCTGTTGGCCTGTGCTGTGTGTGTGTGTGTGCGTGTGTGTGTGTGTCTGTTGGTGCGTGCTGTGGGGCTGTCACAGGCCCTGCCGTCCGTCCCAAGCAGACGGTGATTGATGATGAAGATGAGTTGGGACGGCAGCTAGCTCAGAGGGGGTCTGCTCAAGGACGACAAGCCGGAACCCAGAGCTCTCTGGGTGAGGAACCCCTCACCATGGGGCTCTGTGGGCGAACTTGTTATAAGGATCTAGCCACAGATCCCCACTGTTACGACCGCCTGGCTCGAAGGCAACCACACGCAGACGTAAAAACCATTTAAAGTATTTATTAAAGAATAAATAAAAATGTGTATGCGAAGTCAGTAAGGTGTTAGTAAAGCAAAAGTGAGGCGAGAAGTATGTCTAGGGGTGTCCAAAACAACTCCAAAATGCCAGAGGAGGAAGGGAAGCTCTGCCAGAGTGGAAAGCAGGCCTCTTTGTACCCATTCCACTTAAGGTTACCACCCACACCTGCACCTGATCACCTGCTCAAGAACAGGGGGACAAAGACACAGGTAGAAAGTGGGCGGGGCTAACGACAGGCCGGCAGGGGTGTCACACCACGTTTTTCCCCAGAAAGCTGGATATAACTCAGCCAGACACAAACGGAAAGTGCTGTTCTTTGTTTATTACAATGAAGGATACTATGAAACAACATACTGTAGGATGTACACAGTCTGTAGTACTTCACTGAGTAATACAAATACAATCCTTGTATGTTGGATACACATACACACATGCACACAGCCTACACACACACACACACGCGCGCGTGGAAGGATGTATTAGAAGGGTGAGGGGGCAACCAAAAGTGACGTTATTGTAGGATGATCATTACAGTGTGCCACAGGACAGGGGACAGTCATGGGTGGGGAGTGGGGTGGTGTTAGTGCAGGAGGGTATTTTATTTGTGAGTTTCATTTCACTTGGAATTCAATATTCATTTTATTATGCAATATTATAGCAGTATTTGCTATCTGAAGCTGAGAAGTCCCCTTTGCATATAAGATAGTGAAGCTAAAGGATAGCATGTGGAATAGAAGAGAAGTTATACAAGACAGACACTGGAGAATATCCAACAAGGTAAAAGCAAGCATTTTGCCTCCAAGGGCCTGGACAAAAGGGTACCATCCTGAGCCTGTCAGATCCCATCTGATGACGAATGCGGTGCAAGATCGTCCTTGGTTATGTATACACGTCAAACCCGCCTTGGCTTGGCACGTGGACGGGCCATCTGGGAACACCAGATGTTATAGCTTCAGTGGTACAGAAGCCAAACACAACTGAAGTCCTGAAGTTTTCTCCTTTACCGTTCACTGAGAGGAGAGAATAATACCAGCCTCCGGTCAAGCTGACCTTTAACCTTTATGTAATTAACACTCAGGAGAGAAGCAAGCCTTCCAGTGCTACAGTATCTAGTCATTGGAGTTCTGAGGTGCTTCACAAACGCCGCTATCAGTGTGCGAATACTGCTATCAGATTACTAGTCAAAAAGTCTTTTCACACAAGTACACAGGTCAAAAGGGAAAGGCATACCACATTGCTGAATGAAAATTTCACAAACCAACTGGACCCTGCAACTTAGCAAACAAACCCAACAAAAGGACGGCTGACTCAGGACTCAGGAAATAACAGAATAGTTAACCTAAAGTGCTAAGTGCTCTCCCAAATAATAGTATGTTACAATAACATGTATAGTCAGGAAGGCTTAAATCTTTTCTCTTCACACTTCCTAGGTGCACAAGTAGTTTATCTTCGCTCAAAACATTACAAACATGACATTTAAAAAGCTATACTTCTTTCTCTATCCTTTTCTTCCTTTGGAACACTTTCTTTGAACAGGTGAGCCTGAAGAATGGGCTGAGGCCAGGCACTATCCGAGAGACAGAATGTAGCCAAGATTCTGATCTAGCTCTGCAGGAGGAACCCCATTCCTTTCAGCTGGAAAAAGAGATGGTCTCTGGGGTTACAGGGATGGCTACTGCTATAGGAACCTATACGAAACCCACAGGGCCAAAAGACACCAGAAGCAGTCGACTATAGAAACATTTACTGAAAAGACTTCAGAGAAACGGGTTAAGAGAGAGAGAAGGGGGAGGGAGGGGGAGTGGGAGAGAGACATAGAGAGAAACATAGAGAGAGAGAGAGAGAGAGAGAGAGAGAGAGACAGAGAGAGAGAGAGAGATAGCAAGAAAGGGAGGGGGGATAAGAAGAAAATCTTAAGGAAGGAGGAGAGGGCACGTAACTCTAGTGGGATTAGGGCCTAATTAAGAGCCCTTTGCAAGACTGAACCTCTTTCCTCTTTCACTTGGGCTTCCTTCCATCCATCCTTCTCTTCTCCTTCTTCCGCTCTTTTCTTAAAGTGACTCTCTTCGATTCCTGCCCCAGACCTTTTAATCCCTTCATTACACTTTACCACACATCCCTTCAGACCTCGTCACTGTCAGACTGGGATCCTGTTCAAGGTTGGCCCTTGTGATCCGAGATTGGGGACAGGAGACACACCTAGGAGATTTGACTATGTGTATGTGTCCTTATGTAAAGTTACCTAGAAGAAAAGCTTTTTTAAAATATACTTCCTGATGTTCTTGTTCTAAATGAATTGATGATAGAAAGAAAAAGAAATATAATAATGTGTGTGTAATTTGCTTAACTGCCATGCTTTATGAAATGTATTGTAATTCACTATTTTTCCCTCTTCATCTCGTATTGTCATGTGATGTATCAATTAGGTTATCTGTTTGTCATGTGATCTACTTGATTGGCTGGCTTTTTTTAAAAACTGGCAAACAAGCAGCCATTTCTTGACCTGCCCTGAAGAAGGCCTAGCAGGCCGAAACATGTATGCATGTTTTTCATAGCCCAACAAATAAATTAATTTTCATGCATCAATCTTGAATGCCTTGGATCTGTTTTTCTTTTAACACCTAGGAGCATGTTCAGGCCAAGAACTCACTCTGGATCTGTTCAAAGGGAAGTAACGCATAGCTGGGGTCTCATTACAGCTGGTTCCTGGAACTGCCCTTAGGGTCTCTGGAACAAACCCGAGGACCCGTCTTACTCAACATCAAACTCCCAACAGCAGGATACACGTAGCCCAGAGAGGAACCATGAAAAAATAAGAGACCAGAATACATGTATCCAGGCCCCTGTGAACCTGGACAGAAGAGATGGGTCAAGATAAAGCTATCTCTGAAGTGGGAAGTGAGTGACTGAAAATGGCTACAGCAGCAGGAGGGCTAGCTGAAGCTCAGTGATCATGCTGGGGGGGGGGGCACTCAGACTCAGGAGAGGACAGAGTCAAGGCAACGAGAGAAAGAGACACATAGAGCAAGAGAGTGATAGAAGGACACAGATAACACAACAGAGAGAGAATGTGTAGGTGTGTGTGTGTGTGTGTGTGTGTGTGTGTGTGTGTGTGTGTGTGTGTGTGTGTGTGTGTGTGTGTGTGTGTGTCTTAGTGTCTTGAGAGCACACTTTCAGCTCCACTACATGGTGGACACCGCAGTGTTCAGTAGTAGAGCTAGAAGAAAGTACATTTAGATGGACACCCCCATTAAACATCTTCCTGTTTCTTTGTGCTTGCGTGTGTGTGCGTGCGTGTGTGTGTGTGTATGTGTGTATGTGTGTTGTGTGTTCTTTTATTCCTCTCTACTTATCTCTCTATCTGATCAGTTTCCGTGAACCCAGTGGCCCTGCTGTCTCTCTGTGGACTCCCTCCATTTCCCTCTCTCGTGCATTAGCGCTAAGTGCTAGCCTGAGCAAACTGACGCAGCACCACTAGCCGTGCTAATGGCGAGGGCTAGACAATGTGTGTGTGTGCGTGTGTGTGTGTCGGTGTGTGTGTGTGAGTGTGTGTATGTGTGTGTGAGTATGTAAAAAGAAAAGTACATGTATGATGTACACAGGGCTTTTAATGTGACAGCAGAGGAGAAATGTAATGTTTGTCCACAGGGAAGAAAACATTGTCTGCACGTGTGTGTGTGTGTGTGTGGTGTGTGTGTGTGTGTGTGTGTGTGTGTGTGTGTGTGGACAAGAGGATATTTAATTCACCATGTGGTTATGTGTGTTTATGCTGTCATACCACTGAACATAAAGGCACTTAAGAGGCTGTTTGCACTTGTGTCTGTGCAGTTATGTCTTCGAGGCCATGTTGTGTAGTATATATGAGTATTAAATCTGAAGCGTTTCTGTGTGTGTGTGTGTGTGTGTGTGTGTGTGTGTGTGTGTGTGTGTGTGTGTGTGTGTGTGTGTGTGTGTGTGTGTGTTACCTCTAGGGAGAGAGGAGGACATGTAATGTGATCTGGAATGCATGTGCATGTGGGTGTGGGTGTGTGTGTATTACATCTGAATAGTGATGGAGACATTTACTGTGATCTAGACTCTATGTGTGTGTGTGTGTGTGTGTGTGTGTGTGTGTGTGTGTGTGTGTGTGTGTGTGTGTGTGTGTGTGTGTGTGTGTGTGTGTATGTGGCAGTAATTGCTACAGATGCTCAGATAAGTGGTAACCTAGAGACAGTGTTGTGGTATGCTGTCGAGAGTGTGTGAGAGAGAGAGAGAGAGAGAGAGAGTGAGAGAGAGAGATAGAAAAAGAGCATGAACAAGCTGGGGCTGTGTCTGACACAGGTTGTCTTTTCGTCCGTTGTTCATGTGTTTCTGTTTGAGTCTGTGTGTGAGAGAGAGAGTGTGTGTGTGTCTGTGTGTGTGACAGAGAGAAAGAGAGAGAGAGAGAGAGAGAGAGAGAGAGAGATTGATAACAGTAATAATCATAATCGTCCTCTGCTGCTCTCTGAATAATTCAGCCATATAATAAAGCCAGCTTGACGTGAGGAGAGACATTGAGGATGCAAACCCTCTCTGCCGTGGAGTGTGTGTGTGTGTGTGTGTGTGTGTGTGTGTGTGTGTGTGTGTGTGTGTGTGTGTGTGTGTGTGTGTGTGTGTGTGTGTGTGTGTGTGTGTGTGTGTGTGTGTGTGTGTGTGTGTGTGTGTGCGTGCGCGTGCCTGAGATTGACTAATGTGGAAATTGAGTGCAGGGAAGAAAATAAAAATGGTGTTCACTCAAGGTATATCTCATAGATCAGTGTGTGTGTGTGTGTGTGTGTGTGTGTGTGTGTGTGTGTGTGTGTGTGTGTGTGTGTGTGTGTGTGTGTATGTGTGTGTGTGTGCATGCGTGTCTGTGTATGTGTGGCTCTGGAAACGTGTGAAAGCGTGCAAGCATGCATGGATCTCAGTGCATAGTTACATGTGTTTGATTGTATGATCATATGTAGCTGATGTAACTAAGAGTACATTATGGGTGCATTGTGTGTGTGTGTGTGTGTGTGTGCGTGCATATGCATCTGCGTGTGTGTGTGTGTGTGTGTGTGTGTGTGTGTGTGTGTGTGTGTGTGTGTGTGTGTGATCTCCACACAGCTGGACAGCCTCTGGCAGAAAGCATTTATTTCATGTCAATCTTGATCTGTCAGTCTCATGTGAGCCACAAGGGGAATGTGTGCCATTGCGTGCACCACTGACCTGATGGCTGTGTGTGTGTGTGTGTGTGTGTGAGTGTGAGTGTGTGTGTGTGTGTGTGTGTGTGTGTGTGTGTGTGTGTGTGTGTGTGTGTGTGTGTGTGTGTGTGTGTGAGTGTGTGTGTGTTTGTGCATGTGTGTGTGTTGCTCATGTCACACCACGAGTTATACACCTGTGCTGACACACTGTGCTGAGTGCGCGCACAGACACACACACACACACACACACACACACACACACACACACACACACACACACACCACCTTTCATCTGCTGCTCCGTCTTCAACACGGCATTATCCTCCTCTCCTCTCCTCTCCTCTCTTCTCTTCTCATCTTTTCTCCTCCCCTCTCTTCTCCTCCCTTCTCTTCTTATGTCATCTCCTCTGCTCTCCTCTTCTCTCCGCTCTTCTCTCTTTTTCTCTCCTCTCTTCTCCTTTGCTCTCCCCTCTCCTCCAACATCTCCTTTCCTCATCTCTACTCTTCTCTTCTCCTCTATTCTCTCCTCCTTATCTCTTCTTTCCTCTTTTTCTCTTCTCTTCTCTCCTTCCCACATGGACACACAAACTCTCTCTGCTCTCTCTCTCTCTCTGTCTCTCTCTCTCTCTTTCTTTCTCTCTCTGTCTCTCTCTCTGTCTCTGTCTCTCTCTCTCTCTCTCTCTCTCTCTCTCTCTCTCTCTCTCTCTCTCTCTCTCTCTCTCTCTCTCTCTCTCTCTCTCTCTCTCTCTCTCTCTCTCTCTCTCTCTCCCTCTCTCCTTCCAAGTTTACATGCCAAAGAATAAGTGGTGTGTTGGCTTCCACTAATCTCTCTAATTCGCCTGGATCTCAAGTCGACAAAACACACGCAACAACTTAAACCAGATCCCCCAACACAGTCATGAGCCAACTCCACAACAAGGTGCACACACACACACACACACACACACACACACACACACACACACAGACACCACATAAACACGCACACACACACATGCACACGCGCACACACACACACACACACATGAAATCTTGCTTGGTTAACCACACTTACTATAAGGTGTAAGCAGCATCTTACACACACACACACACACACACACAGACCACATAAACAAACATACGCACAAGAGCACACACGCACATGCACACACGCAGGCACGCACGTACACACAGATAATTCCAATCTCGCTTGGGTAACCACACTTCCTACAAGGTGTAAGCTGCATCTTACACCCACACATGCACACACACACAGCAGCTTAGACTGGTTGGTTGGTTGGTTGGTTATGGATGGCCATGCTGCAAGGCACCTGGCCCATTTTAGCAATTCCAACCAGCCCACTTTAAAGCCTACTCACAGCCTTGATGGTATTAAGTGGATCAGCCAAGGCTGTTTGCAACTAGTGAAGAGATAATGACATTAAATACAAAATCTCTTATTGTTTATATGCTTATTTATCTGTTAAAAGCAGAAGCCTTCCTTTGGAATAATGACAAGTAATTTATTTCATTTCTCAGTGGATTTGTTTGTTACTCACTCTCATATTCCACTGCTTTTTTCATTTGTTCTCCCTTTTTTCTAATTATGCACTGTGAATATGATTATGGTTCCATTAAAGGTGTATTTTGAGACACAGAAAAGACAACCAGTCACTCATAATGAGATCTTTGTTTTTTAAAGCCTCTGTTTTGACTGTTTAGCTCCAAACAGCTGTCCATCTCCATTTCAAAACCCACATAGGAAAGTTGGTCTGGCCCAGAAGTGGCCCAAACATTTCACTTACCATTGGCCCGCATAGCGCATTCAATTATGGTCCATTAATCGACCAGCTCTGTTTGAAACTACATAGTACGTATATGGTAGCCACAATGTAGTACGTACAGTAGTACGCACTACATAGCGGCTACTAGAGATGGG
>CM050199.1:22172500-22175000 GCA_027475355.1 Coilia nasus
AAGATGGTTCATGAACTGATCTCATTTTCTGCTATTGCTATTAGACACAGTTCCTAGTTCTGGTCTTTACCCTTACAAAAACAACCTGTTAGCTTTCTTTTTCAACTCCATAATGAGACCGTGTTTTGTTTGCAAAAGTATGCCTTTAATCTGAATCTAATCTCTCTCTCCGTCAAATGTTGATCTGCCTGTCTAGCTTTGCAATGTCCTGTTTATCTTCTATCGATTTGTGCGTCTCTGGGTCTGTTTTGTTCGATGTTTGCTTTGTGCACTCAAGAGTGTGTAACAGTCTCTCTCTCTCTCTCTCTCTCTCTCTCTCTCTCTCTCTCTCTCTCTCTCTCTCTCTCTCTCTCTCTCTCTCTCTCTCTCTCTCTCTCCAGTAATGCGGAGGAACCCATTCGTGGCGGAGGGGTGCTGTGGGAAAGGATCCAGAAATGCCCTAGAGGAGCTTTACAGCCCAACGCAGGTGAGCCAAGAACTCTGTTTGGCCCTTACAGGCCCCCGTACCTTCTATGTACAGCTGTATTGGCATCAATACGTTCTCCTGGAAGTGGTTGACAGTAACCAAGTCGCTAGAAGTTGAAACAGCAGGAAGTACTGTAACTGAAAGCAAGGCTAAGAGGAGAGAGGCTGAGCTAGAGGATATCATATTGGAAGTGCTAATTGAAAGAAGTGTAGTGTGGTGTGAATGGGGCTACACTCTGGTGCGGTGTTTGGCCCAAGAATGTGTGAGTGACCTAGAGACAGTCATGTGATACAGGTGTCAGGCACAGTATATGTTACCCATGATCTTGTATTAGTAAGTGTGTGCACGATCAGAGCTCGTAGACAGAGCTTGGTCTGGCAAACCTCCCATACACAGGAAGTTCTCAGAGGCGGGATCAACATGCGTCTTGTCAGACCACTAATTTCGATGATGTATGCGCAGCATTCATTTTTCATTGGTGCCTGTTTTTTCTAGGCAATGGAACAGTCAAGAATAAGCAGGTTGGCCAGTCTGACTTGAGTGTGAAATTTAATGTAGAAGTAAGGCTAGATCAGTGTGTGTGTGTGTGAGAGAGAGAGAGAGAGAGAGAGAGAGAGAGTGTGTGTGTGTGAGTGTGAGTATGAGCTTGAATCTGTGTGCATATTACATACTGTATATGAAGCGCAAACAGCTAAACTAAGAGAGTGCAGCCTTGAGAAACTCTCATCCTGTGAACTCCAGAAAGCTCACACCCACAGCCTGAGCAGTAAAGCAGTCTGTATATAATTAAAAAAGCAAGATACAGTATTTCTGTTTACACATAGTCATTATACACTGCCACCAGTGCACATAATATCTCTCCTAATGTGTTTTAACTGGGAGGAAAAGGAAATCAGTCTGAATTAGAACGAGGCACAGTATGAAGAAGAAATGAAAGATGAGAAAGGGCTCTCTCTCTCTCTCTCTCTCTCTCCCTCTCTCTCTCTCTCTCTCTCTCTCTCTTTCTCTCTACCTCTCCTTCTCGCTCCCTCTCCCTCTCTTTCTATCTGCCTGTCTCTCACACTTCTCTGTCTCTCTGTGTGTCTGTCTGCCAGTCTCTCTCTCTCTCTCCCTCTCTCTCTTTCTTTCTCTCTCTCTTTTTTTTCTCTCTCTCTTTCTCTCTCTCTCTCTTTCTCTCCCTCTCTTCATTCTTTGCCATCTGCTCCTGACTTCTACCTACCTTTCTTTCTGTCTGTCTCTCTCCCTCTCTCTCTACCTCTCTTTCTCGCTCTCTTTCCCTCTCTCTCTTTCTGCCCGTCTCTCACACTGTTTCTCTGTATGTCTGTCTGGCAGTTTCTTTCTCTCTCTCTCTCTCTCTCTCTCTCTCTCTCTCTCTCTCTCTCTCTCTCTCTCTTTCTCTCTCTTTCCTGTCTGTCAGTCTATCTCTCTAGCTAAACTGTAGACACTCTATTTGTCTGTATGTCTGTCTCTCTCTCCCGCTGTCTGTCTCTCTACCCCCCTTTCCAAACCCTATCAATAACAGCAGCAGGAAATCACCCCGGTGTTTTAGCAGCTCTGCCCTGCTCAAGGTCGGACGCTGTCCTCTGTGGCAGCCTTTACAAGCCCTGATTGACGAGAGTCCTGACAGCTACATTCCGTAGCCGTGCCAACAGTTCTGACCCACCCCCCACCACCATCACCACCAAAGACACACACACACACATGCACATACACACGCATACACACAAACACACACACACACACGCGTACGTAAACACACACGCACATGTACATACACATACACACACACTGACACACACACTCACACACACACACACACACACACACCTACCCTACTATCTTGTATCGGCAAGAAGAGATGGGGTGCGAGCAGCAGCAGTTTGGAAGGGCTTGAGGCAGGAAGTGATGACGAAGGGAATTAACCCCGTAACAGCTGGGGCTGAAGCTGCAGTTGGTGCACAGGAAACTGCCTCAAGGGCACTTCCCTGCTGAGAACATCTCAGCGGAGCATGGAGTATTATATGACTGATGTAG
>CM050199.1:22187500-22200000 GCA_027475355.1 Coilia nasus
ATTCCGGTCCAGACCCTCTGTACAAAATGAAATGAATTACGAGGGGCGGGTTTACCAGGCTGAGTTCAATGTGCTTAACAAAAACTATGTGTAAATGCTTAAAATGATAAACGTAAAATAAGTATAAGGTAAATAAAAGACACATTCAGTAAAAACAGGAAGAAAGAAAGCATAGTAATTAAAGGTAAATCATTAGCAGAAAGCATCTGAGAACAGTTTGGTCCTACGTCTAGATTTGAAACTGCCAACAGTAGGAGCATTTTTGATAAAGTTGATGAGGTTCCAAAGCTGAACTGCATAGCAGCTGAAAACTGCTTCACCACATTTTGTTCAGACAGCAGGTTTTACCAACAGATTTTTCTACTGTGATCTTAGAGATAGACAGATTCAGACAGAGAGAGAGAGAGGGAGTTTGTGTGTGTGTATCTGTCTGTGTGCATCTGTGTGTGTGTGTGTGTGTGTGTGTGTGTGTGTGTGTGTGTGTGTGTGTGTGTGTGTGTGTGTGTGTGTGTGTGTGTGTGTGCGCGCATATGTATGTGTGTGTGTGTGTTATTATATATATATCCATATCCGCGCTCACAGCACATTACTTCAGTGTGCAATTTGTCTGATCCTGTTTTTATTTACTAGAAAAGCACCGTTCTTCTTTTCTCAGAGACATGCCTAGAAGTAAAGCTATTTCACCCTTCATTTGCTGTGTGTGTGTGTGTGTGTGTGTGTGTGTGTGTGTGTGTGTGTGTGTGTGTGTGTGTGTGTACGTACAGCTCTGCCATCTTTGGTTTGAAGTCGTCAGTGGGAGCTAACAGGCTCGTTTGTTTGTGGGGGTAGCAAAGCGCACCCAACCGCTCCTCATTCATTTCACAAGTTAGTGCCGTGCACTGCGAGGGCCCTTATGAAGGCTCTTGGGAAAGCCATGAAACCACCTTGCGAAACTAATGCTCATTCGAAATCTGTCTTGTCTTGTCTCATAGATTTTTGTCAAAGAGAGCTGCGCTTTTCCGTCTGGGTGATGATACGCCCTAAAGTTCGTATCAGAGAAGTTTTTTTCTTTTTACTCATTCCCATGAAAATTCCTTTACGTCACAAACATGTTCATGCAGGAAGAACAGTAACATGATTCACGGTAGCACTCAACACTCCCATCGTAATGTTAACTGAGTTATGTACTGTAGATATAAATCCTAAGTACCATAAGAGCCATAATGGGTTTCTCATTCTTGTCATGGTTGAGGTTCAGGCTAGTCAGGCTAAAGAGACTTATGAGCCATAAGATATTATTTGTGTCTCACTCTCTCTTTTGAACTCTTACTCTTTCTACATATGTTCTATATCTCTACTGTCCACACACAGACACATAAACACACACACACATACACACACACAGACACACACACAGACACACACACCCTTACTGTATATAACAGTCAGAGGGGTGATAGGTCACAGTGGCAAAACACCAACTAAGTTCCTGGTCTATGAGGTCATGTAAAGCTGTCATGGTGACATGAATTATATGAGAAGACATTTTTAAGAGACTTTTTAATGAGCTCAACCACAAAGATAAGTGCTGTTCTCGGGTCTCCACAGTCTCCCCCCACCCTCATCTCTCTGCCTCTCTCTGTCTCTCTCTCTTACTCCCTCTCTCTCTCTCCCCTGCTCTCCCAGCAAACAGACGTTTACGTCGTCTCTATCTGTGTATCATTCTTATCTTAAGCACTGCAGTCCTGTCTTGTGGTTGAGGGACTCTGCTGCTGATGAATACTGATGAATCTCCGGCTTTGTTTTCTGATTGCGTGCCATCGAGAATGACTGACTGGGAGTAACCCTTAGCAGAAAGACGTGAACATGTCAAGGGAAGATGAAAAAGTCTAAGAAAAAGTTACGGTGTCAGACAAAGACAGAAAAGTGCATTCTCTGTGGGACAAAGAGCCAGTGTTGACAGCGCTAACTGACAGAGAAGAATGTGGTCTTTTTCTCTGATGTGATAGACATGAAAGGAGATAGAATGCAACTTGGAGAGACACACAGCCATGTAAACGAGAGGAGAAGTGGAGAGGAAAGGAGAAGAGGGCAGGGGAGAGGAGAGGAGAAGAAAGGGGAGAGGAGAACGGAGGGAAGAAGAGAAGAGAGGAGAGGGCAGAGGGATGAGAGGAGAGAGGAGTAACAGCAAAAAGAGAGGGAGTGTTGGGTGCAGAAAAAAAGAGGAGGAGGAGAGAGAGAGAGAGAGAGAGAAAGGAATGACAAGGGAGAGTCCAGGTGAAGAGGCAGTTCGATGTGCTTAACAAAAAGAATATGTAAAAGAATATATAAAAGCCTAAAAGATAAAATAAGTGTAAATGCTTAAACGGATAAATGTAAAATAAGAAATGGAAAAGAGAGAGAGAGAGAGAGAGAGAGAGAGAGAGAGAGAGAGAGAGAGAGAGAGAGAAAGAAATGACAAGGGAGAGTCCAGGTGAAGAGGCAAGAAACACAAAAGCTTCAAGTGTTTGAGACCATGGCTGTGGTGATATTGCTCTACAAACAATAAATTGAGTTGAATTGAAAGTGCAGGAGAGCTGGAAGGAGTGGAGGGATGATAAGAAGAGAGGATGAATGGGGGAGAGAGAGTCAGGGACTATGTGAAGGACTTGGCTCTGAGTGATAGAAGAGGGTAAGAGACGTAAACGACTGAAGATAGAAAGCGATAGCAGAAGGCAGACTTAGAAAAAAAAACAAGAAAAAAAAAAACACAGGGAGCCACGTTGCCGTGGAGATAAAATCAATTTATGAAATCTCTTTGGTATTCACAGACGCTTCTGCCCTCCCAGTGTCACAGAAGAGCCTCACAAAATGCTCCAAATGAACTCTGACAAGAGCAATGAAACCCTCGATTCAGTTATGGTGCATAATGCAAACGGTTATAGAAAAATATTGCTTTTTGTTGTTTTGTTTTTGTTATTTATTTATTTTTTATTTTTTTGTGCTGAAACCCAGATGAACAGCTTGATGTATCGCGCTATCATGTGGTCATGAAAAATAGATGAGCCACAGAACTTTCCTCTGCCACCGGGACCGAGTTTGTTTTGTTAGCTAAGGGAGTGCGGTGAGCAGTGGTTCAGATTTATTTGTTGCTGCAGCTGCTGCTGCTGTTGTTTTTGCGGCAAGTAAAATTTGCCTTAATTGGGTAATGAATCTGAGTAGTGTATTAATATTCTTTATATTCTGTGCCCCCCCCTCTCTCTCTCTCTCTTTCTATCTTTTCTTTCTGTACTTTTCTTGTCTCTGCATCTTTCCCCCTATCCATTTCCATCCTTTGTTTTCTATTTGTTTTCTGTTCTTTATTTTTTCGTTCTGTGCCTATTTGCCCATTCCCTCTATCTATCTCTCCATCTTACTCCTCTAACTCCAATGAACTTCTTTCATTCTTTGTTTCTCTTTTTCTTTACACCCCATTCCCTCATTTCCCTGCCTTGTTTTTCTCTCGGTCTGGCTTTTCTGTTTCTGTGCCCACTCGCTCCCTCTATCGCATCTGTCTCTCTATCTTGCTCTTCTCATTCCATGGAACTTTCCTTATCGTCTTTCCTCTCCCTGCCTGTTTACTCTTGTTCGCTGGCTCTAACCTGCTTCTTATCTCTCTCATTGACCTCTCCATTCCTCTCTCCCTCACCTTTATTTGGGTCCTCTTTCCTTTTCCATCTCTGCGTTCTCTCTTCGTCCATCCCTCTATCTCTCCATCACTCCATTTATTTGATCCTCATCTTCTCCAATGTCCTCCACTGTATCTCTGGGCCTTTGTCTTCCTCGACTGACTTCAACCTATCTGTCTTCCAATGACCCTGCCTTTCACTCTCCCTGCCTCTGTCTTTCAATCTCTCTCCCTCCCTTACTCCCTCGTTCATTCTCTCCCTCTCCCTGTCACTCCCTCCCTCACTCTGTCTTTCTCTTTTTATCTGTTCATCCTTCCCTCCCTCCTTCTCTCTTTCCCTCCCTGTCTCTTCTGATCCTGCTCCCTCACATTGCCTCTCTCTCTCTGTCTCTCTCTCTCTCTCTCTCTCTCTCTCTCTCTCTCTCTCTCTCTGTCTCTATCTCTCTCACTCCCTCTGTCTTTCCCTCCATCCCTTCATCTCTTCCTCCCTTTCTCTCTCTCACTCTTTGTCTCTCTCTCTCTATCTGTCTCTCCCTCCCTCTCTCTTTCCCTCCCTTTCTCCCTCTCTTCCTCCCTCTCTTCATCTCTTCCTCCCTTTCTCTCTCTATCTCTCTCTCTTTATCTCTCTCTCCCTATCTGTCTCTCCTTCCGTTTCTCTTTCCCTCCCTTCCTCCCTCCCTCCCTTCATCTCTTCCTTTCTCTCTCTCTCTCTCTGCTCAGACGGAGTTTACGGCGGCGGCCCTGCTGCACCAGTCTCGGCGGGAGCGCGTGTCGGAGGCGTGCCGGGCCCACAGCGCGTCCAGCCGGCAGCGGCGGGTGCTGACGCCGGCCGACCTGCGCCACCTGCTGGTGGACGAGACGCACCGGCTCATCTACTGCTACGTGCCCAAGGTGGCCTGCACCAACTGGAAGCGCGTGATGATGGTGCTGTCGGGCGAGGGCAGGTACGCGGACCCCATGCAGATCCCGCCCAGCGAGGCGCACGTCCCCGCCAACCTGCGCGCGCTCAGCCAGTACAGCATCGGCGAGATCAACCGCCGGCTCAAGGGCTACCTCAAGTTCCTGTTCGTGCGCGAGCCCTTCGAGCGGCTGGTGTCGGCCTACCGCAACAAGTTCACGCTGCGCTACAACACCTCCTTCCACCGGCGCTACGGCACCAAGATCGTGCGGCGCTACCGGCAGAACGCCACCGAGGAGGCGCTGCGCTCGGGCGCCGATGTGGCCTTCCGCGAGTTCGCCGAGTACCTGACGGACCCCGCCACGCAGCGCGAGGGGCCCCTCAACGAGCACTGGCAGACGGTGCACTCGCTCTGCCACCCCTGCCTCATCCACTACGACCTGGTGGGCAAGTACGAGACGCTGGAGGAGGACGCCAACACCGTGCTGCAGCTGGCGGGCGTGGACGACAGCGTCCGCTTCCCCTCCTACTCCAAGTCCACCCGCACCACCGACCAGATGGCGGCCATGTTCTTCCGCAACGTCAGCGCGCGGCAGCAGCAGCAGCTCTACCAGCTCTACAAGATGGACTTCCTCATGTTCAACTACTCCACGCCCAGCTACCTGAAACTGGAGTAGATACACACACACATATATATACATACAAATACATATTCACACACACACACAGACACATTCACACACTCCTATATACACACTCATGCATTAACACACTCATGCACTCACACTCCCACACACAATTATACACACAAACACACACACACACAATCATACACTCACATACTTAAGCACACACACACACACACACACACACACAACACTCCACTGATACACACACACACACACACAAGTGTGAAAACACATTACCAAGCTGGGCTTCCTTTTGGAAAAAGAAAAGAGAAGAAGCAGAGAAGATAGGATGGTGAAAAAAAGGGAAAATGGATGGATGAAAACTTGATAAACTGTCGTCATGCAGGGTAGGGGTTTGACTTTAAATATAAAAACACGAAATGGGACAAAACAATGGACTACAAAAGGGTATGGAGCCTGGGAGGACAAGGCCTTATTTTCTGATTGGACCAGAAGGTTGTCAGTCAAGTGGAGAGCAGAGCTCACACACAAACAGTGAGGCACTGATTGGTCAGTGGTATTCCATTAGTTAGCCAATCATGTTTGCAGCCAAAAAGAGGTCCCGAGCAAGTGGAAACACACCTGCATATCATGCACATAAACACATACGTGTGGGCGTGTGTTTGTGCCAAGGTTTCGTACAAGTCATATTTCAGTTTCGAAAAAACAACAAGGAGGTAGCTTATGTCCGAAAAACATCGTCCACATTTGGCTGACGAAGGGGCAATCATTCTCCATTAAACTGCAAATCACACTCCAACTGTAAATTCCCCTGATTCACTCCAGGCTCTCTTTTTGTTATCAAGAGGGTGTGACTGGCCGTGTGGCCAGGCCCCATTTGGACTTTGGCATCAGAGACACCTGCTACTGACCACAGAAAAAACATCTCACTCAACTCCTGAATTTTGGCTGTCCACTGTGGGTCTTTTGTCTTTTATGTGTGGGTGTGGGTGTGTGTGTTTGTTTGTGTGTATGTGTGTGTCTGTGTATGTGAATCTGTGTGTGTGTGTGTGTGTGTGTGTGTGTGTGTGTGTGTGTGTGTGTGTGTCTGTTTAGGCAATGGCCTTGCACAGTTCTGTTTATTTTTATTTTCTTCAGAAGTATGAGGACACAGGAAGTGGTCATTTAAACAAAACAGGAAGTGTCCTTTTGCATCTGGTCACATGACCTGAATTGTGAGCGACAGGCCCTCGCTCCTCCCATGGACTCCAGACAGAAGAGAAGAGTGGCTAGGGGTCAAAGGTTACGACCCATGGACCCAATCAGAACCCCTTGCTGCCATGACCCTTTTATTAAATTAAGGATTTTTTATTTTCTCTTTTGTTTTTCTTTTGTTTGTTTTTATTTTTATTGTCTTATGCAAAGTTGCTGCGAGCAGCACAATAATGATAATAATAAAAAAAAGATTTATTTAAATGACTTTGAGGTAGATGCAAGAAGAAGGAGGGGGTTTAATAATTATTGGTATTATTTCTATTTCACTTTTTCTCCTGGGAAGCACAGATCGCTAGAGTTTTTCTTCTTCTTCTTCTTCTTCCTCTCCTCCTTGAGATTGCATCATTCAGAAGTAAACACTACCATTGGTGCAGCGCTGCCGAGACTGAGCCGGATTTGGCCCGCATGTGGGCCTGACCCGTTCTGCACTCGACCCGTGGCTTGCTGGGACGGTAGCCCTGCTTGTCTCTTGGTGTGGGTTTGTGTGCTGCTGTGCCGTCAGTGAATGCTGGTTTTGTGATGGGCGTACAGTGCTGTGCTGTGCTGTGCTGTGCTGTGCTATGCTATGCTATGCTGTGCTGTGCTATGCTGGGGCTTGGTGTTCTGCTGCTGTCCAGGGGCGAGTCTAAAAATGTTCACTCATTCACTTTGGACTCTTTCAAACTGCTAAAAACCTAGGGCTACCCTAAACTGCTAACAACAAAAACACTGTCTGAACATCCTATTCCATTTCCAAACTACTTCTGCTACTGAGAAGAAAACAGAAACTCTGTGGGAACCGCTACTACACCAACAATAGATCTCTCTTGATCTCCCTTGTTTAGTTCACTATGTAGGGAACAAAACAATGTACCCTCCCACCCTATGTAGTGCGCTCTGTAGTGGATGAGTGGACATTTTGGACACGGCCCAGAGGTCCAGGCCCTCGTGGCTTTCCCAATGCTGGGTTCACTGACTGTGTGTTTGTGGCCTTTCAGTGCAGGGAAATAGTGTGGGAGCGAGAGCATACCTACATATGTCACTCTAAACGCGTCTAAATAAATACCCTCCAGCACTCTCACACACAGTAGACACCCTTTCTGCCTTCCCTCCTGTTTGCTGTTTCTCTTCAATTTTACTTTCACAGACAGACACACACACACACACACACACACACACACACACACACACACACACACACACACACACACACTCAGCTCTCGTTGCTGTCTTCTATCTATCTACGCACACACTCACACACACACATATACACACACACAGACATACACGCACACACACGCACACACACATAGACACACACTGTAACATCTTTAAAATGAACACTGGCATCTTTACAATAGGTATCCACCCAGTGACTTTCTTAAAAAAGAAGTTGCCCATCCCTTAGTGTTTATATATTCTAATCGTGTCTCTCTTCCAACGGGAGGTTACACAGCAAATAAGGTTTTTTTATGTGGAAACTTGTCTGTGTGTGTTTGTCTGCCCAGGACTGCACAACAGCAAAGCGGGGCAAATGATGAAAGAGTACAGTTATGCGTCTGATGTCTGTGTGTGTCGGCCTATGGCATCACACACACACACACACACACACACACACACACACACACACACACACACACACACACACACACACACACACACACACACACACACACACACACACACACACACACACACATCACAAAACACACCCACATGAGCAGTTATACCTCTTGTTCCACTGAAAGAGCAGCCTATCACACATGCACACACACACACACACACACACACACGCGCACACATACACACTCAGACAGACGTTCACAGCACATTGCAGAGGAAGTCATCCAAAACAAGCCTTGTCTTGTCCCATCAACTCTGAGTCATTAGAGGGAGAGAGCAGAGCAGGGGAGAAGAAGGCTTTTTTATTATGTCCCAATAAGGGTCCTCAAAAGAGAAAATGACTACTACACAGACTGAAACATCACCACCACATATTCAAATGAGTGCACATTACCATATGCACTATTATTTGAAAGGAAAAGTCAGTAACCATTTTGCATACCCAAAAATCACAGAATGTAACAACTGAATTTAGAAACCAACCAGGAAGCTTTCAAAGAATGATATACACTTTTGGACAGAATGCATCTACTGTGCTATTTTTTTAGATTTAAATGATTACATATGGACTCAGTGAATAAAAATAAATCATTTGAATTTCTTCCGAATCACAAAATGAATTTCTGTAACTCCTAAGCTGAAAAACACAGCATTTAGGTGGATGTTGCTGTACAGAACTTCGCATCACTACTGGGCTCCATTTTTCTGTAGAATATTTTCCTGTCTGACTCTTAATAAGTTTTGAGTGCTTGGTCCCTTCACTAGATGAGCAGATGTTGAAACGGGTGCCCCCAGAGGGTTGTGTAATTGCTAACGCACTTCAGTGAACCCAGCCAATGACTAATTCATGTTTTTTTCCCCCAAACTTTATTAACTTTAAAGTGTCGACAGCACGTTTGTGTGTGAGCATTGGGTGTGAACAGAGCAGACAGAACACCAAGTCCCCGGGGCAGAGCCTCATGGATTGAGTTTGTGGCCTTTAATTTCCCCATGCTCCTCATGTGCTAAGCTGCGTTCTTCAGGCGACATCCTGCTGCCACCACACTCCTCCTCGCGTACAGTACATATCATGATGGGTCACAACACCACACATTTCCTGAAGAACACACACACACACACATATATATATATATATACACTCTCTCACACACACACACATAACCACATCTCAGGATACATGAGGCCGCTAAACTTATGGTGCCTTTTTAGCTTGGATCATTCGAGAGTTCTCACAGATGTACACACGCATGCACATGATCACGATCAGCCTCTTTGTTTTTCGTTTTTTTTTTTTTTGTTTTAAAAAAAAAGCTTTACTGGATAAAGGGTATCAAAGTTGTCATAAAAGTCTAAAAAGTAAACAGGTTTGGATTTAATTTGTCTTTATTTCCTATTTTCTCTCCTGCATTCATTTTTGTTCAAAAGTCTAAAAATGAATGAGACAGTAGGTGCTGAATATGTCATATCCATTCTTGGAGTGCCTTCACCTGCTTCCTTTAAGTTTAGTACATGCATACACACCCACCCACAGTCACACACACACACACACACACACACACACACACACACACACACACACCGGACAGTTATGTTGTATGGCTACTGTAATGCGTGTTATTCAGGCTGTTTTTGTAAACTGTTTAACATTATGAATCTAAAGCCATGTGCTTGGATGAACTGACTTTCTCTGGCCTGGTTACAGGTATGAGTGTGTGTTTGTTCGCGAGTGTGTGTGTGTGTGTGTGTGTGTGTGTGTGTGTGTGTGTGTGTGTGTGTGTGTGTGCGCGTGTGTGTGTACAGTAGGCTGTAGTCTATAAATCAGTGATGCTGAGAGCCAAATGTAGCTTCTGCGGTCCTGCTCTATAATTTGATGTCATCAGAATGTCACGTGAGTTATGGCCTGTGTGTGTGTGTGTGTGTGTGTGTGTGTGTGTGTGTGTGTGTGTGTGTGTGTGTGTGTGTGTGGGTGTGTGTAACTTCACTGGGAACCCACAGGGGCCATGTGGACTCACACACCCAGTGAGTGAACTCTCCGCCGTCTGTCAACGGCTCGCCAAACATGAGGACAGCGCCACATTCCATTCCTGCGCTTGAATAGGGATGCCTGTTATCCCCTTGGCTAGCCAGAGCATAGCATTTCCACATTAGAATAAAATAGAAACACAATCCTCAGCAGTGGCTGATTAAAAAAACAAGAGAACATGACATGCATGGCAGCACTGGCTAAAAGCTTATTCCGCCATCAAAATGAACACCTAAGGAAGGACTGTGTGGAGAATAAACATTGTGGCATTATCAGAGGAGACGTAGTGGGATTATGTTCAGTTTAGGATTAGCAAACACATTCATGTAAAGATGGGGCTTTGTTACCTTCTGCTTGATCTTCTGCAGTCACAGGAAGCAATTTAATACCAATTCCCTTCTTCTGACAGACATCTCTGACAGCAACCTATAAGGTCCTGTGATTGGGCCCAGAGACGTGAGGTTCTTAGCTGTGATTGGCCCAGAGGTCTCAGTGGTCACGGTTGATTGGTCCATATTAGCGCCACATTGCTTTTGCCATATGCTGTGGAGCGGATGCCACAGGGGCTGCATTGGTTGTGTCCCAAAAGAACTCACTTGATACGCTGGTGTTTTTTTTCCCCCTACCTCAGCAATTATTTCCCTGATTAAGGTGCGCAGATCTCCAGAGAGAGCTCTCTAGCCAAGGCCTTAATTAGCCCACAACCGCTGGGCCAGAGCCCCCTCCAACAAACCACGCAGCGAGAAGAGGCGAGTGAGCTCAGCTGAGCTGCTTGTGGCTCTGAGCTCCTGTACCAGAGACTGCAGTACTGTAGAATGAGGTGTTACCTTCTGCTCAGCAGGGTGTTGGCAGACGAAATTTGGGGTTCATTCAGTCCACGAATGAGAGTGTGTGTAAGAGAGATTGTGTGCATGTATGTGTGTTTGTGTGAGAGAGAGAGAGTGTGTACTTCTGTGTGTGTGTGTGTTTGTGTGAGAGATTGTGTGTGTACTTTTCTGTGTGTGTGTGTGTGTGTGTGTGTGTGTGTTTGTGTGTGAGCAAGCAGAGGGCTGTGCCCAGAACTGAACGGCAGTGGCTGCTATTAAGGCTGATGGTACTCCTCTTCTGCCCTCACTTTCCATTTCGTATTTATTTATTTATTCCTGTTGCCATGGTATCACACACCTGGATTCAGTCTGGCACTAGTGGCAGACAGACTCGTGCTGGCTCACTGAATCCAGTCCACTTTAGCAGCCCAAACAGCTACAACATCAACAGCAACAACCACAACAACTGTACAGGCTGTGTTTTGGAGGTGCACATGTAGTCCCTGGGGAATGTGTTCTGTGGGGCTTTCTGGGTCTCTTCTGACTTCCCAATAAAGAAACAAACTGAAAGAGTCTTGCTGGTATCTCCTTTTTTTTAATGAAATAATAAGTATTCAGCATCATGTTTCGTGCACAACAATCAAAAATAAAACAATTTTGTACACAGCACATTATACCCACACCATGCAATGCTACTAAATGCAAATAGCATAAGCAATTTGTAGTCATTTGTGTAGACAGAGCATTTCTATCAAAACAGCTTTGTGGTATCAGAATTCGCAGATCATATATCACATATATTCTAATCTACAGATTTAGTCAAAAATGATTTATTTGCCTTGTATAAGGTTGGAAAACTCCAATGCACAGCAGCACTGCAATAAAATGGGTAATGGGTAATGCACAGCAGCACTGCAATAAATGTAAAGTTAAGCGTGTTATCACTGTCCTCTCCTAGTTTCATGGTGTACTGTGAGTGTTGTATAGCCGTGACCCTTTTTTTTTTGCCATTTCTCCAAGAGTGCCATTTCTCATACCAGAAGTCACAGAGTGCCACAGAGATGCCCTCTAATCTGCCATCTGGAGCTGTGCCCAGTTACCCCTGCAGGGATGGCAGAGGGGCAGATATCTCCTCAGGTTGGCCCCCCGTCTGTCTACCCTGGCACCATGTCAGAGGTTGACATTTGCACTCTCAGTCACACTGGGGGATACGGGCGCAAGGTCGTGCCAACCAGCCGTGCCAACTGCCATATTTGGTCCCGCCCACAAGCCCCTGCACCTAAAGCCTGTTTTCTTTTTGCCGTTGTCATGGAGACGCACTATGGATGTTTTTTTATTTTTCGTCTGCTGTGGCAAGCGGTACACGTAAGGGATATGATAGTGATAGATATGATAGATATGATAGATATGATAGTGATAGATATGATAGATATGATAGTGATAGATATGATAGATATGATAGATATGATAGTGATAGATATGATAGATATGATAGCGGTACACGTGAGGGATATGATAGTGATAGATATGATAGATATGATAGCGGTACACGTAAGGGATATGATAGTGATAGATATGATAGATATGATAGATATGATAGTGATAGATATGATAGATATGCTAGCGGTACACGTGAGGGATA
>CM050199.1:22207500-22230000 GCA_027475355.1 Coilia nasus
GCTAATGCTTGCGGTTCTCAGGGATGAAAAGGTTCTTTGGGCAATCAAACATAGAACTGTATCGTTTTCCTTCAAAGACAGGCCCATTCAGTCGAAGGGTTCATTCAAGAACTCCTGGAATGGGGAAAGTTTATTTTAAGAAGCTCAAGTCAGAAATATAAAAGCTGTCTTTACTCAGTCTTGTACAGGACTCTTTACATGCCTATGCTATTTCGCAGCAATATATGGAAACTCTGACGTTTCCCTGGGCTGCCCAGGGGGAAATATACGTTGGCCTGGCCTAGTGGAACACAAACTCAATTTACATTTTCTTTGGTGGAAAAAAAAGTTCCCATACAGTATGGGTGAGAACAGACGAACTCACTGACCTGCACTAGTAGCCTATAACTCTGACCTGAGGCATAGCGCATTTTACAAACATACAGATGAGAACTTAGAACGCATAGATTGAAACTCATAGATGAAAACAGAAGTGGTTAATGGGGTGATGAAAAAGGTAATGAGCTCTGATGACCTTAGGAGCTGCAAAGGAAGTGGGGCAATTACCAACTCACCACCTATTTTCTGCTGATATGAGCTAGTGGAGATATCTCTTCACTGCCGGCTCGGTAACACCATTTTTACAGTTCCTTTCTTAGTGTATCTACATGTAACAATATGTAATATTATGTAATCATCACATACATAAATACATAAAAAGGAACTGTAAAAATATTACACTGTAATATTATTAGACTGTACATACCTAACACTAACCCCAACCCTAAAGTGAAGTGTAAGCACATAATGATACGTATTGTTACACACATCGTTCCACTGTACCTAACTGACGTAACAAGGACAGTAAAATAAGGATTAACCGCTGGCTGTAGCGGAGGAAAGCCAGTGACGGTGGAAGAAAGGTAGGGCACTATAGAGAACCGACATCTGGAAATGGGCAGCAAGCTGGAAAGACAGAGGGAGAGGTGATTCTAGACTCGGATGGGGCCCCATTTTCCTTGAAAAACGGTGTTTCCATTACTATAGTTTACGGTCTGTCAGTCCTCTGGGGTGCTGTAGTGGCCTGGGGGCTACAAGTAGTTGGCAGTATTGCTTTTTGACAGCCTATGCTTCTGGGTAAAGGCAAACACAATAAGAGAATGATGGATGGAGGTACGACAAAGGCAGACGTGTAATTTTCTGGTAGACAGAGAGTAATCTCTTGTGATTGAGCGGTGTCAAAGACTGTGGTGCACCGATTCGCACCTTCAGGAAGGTGTTTTGCTCAGGGGGTTCTGTTTTTGTGTCTGCACATATGTTCCATGTGTCTTCCACAGCCATTCCTTTCCATGTCCGCTGACAACAGATGTCACTTCTCTCACTCATGCGACTAATCTCCTTGGACTTTCTACAAACCATGTCGAATCCCCAAAGTCCACATTAGGCTGCCTTTCAAGGCCTTCATTAAATGATTTTTGGAATACATCATTCGTAACCTTATTATGTGGAAATTTTTATAGACTTGTAAGACTTTAAGACTTTTATTGTCATTGAACAGTTGCCTGTACAACGAAATTAAGCAGCAAGTCCACTAAGTCCACTATTATACCCAAATGTAATGGAAACATACCAATTTTCACAATCTGTGACACAGCTATCTATCATCTTTACGCCAACCTTTGCCCCATTAAAGCATTTTAGGAGCTTTTACGAGCAACACTAAAATTTTATCCACCACAATACTAAAATGTAAAAATGTTTCGTTTGAGTGTTAGTAGTCCACTGGGATTTTATTAGCCTCCTAGCCTCCAGGTAATACAACATTTTAAATTTTAAATCACTACCACTTTCAGACAATAAAAAGATATTGTCCATTTACACATATTATACGGACACAAACTTCAATTCTATAGGTCTGCTGTTGCTGTGGCACGTTTTGTTAGCTACAGTAAATGTCTGTAAATATAACGAGCTGGCAGCGTCTGGTTGTAATTTGGACCCCAGTCTGAATCACTTAATTGTATAGAGGAGAAGGCCAGAGACTCAGGTAAGCCTTTTGTTAGCACTTACAGTATGTGTGTGTGTGTGTGTGTGTCTGTGTGTGTGTGTGTGAGAGAGAGAGAGAGAGAGAGAGAGAGAGAATGAGAGAGAACGAGACACAGTGAGAGAAAGACAGAGACAGAGAGAGAGAGAGAGAGAGAACGAGAGAGAACGAGACAGTGTGAGAGAAAGACAGAGACAGAGAGAGAGAGAGAGAGAGAGAGAGAGAGAGAGAGAGAGAGAGAGAGAGAGAGAGAGTTTCCCGGCAGCCAGAGCAAAACTACAGTCAGACAGAAATGGCTCTAATGGTTCAACTGTTTTACCAGAGCAGATGAAAGACAGAAGCACTGACCCCCCACCACCCCCATCTGGGATTAATGGTGTCAATCCCCCAACGACAGCCCCCCTCCAACCACCCCCCCTCCAAACCCCACCCCCACCCCTGGCTCAGGTTTCAGGGGTTCCCCACTGCTCTGCGGCACCGGGGCTGAGGGGCTTGTTAAGTCGAGCCGTCTAGACACATGAACCTACAGTGGGCACTCTGTTGTGACCCTGGTGTAAACTAAACTAGGTGTGTGTGTGTGTGTGTGTGTGTATGTGTGTGTGTGTGTGTGTGTGTGTGTGTGTGTGTGTGTGTGTGTGTGTGTGTGTGCGTGCAAAACTTTTGTAGAGATCTGAATGGCAGGGACCGTGCTGAGAGTGTGTGGACTGATGTACAGTCTGCAACATTTGAGTACATACATCTTGAACATACACCAATGTAGAAATGGGTTCAAAATACAAAAATAAATAAAAGTAAATAAATAAGTATAATAATAATAATAAATAAAAATAAAAAAAGTTACAATCTAATCCTGTTTCATTTGGCAAAAGTCCAATTTTCATTTGGCATACATCCTATTTTTAATTTATAGGTTGGTGTTCAATCAATTTATAAAAAAATAAAGTCATTTAAGGATTGCCTTATTAAAGTGGTAAGATCATTTTTTCCCCAAAATGTTTCAAGTAATTTGCATAAGGGTGTTGGTGTACATGCAAGAAGCTGTGTGTGTGTGAGAAAGAGAGAGCAACAGAGAGAGAGACAGAGAGAGACAGAAACAGAGACAGAGAGAGAGAGAGACAGAGAGAGAGACAGAGACAGAGAGAGAGAGACAGAGAGAGAGAGACAGAGAGAGATATATAGATAGATAGATAGATAGATAGATAGATAGATAGATAGATAGATAGATAGATAGATAGATAGATAGATAGATAGATAGATAGATAGATAGAGAAAGAAAGAGAGAGAGAGAGAGAGAGAGAGAGAGAGAGAGAGAATACCCACGGTGGGTGGGGTGTGTGGATATTCAAAGGGCCCAGCAATGACAGGGCAATTTGAGGACACTATTAATATTGTTATGGATGGGAGATGAAGCGAAATTATAATCTGTCATAGGCCTGAAAATTTAAAATCTTTGGTGGTGGCCCTGGTCCTGGCAGCTCTGGGTAATTCAAACTGGGAAACTTGGAAAGCAGCACCAAATGGCAGCGGTTTAACTGACTGCAACCGACTGCAATCATTACTCCTCTAATTAGTGCTAATGTAGCCAAACACTTTTATTATGACTTGTTTCAAATCATTTACACAAGAGTGTTTGTGTATGTGTGCACCGAGCTTTTGTGTGTTACTGCAGACACACATTAAGGAGGGCAGGGATTTGCTGTGTGTGTCAGGGATGGAAATCCACACCTGTCATATGCTGGTGAAATATGAAAGTGGCTAGTAAAGTTTGGACACAAAATAATAATTTACTATTGAGTGTGTAGCAAAGGGGAGGAGAAGTCACCCCACCCAGCTTCGAACCCAGGTCTCTAGGGTACCAAACATGGGGCTCTGACCGCAATGCCAAAGAGCCAGGCTCATTGGAATGGCAGTCAGAGCACACCCACAACTGTAGTGATGGTCACTCCATCACACTGCCTTCCCTTTCGGGAGGCGCAGCCATGCACTTCACACCCTCAGGTGTCCCTCTTGCATCTCCCACCATACTTCTCCCATCCAGGGTACCCCACATACTGATGCTTCACCCATCACTGGGATCCCTCACACTGGGGTCAATCTAACCTGAGGGTCCCTCATATGGCTCACACAGTGGCTGCACCTCCGATGACCTCACGGCAAGCCATCCCACTTCTGACACCATTTGTAGCGAAGGGGAGGAGAAGTCACCCCACCCGGCTTCAAGCCCGGGTCTCCGGGGTACCAAACAGGGGCTCTGACCGCAACGCCAGCACACCCACAGAGTGGTTAGTGAATTTGGTCATTTATTTGCTCAGCCAATGGCTGGTAAAAGTTCACATTTTGCAAAGTTAATTTCCACCGGTTATGTGTATATGTGTGCCTGTGTGTGTACACACGCATGGATTTGCATGGTTTTAAAGAGTGCATGTTTGAGGGTGCACTCCCATGCACAGCGCATAGGGGCACTGCCAGCTCTGTGAAACTCATCCTGGAGGGCAGCAGAAAAACAGCAGCAGTCGGACTGAGTGCCACCGACTGGAATCCTTGGTCTAATTAGTGCTAATGTGACCTCACACTTCAGCGGGTGATGACACACGAGGGGAAGAGCCTTTGTGAAATGCCTCCAGGCTGGATTGGAAAGGAGGAAGGAAAGAAAGAGACGAGAGGATGAGGGGTGACCCGAGCGTGGAAAAGGAGAGTGGAGTGAGAAAGGGAGGAGGTGGGAGAAAATGAAAAGCAGACAGAATGAAAGAAGGACCCTAGGGAGGTGAAAGCGGAGATGCACTACGGGACATGAAAGATGATGAGGGGAGAGAGTGGGAGAGAGAGAGAGAGAGAGAGAGAGAGAGAGAGAGAGAGAGAGAGAAAGGTGGGAAAAAGTAGAGAGATGAGTGTGTGACAGGTTTTTTTAAATGAATCCTGACAGCAGGGAGGGATGACTGTGTGTGTGTGTGTGTGTGTGTGTGTGTGTGTGTGTGTGTGTGTGTGTGTGTGTGTGTATGCCAGCAGGGAGGGATGACTGTGTGTGTGTGTGTGTGTGTGTGTGTGTGTGTGTGTGTGTGTGTGTGTATGCCAGCAGGGAGGGATGACTGTGTGTGTGTGTGTGTGTGTGTGTGTGTGTGTGTGTGTGTGTGTGTGTGTGTGTGTGTGTGTGTGTGTGTGTGTGTGTGTGTGTGTGTGTGTGTGTGTGTGTATGCCTGACAATGCCTGACAATGTGTGTACTGCTGTACTGTTTGCATGCAGAGGTCATCCAGGGATGGTTCATGTGCAGTACCAGCACAAAAGCTACTGTATCCTTACACCTTGGAGTCAAGTCTTGCTATAGACACTAATATCATGCATATGCACACACACAGACAGTGCCACAGAAGAACATATAAACCCAAAGACCTTTCACAGTTATGTCAAACATCCATTATTTACCAAATCCATCTTCATTGGAAGCAGTGAATAATTGCAAGGGTACAGATATGTATATATATATATATTTTTTTTTTAATTTATTATTTTTTTTTTTTTTGAGGACATCTGCATTGCTTAAATCAACTGCATATCTCCATTTGTTTTCCAGATAACGCGTTAGCTACTTATTTTATACACATTGTAGGGTTTGAGAGATCACGGTGTATCATACTGCCAGCTCCATTGATCACCTGATTGAAACCCCCCTGACAAAGATTAGCACTATTTTGTCTCCACATTTTTACAGTTATGTTTTTCGTATACGAGCAGCGGAAAGTAAACACGCACATAGCATACAGTATTTTTTTAACCATTCATTGCTAATATCAAGGAAATACATAGATTACCCACTTTTGTTTTTTTTTTTTTTTTACTGTTATGTGAATCCTACCGATCTTTCATTTTACCACTGATTAAGTGTAGATCTGGATAAAGGAGTGCTGGTTGTGAGAATGAAAACAATCCTCTGGTGAGAACTGTCCCAGATAGAGCACTTTCTCTAACACCCACACACACACAGCTGTTTCACACCTTTGGCACATACATCATGAACTAGGCCTGATTCAACTTTTAGGCTGCATGTCTTTCCACATAGGACGTGTTTTTTTTCTTTTCATTTTGTTCTTAGGTTCTTGTGTCCTGTGACTATGCCATTAGGAATATGGTGCATTTGTAATGCTTTTGCTCTGTTGTAACTGTCTACTTGCATCCCCTGTGCCATTACTCACCTGCTCTACATTACCACTAACACTACAAGTCCCAGCATTTTTCTGTCTACCTAGAATACCCACATAGGGGCCATTTGACCGACCGCTTTTCCCGAATACACTAATCACTCATTTTGTTATGGTAATGAGGCTGTTAGTGGCAGTGTGTGGGGTGAGGGGGTCACACCAGGGGCGTCACTAGACCTATTACTGTACTGGGGCACAGAGAATTAATGCAAGCACACAAGCAAAACATTTTTTAGCAGTTATTTATGATAAAAAACATAAATAGTGCTTCGAACTATACAATTATATCAGATTATGTTGATATGCTCATCAAACATCGTAGATGTAAGATAGCAGTCTCCAGAAATGTGTGGGAGCTCAGTTACATGAATCAACAAGGATAATAGGCATATGCCAGTTAGCTAAAAGACAGCTTAGGTTTGCATATTAAGAAGCTATGTGCGCATTCTGTAGATTATGGCATGTAGACCTAAAACTCTAAAGTGTTTTTTTTCACTGGTGAAATTTATACTGGGGCACTACAGACCAGTACTGGGGCACCTGCCCCAGTAAAATATGTCTGGCGACGCCCCTGGGTCACACCTTACAGTGGTAAAGTCATGTTGGCTACTTTTGTGTGAATGTGAGAATGAGGAATAAAAACACATTCTATTCTAAAATGTGAACATGTGAATGTCCCATGAATGTCCCATGTGACCATAACGACTCATGTGACATAACGACTCATGCAACCAGACAATTGTTTGATGGATAAATACCTCAGTGCACATGGACTATCACTTCAGTTCCCTCAAGAATTTTGTGGTGAAAGAAGATCCTCTCCAAGGAACAAAGATGCAGAGATTCAACATTCAACAGGCACTGGAAATGATCCTGGATGGAGCAAACCCTTGCGACTCGGATGGAGAAGACATCAACCTTCAGGTGGATTCAGACTCCGAGCTGTCTCAGTCGTCTTCAGGTAAGATTTCATTTCATATTATTTCCTATTTTACATTTCATTTCAGTGAGGAAGTTGGAAAATATAGCACCATGCTTGCATTTGTGATATCATTTGACTTTCCCATTGCTCATAATTACATTTTTTCACACTAGAGATGAGGAGACTGCTCCCCAACCAAAAAAGAGAGCTCGGCTGGGGACTGATGTGACAGAGACTGCGAAAGACGGCACAGTATGGCATGAAGAACAGGTGGGAACGGGTCCACATTTCACCCCACCATCGCCATACAATGCAGATGGAGAGCCAACAGCTAAGGCCAGGAGGTCAATCACAAGTCGTCTTCAGAGCTTTCTGTTTCATCACTCTGGACATGCTCGGTATCATTCGAGACTGTACAGTTCAACATGCAAAGCAAACGGAGCATGTGGATTGGTTCATGGGCCTTCCTGAACTAATGGCATTTATTTCCATCACCATCATGCGGGGAATCATCAGGGTGCCATCACTGCGTGACTGCTGGTCGAAAAACCTGGGAAGCCCACAGATCATCGAAACCATGTCCCGAGGGCGTTTCCAAAACATCATGCATCACCTGCGCTTTGATGACAGAGACACCCGCAGCGAGCGAGCACAGACCGATAAGTTTGTTGCAATTTTGAACATATGGGGATTGTTTGTCACCAACTGCATCACATCCTACATCCCTGGTCGACACATCACCATCGACGAACAACTTTTCCCTTCCAAGACTCGCTGCTGTTTCCTACAGTACATTGCATCTAAACCAGACAAGTTTGGGATCAAGTTTTGGGTGGCGTGTGACTTGAAAGCCAAATACGTCTGCAACATCCTCCCATATCTTGGCAAGGACCCCACTCAGCCTCGTGGGGAGAGAGTGTCATGAGGCTGATGGAACCATTCCTGGACAAGGGCAGAAATGTTACCACAGACAATTTCTTTACATCACTGTCACTTGCAAAACGACTACTTAGCCGGAATACAACCATCCTTGGCACAGTCAACAAGATTCGCCAAGAAATTCCACTGTCAACTAGACAGATGCACCGCAATGAATTTACCACCCAAGTATTTTCAACCACTGGTGCTACACTGACGGTGTATGCGCCCAAGCGGAAGAAGACTGTATATGTTCTCAGCAGCATGCACAGCATGATTCAGACACAGGATACCACCAAAAAGAAGCCAAACACCATCACACTCTACAACACAACAAAGTGCGGCGTCAATGTCATGGACCAGATGGTGTAGGAGTACACTGTCCGCGCAGGAACGCGGCGCTGGCCAGTAGCAGTGTTCTATAACATGATAGATATTGCAGCACTGAATGCACACGTGCTCTATCAATTATGCACCGGGAGGCAGGAGAGACGGGCCCAAAAGGAACAATTATTTCGGCAACAACCCTCCACACCACAACCAGGAAAAAGAGCCAAGTGTCAGGCTAAAATTATATGTAAGGACAATCATGCAACTGTGCGCTGTGTTGACTGCTACCGATATACATGTGGGAAATGCCGAAAGGAGCAATGGCAGTGCCAGGATTGTGAGTGACTGCTAAAATGTATTTCACTCATAATGCATGGTTTTTCATTCTTTGTAAATATGCTTGGGTTCCTTTTTTTTTTTTTTTTTTACTATTTTTAGCACACAAAAATAACAATTACTTCTGCAACAACCCTCCACACCAAAACTGGGAAAAAAGTTGCTTTTTCATTCTTTGTAAATATGTTTTGTTTTTTTTGTTTTTTAACAATAAATGTCAGTGTGTTGATCCCTTCCTTCCTGTTGATCCTTTCCACTGCATACAGCTCATAGTCCAGTTTAAGTCTTTATGGCTATGTTCACTGAGGTATTTATCCATCTCAGAACTAAACCTTACTCTCAAAAGAACCTCCTGAGCTATAAGGTGTGTCCCCTCCCCCACACAGGTTCAAGTGGCTCCGGCCGTGTGCCACTAACAGCCACATTTCCATAACAAAATGAGTGTCCACAGGGGGGACTTGGGGCCAATTGGCCCTCTTGTGGGTTTTCTAGGTAAAAAGGCCAAATGGCCCCTCTCTGGGACTTCTAGTGCTAATGGGGTGGGGGGTGGGGGTGTTTGGGTGTGGTTGGTATTGTGCCTACCAAAGACTAGATGTACCACATAGCGGTACATGGTATGACCGCCGCAGTATATTGAAATGTGGGAACTGTTGGTGTGATGAGTGTGTGGTAGAGCAGTGTTGTGAGGTGAGAATTCCTGTGAAAATGATTTCCTGGAAGTGGGCATGGATGTGGGTTTTGAATGTGTAGTGTGTAGGACTGATTTGTGAAGGCAAGGAATTGGCAAAATTAGATTTTGTACAATTACAGTGCCCCCTATGGACCAAATTTTATGGCATGTTCTGTGGTGTTAGAGGTCTTTGTGGTGATCGTGCATGATGTATTTTGTGCAGTTCCCACCTTCTCGGTCCAAGATATTGGCAACTCAAAATCCCAATTTTTGCATTTACCCTTATCACTAGGTGGCGCTATGCTTCAAGTGAGAGTTTATGGGCTGGGTCAATATGCCTCTGTAACACCTACATACTAACACAAAATCGTTGTCTTGGGCAAAATTGTTGACGAGTTATTTAACAAAAACTGTTTTTTGACACCTAGCTTCGGCAATAAACATCGCCCCCTATGACGAAATGTCACAAAATTTAGTACACATGAAAAGAAAGCTGTTTAGAGAGGGCATGTCAACTTTGAACAAATTTGAGCAATTAAAAGCCAAGATACGGCCATTTGAAGAATTTAAAGCTACGTGTTAAATGTTCATTGACGTGTAACTTCGGAACGGTTTATGTCAAGATAAATCCTTTGATAACTTTTTGTCAGCATTGTCTGTAGATGGCATATACCAACTTTGATGAGATTCACATGAATGGCCTATGACGAGTTTGTGCAGATTTGTTTTCGTAATGTTAAAATTTCACGGAAATAGTTTTCGTTGGAAGTAGGTGTTGACCGGTGTTTTCAATGCATGAGGGTCAATAAATTTCACGATAAAAAAAATGGTTGTAAACATTAGCATTCTCTAGATAATAGGCAAAATGATATTTTGTACAATTACAGCGCCCCCTATTGACCAAATTGTATGGCACGTGCTGTGGTTTTAGAGGTCTTTGTGCTGATTGTGCATGACGTATTTTGCGCAGTTCCCACCTTCTCGGTCCAAGATAAAAATCCAAAATCCAAAAAATCCAAACCTCAAAATCCAAATTTTTGCATATACCCTTATCACTAGGTGGTGCTATGCTTCAAGTGAGTGTTTATTGGCTGGGTCGATACATCTCTGTAACACTGACATATCACAAAAATGTTATGTTGTTGGGTGAAACGTTCACTGAGCTATTCAGCAAAAACTTTTGCCAGTCTCCCCCTGTTTGACGTACGCTGGCACAGCGGGGGGGTGGCCCTGGGGGACCAAAAGCTTCTAGTCGCTCGAAAAGTTCTAGGGCCACATGCCTACAAAGATTCATGTCCCCCCGAGTTTTAGTGTCCCGGGAATCGTTGACGGACATTCACTGGAAAAAAAAAAAAAAAAAGTCATGGCAACTCTATAATGACCGCTTTCGCTAGCTTCGCTAGCGGCGGTCATAATAAACACACACACACACACACAAATTCAGAGATGTCCCAGGCACAGCACCTTTGGCACATACATCACCGATAAACACACACACACACAAACACACACCCAGAGCAGAGCAGAGCAGGCACAAGAGGAGCCAGAGGAGTGTGAAGGCCTGCCTTCACGGTGGCATCACACATCACACAACATAGCGTTTATGACAGCAACGTGGACACACACACACACATTTTGTTCTTAACCCATTCTTTGTGTGTTCAATCCATAGTGTATCTTGCTGTCCTGTATGGTGTGTTTTTGTCCTGCTAGTTTTTTCCTAAGTGCGCGTATCTTCCTATTGCTGCATGGTATGTTTTGTCCTGTTTTTTACTAAGTTGGTGTGCTTTATCCCGCCATTGTCCCAAACTCTGCATGTCTTGCTCATCTGCATGTGTTAGTTATGTCCATACTGCTATGTCTGCATGATTGCTTGATGTCTGCTTGATTATGTCCTGCATGTTTGTATGTCCTATTCTTAAAGCCTTTGTTCATTTTGACCCTTGTGAGATGGTGTTGTCTGCTTCACTGCTGTGTTTGTTTGCATGTGCTTTTCATATGATGCGTTTGGCCTCCTGCTTGCTCTCTTGGCTAGGGCTCACTTGGAAAAGAGGTGACAGCCTCAGTGTGACTACCCTAGTAAAATAAAGGAGAAATAACATACACAGAAAGACTAGCAGGAGTGAGAGTGAGACAGAGAGAGAGAGAGAGGAAAAGAGAGGAGGATAGAAGGCAAGAGAAGAAGTGTACATTACAGACGGTAAGAGAGAAAGAGCAAAAGACATTGAGAGAGTGCAAAGCTGTATGGCAGGGTGTGAGTGTTTATGCGTGTGTGTGTGTGTTTGTATGTAAGATAAATGGGATCTGGCATCAGCTGGGCACAGCAGAAGAGACACACAGGAGGGAGTTATATTTTTTATATCTTTTATTTATTTCTATATTTTTTTATTAAAGTCTCTGTGAGTAGAAAAGCAACAGCAACAACAGAGGAATGAAAAAGCACAACTGGCTGGCAGCCATGACACCACTGCCACTGTCTTGGGCAAAGAGACACCTTGTGGGTATATTAAAATACATAAACACACCGACACACACACACATGCAAACACACACTTACACACACACACACACACAGAGAAATAATAGGGCATCTTTAGAGGACTTTAATCAGCAACATAACATAATGCCAGACCTGAATTATAGCGCATAAAAAAAGTGCTTGAGCAACATGTACCATTTAAACATGTAACCTCTGTGACCCATGTTTACAGAAAAAAACAAAAACAAAACAAAGACAGAAATTAGTGTTTGGCAACTGCACCTGTCTGTGAGACCGTATCTGTTAATAATAGCGAGAGACAGTTGATCAGACAGTTGGCACAAACACCCATACACACACACACACACACACACACACACACAGAGACACACACACACAGAGACACACACATCCATCAACCCAACCACACACACACAAACACACCCACCAACCCAACCACACACACACACACACACCCTTCAATGCATAGCGGACAAAAGCAGTGGTGGCAGCTGGCGAGGGGTGTTGGGGAGAGAGGAGCCGAGGCAGACAGTGAGCGATGGCATCAGCAGTGAATCATGGCCGTTATCGCCAGCCTTCCTCCGCCTGCCTTCTTCTTTTCTCTCCTCCCGTCTCCTTCCCTACCCTCTCCTCTCTTCCTGTCTCATCTCCTCTCCTCTCCCCTCCTCTCTATCCCTCTCCTCGTCTCATCTCATCTCCTCTCCTCCCATCTCCTCTCCCCTCCTCTCCATCCCTCTCCATTGTGTCCTCTCCTCCCATCTCCTCTCCCATCTCCTCCCATCTCCCCTCTCCTCTCGTGTCCTCTCCTCTCATGTCCTCTCCTTCCCGCTCACCAGGGACACATGCACAATGCCGCCGACAGATGCTAACGCACTGCTAAATAAGTCTGCAGTCAGGGCGGAACGGTGTGTGTGTGTGTGTGTGTGTGTGTTTGTCTGTGTGCATATATGTGGCTGTGTGTGTGTCTATCTGAGTGCATGCATCTATCTGTGTGTGTGCGCGTGTGTGTGTGCATGTGTGTGCATCTATCTGTGTTTCTGTGTGTGTGTGTGGAATGCATGTGTGTGTGTGTGCGTGTTTGTGTGTGTGTGTGTGCGTGTATAAGTGAAGGGCCATTGTGCAGCTAAACTGTGCTTAGCTATGGCAATTCTGAAGGCTACTTGATAACCCCCAGGGTGCATGCTATGGTGCAAGATGAAGGACTCTGGGATTGTGTGTGTGTGTGTGTGTGAGAGAGAGAGCGAGAGAGAGAGAAGAAGGGAAAAGAGAGCGAGAGCAAGAGAGAGTTCTGCAGACTTATAAAACAAGATACTGTGTCATCAGAAACGGCTCAAGAACATTAGCACGTGCACGTGCCTCTGCTTGTGTACGATTGTGTGTCTGTCCGTGTGTGTGTGTGTGTGTGTGTGTGTGTGTGTGTGTGTGTGTCTGTGCCAGTGCATGTTATTTAACTTCCCCACGCAAGTTTTCTCTGCCTTGGCCAGAGTCCTGGTGGGAAAGATGAGAAGAGAAGAGAAGAGAAGAGAAGAGAAGAGAAGAGAAGAGAAGAGAAGAGAAGAGAAGAGAAGAGAAGAGAAGAGAAGAGAAGAGAAGAGAAGAGAAGAGAAGAGAAGAGAAGAGAAGAGAAGAGAAGAGAAGAGAAGAGGGCTTTGGCGGGGTGTTTGATGGGGTGTTATAAATTTTATGGAGCACATCGCGAAGGCGTCTGGCTGGCTATGGGAACAGGGCGCACACACAGCATCCTTTCCCCTCCTCTTCAGAGGAGACAAACTGGAGAACAGCCTTAGAAAAACAGTTAGTTCCTATATAAAACACACACACACACACACACATACACACACACACACACACACACATACATGTCCATGACAGTCAGTAATTGCCCTCTTGGTTAAGGATGACTGGAGCGTTTGAATCTCACCACTGGTAAGTTCTTAGTAATCTCATCATTGGTAAATTCTCAGAAATCTCATCTGACATAACATACATAGCTCCACCTCTCCCAAGAAAGAGGGAGGTAGAAAAATAATTAAAAAAAACATTCCAGGTGCTCAGTGATTGGTTGAGTCCTTGCGGGTAGCCATTGTTGATTGGTTCAGGCACATACATCACCTGCCTCCCCCAAACTGTGAACAAAAATTGAAATAGCAAGAAAAGTAAAGAGAGAGTAAAAAAATAGCGTGGAAAACAAAAGAGTTAACAAAATAGACAGAGAGCAACACTGAGAAAGACGGAGAGAGACAAAGAAAGAGAAAGAAAGAGAGAGATCGGAAGACATAGAGAGAGAGAGAGCTGCAGGAGATCAAACCTCTCCCTTTTTCCCGTGCTAATTCCTTTTATGTAAACACCACCTCTCATCTCTTTTTCCAAAAAAACAAAAGAAAGAAAGAAAGAAAGAAAGGAGAGGGAGGGGGAGGCTTCAGTCGCCCACGTCGCTGTCCTGGTCTCCGATGACCCAGAGGAAGTGGAAGCTGAGGGCGAGGAGGGCTGTACCCAGCAGGTCGCCCAGCGCCGTCAGGTAGGGGATGGAGAAGCTGTCCGGGTCCTTGCCGCTGCGCCACATGGAGTGCACCATCCAGTCAGAGATGCACAACAGCAGGAACACCTGAGCAGAGGAGAGGAGAGGAACAGAGGAGAGGAGAGGAGGAGAGGAGGATGAGAGGGGGAGAGAGAGGGAGGGATGGAAAGAAGGATGGAGTGAGAGGAAGGACAGAGATTAATGAGGGCAGCACTGAGGTGTAATGATATGCTGCTGCTGCTGCTTTTGATGCACACATCCTGCCAAAACAGAGAGCACATAGCCCTAGGACACTCAGCCTCAGCACACACACACACACACACACACACACACACACGCACTCAGCCTCAGCACAACCCAATCACACTCACACATACACACACATATGCATACACACACGCACACACACACACACACACACACACACACACACACACACACACACACACACACACACACACACACACACACACACACACACACAGCCTCAGCACAACCCAATCACACACACACACACACACACATACACTCAGCACAACCCAATCACACACACACACACACACAGAGTTTCAATCAGGCATGCCTCCGTGCTCACAGCAGGGCATGTAGTCAAAGCGGGCGCTATCCTGTCGAGAGACACACTTGGCAGCGGCTGCCATCTCTGCCTCTGCCCCCCCCCGGAGTCTGACAAAGGACAAGAGCTGCTCCTGTTCCTCCTCCACACACACACACACACACACACACACACACACACACACACACACACACACAGTGTTGCTGCTGCTCCTGTTCCCCCTCCTGCTTCACATACACAAACACACAGACACAATTCTACACACAGTTCCTTTTTCAGTGTATCTTAGCAATACTGACTAAAGCACCTGAGTGCGGTAACACTTTATTTTGAGGTTCATTTTTAAGTAAACAACGTGTGATATTATGTACTGTACATGTCGAACACTAACTCTAACCCTATAGCACAGTGTAAGAACATACTGTTACACTGTACCCAACTGATGTAACAGGGACAGTAAAAAAGGTGTAATTCTGAGCGCTTATAAGACTACAGTTCTAGGACTGCTTTGAGCGCTTGAGGACTTGCCTGACCTTTGCAGAAAACACCCCCACAAGAGGCAACAGTCAAAAGTTCACACTAAGAAGAGTTTTAAAAATAGTTCAGAGAGTGTAGAAAACACAAAAAGTCAAAAAAGGTTTAGTTATATTTTGTATGTTTTTATTTATACTTGTATTTATTTATTTTTCTAGGCCTTTTTTACTCACAGTCCCAAAAGCGCAAAAGTGCAAATGTGCTGTACAAACGTTTCAGTCCCTCAGGCTACCCTCAGTGCAAATGAAAGGCAGCATGTGCAGCCAACCTTTCACCAGTCCAGAGCAGGTGTACACAGTCAAAGGCCAAGAGGCCTAATAGATCACATGACATCCCAGGAGGATCACCACACGATTGGACAATTATGAGGTACACACAAAACTCATTCAACAGACGCACCACACTGGGAATAGTAAGCACACAACCAACAAAATACAATGAACTAATAGACTTCATACATCTATCTATTGGACATTAACATGAAAATGAAAGTTGTGTATGAAATCTTGTTTACACAGAAGCACCAGGTCCTGAGGGTGTTGCAAAGATCATTTGTATTTGTATTCACTGTGCAACTTTACTTGGGCAGCATCGGAGCACTTAGAAGACTGCATTCTAAGGGCTCATTCACACCGACTTGAGCGTGTTCAGCATGTAACTGTGCACAATATGTTTGTATAGGGACAGAACACGCTCCCAGCACGCGTGCTGTGTGAATACTGCATTCTAAACGAATACAGACAGAAAACGGGCACGCACTGAATACGGAGAGTTTTTGGTGTGAATGAGCCCAAAGACTACTCTAAGGTTGATGACTAACCTTGGCTGAAAACACCTACGTGAGGGTCAGCAGACAAATACCCACTGCAATATCGCCTTTCAGCTTAAATGCCATGTATCTGCCACTGGAATGAAAATGTCCTTGATGAATAAAAAAATATCCGGCTCGAAACATTGCCAATACAGAACAAGTAGCTTTTTCAGGGCGAAACCAAGATGATTTCCATTGGTATGTGCAATATCGTGATGCTCTCATGTGCCAAACATACAACAAGGCAATACACACACACACACACACACACACACACACACACACACACACACACACACACACACACACACACACACACACACACACACACACACACACACACAGACTCACACACAGACTCACACACACTACTGTAATTGAGCTATTCTCAAGCAAAATAAGGGTACTGTGGCCGCTCCAGTCTGTGTGTGCGTGTGTGTGGATCTGTTGTGTGCGTGTGTGTGTGTATGCGTGTGTATCTAAGGGGGGTCATCGTGGTCTCCTACCCCCCATTAACCCTCTGTCCCATGATGAGAGCGCTCTGCTTCCTGCTCTTCATCTGCCAGCATCAATGCTGGTTATGATCTCTTTCACACGCTTGGACCCATCCATGAAGCCGAGGGTGAAAACCACAGACACAAAGGGAGGGAGGAGAGAGGGGGGGAGAGGAGGAGAGGAGAGGAGAGGAGAGGAGGAAGAGAAGAGGAGGAGAGAGCCAGAGATGGGAGCTGGAGCGAAAGAGAGACGGTGTTCACATAAAAGAGTTAGCACGGGCAAAAGGGACAGGTTTGATCTCCTGCCGCTGGCTATGTGTGTGTGTGTGTGTGTTTGTGTGTGTGTGTACATGTGTGTATATATGTGTGTGTGTATATGTGTGTGTATATGTGTGTATATGTGTGTGTGTGTGTGTGTGTGTGTGTGTGTGTATGTGTGTGTCTACAGATCTGAGAGCTGGTCTTTTCCGGCTACTAATGAGTGCTGTTTGTGTGACAGCACACAGAGGTACCAATGAGAGCGGCTTTTGATATTGTCGCTTCGGAAGCCAGCGATGAGTTGCACATGAACACACACACACACACTCACGCATACACTTGTGTATAACTTGCGCACGTGTAGATGAGCGGATCCGACATAATGCCGTCTTTCAGTACTACTTTTGCATCGTCTAGTCTCACCCACCTTAGGTGTATTCCTGTGCGGTTGCAAAGACTATTTAAATCAAGTCAATCTGACCTTGCACCAAAAAGCAGTTGCTTTAATGTCCAGTCTGCCATTACTTTTGACTTGGAATCTAAGCCACTGTACGTCTTGTGCAACTGGAATCTTCCGTCATTGCAGAAGTCATATGAATGATGCACGGGCCGTCTGTCTAAGTGTTGAATAATTGCTATTAAGCACATTGAGTAGGTGCCTGGTTCTGGTAGCGGTGTCAGTCCATTCAATATTTGGGGCACCCAGACCACTTAGACTGAAAGATGATGTCGCCGGCTATAAATCATGCTGAATAATGACAACTGCCAAAGGCAAACAGAAATAGTACGGTGCCACTTGCCAAAGGTGTCCCTCTCACTCTCTCTCCCCCTCTCCCTCTCTCTATCACACTCTCTCTCCCTCACTCTCTCCCTCTCACTCTCTCCCTCTCACTCTCTCCCTCTCACTCTCTCCCTCACTCTCTCTCTCTCCCTCCCTCTCTCTTTCTCTCCCTCTTTTTTCTCTCTCCCTTCCTTCTCTCTCTCTCTCTCCCTCCTTCCTTCTCTCTCACTCTCACACACACACACACACACACACACACACACACACACACACACACACACACACACACACACACACAGATCCAGCAGGAAAACACACACATGTTAAACAGCGGGAATACACAAACACAAATACACAAGCTTACATAAAACCTGCAAATACATACCCTTAGCAAACACAGACACAGACACACACACAGACACACACACAGACACACACACACAGACACACACACACACACACACACACACACACACACACACGGTGTGCTGTGTGGGAGTCAGCAGTGGGCCAGAAAGAGGCTCATTTATTTGGGAATGAAAAGTGCTGAAGGATCATTTATCAGCCTCTCTCTGCACTGCTGGGGAGAGCCGAGCCGAGCCGCGCTGAGCCACAGCTACACCACTCAGCCACTGCCACTACAGGGTGTGTGTGTGTTAGAAATAGTGTGTGTGTGTGTGTGTGTGTGTGTGTGTTAGAAATAGTGTGTGTGTGTGTGTGTGTTAGAAATAGTGTGTGTGTGTGTGTGTTAGAAATAGTGTGTGTGTGCGTGTGTGTGTGAGTGTTTGTGTGTGTGTGTGTTAGAAATAGTGTGTGTGTGCGTGTGTGGGTGTGTGTGTTAGAAATGTGTGTGTGCGTGTGTGTGTATGTGTGTGTGTCTGTGTGTGTGTTAGAGACAGTGTGCGCATGTGTGTTATAGAGATAGTGTGTGTGTGTGTGTGTGTGTGTGAGTGTGTGAGAGAGAGAGAGAGAGAGAGAGAGAGAGAGAGAGAGAGAGAGAGAGAGAGAGAGAGAGAGAGAGAGAGAGAGAGAACGAGATAGAGTCTGTGAATGTTTGTACATGCCCGTGTATATGTGCATGTATATGTGTGACAGTGTGTGTGTCTGTGTGTGTGTGTGTGTGTGTGTGTGTGAGAGAGACAGTGAAAGTCTGTGTGCATGTGTGAGAGTGAGCAGATGAAGGTCAGTGAGTATTTGTGTGTGTGTGTGTGTGTGTGTGTGTGTGTGTGTGTGTGTGTGTGAAGAAAGAGAGAGAGAGAGACTGTTTGTGTACATATGTAAAAGTGAGTACATGAAGGTCAGTGTGTGTGTGTGTGTGTCAGGCGAGTATGTGTGTGTGTGTATCAGGCGAGTATGTGTGTGTGTGTATCAGGCGAGTGTGTGTGTGTGTGTGGGCGTGCGCATGTGGGCATGTTGGGGCTGTACTGCTAGTTTAACACATTAAACCTGACTGACCGCGACAGGACTGATCCGGGGGGCACTCGCTTGCTTCAGCCCAGCGCACGGCAAACATTGAGGTAGCAGAAAGGGCAAAGACGACGTCACTCTATGCCACTTCAGGAAGCAGACTAAGGCTTCTCTGTGTGTGCGTGTGTGTGTGTGTGTGTGTGTGTGTCTGCCACTTGAGGAAGCAGACCGAGTTGTCTGTCCAAAGCCAGACATGGCTGCGGCAGGCCACAGGTGAACTGGTGGTAATTAAAAATACGGCAGGTCGGTAGACTCAGTGGAACATTGTGCCAGACAAAAAACCTTCCGGAACCATCTTGAGCCATTTAGAGAGAGCCTATGTGTGTATAACTGAACTCAGCCGAAGGTGACATTTAGATAATGGAAAGTGTTTTTTTAAGGCATAAATCATTAGCTAAAAAATATACTTCGCTAAAAATATTTTAAATACATCAGTTACACCGTTGTACGCCTCCAAATCCAAGCAAACATGAGATTTGGATAACTGGAAAGTTTTCTGAAGTAGATCTTTAGTAAAACAAAAAAAGTATTACAAAATAATAGAAGCGAATGAGTTAGACCAGGTACGCATAGTCTGAAGAGATGTTCAGAATTGAAATCGCTTATGAAGATGACAGTTCAAAGTAGCTTTTCTGAAAGGGGAATCTTTCGCCTGGGAGCTGAACGTTAAGTAACAGCCAAAGTGGAGCCAAGTAGATGCATTTAAGGCTCTGCAGAGGACACACACACACATACAGATTGGGAGATATTTGTGTGTGTTTGTGTGTGTGCGTGTATGACAGAGTTTTAAGCCTGTGCTCTGCAGGGCATTTAGCTTGTGTATGTGTGTGTATGTGTGTGTGTGTGTGTGCGTGTGTGTGTATGAGAGAGTTTTTAGCCCGTGCTTTCTGCAAGGCATTTAGAGAGTGTGTGTGCATGTTTCTGTGTGTATGTGGGAGTTTTTTTAGCCTGTGCTCTCTGCAGGGCAATTAGTGTGTGTGTGTGTGTGTGTGGTTGTGTGTGTGTGTGTGTGTGTATGAGAGTTTTTTTTAGCCCTTTAGCTCTTTCCAGGGCATTTAGTGTGTGTGTGTGTGTGTGTGTGTGTATGAGTGAGGTTTTTAGCCTATGCTCTCTGCAGGGCAATTAGCATGTGTGCGTGTGTGTGTGAGGTTTTTGTGTGTGTATGTATAAGAGAGTTTTTAGCCCTTTAGCTGTCTGCAGGGTAATTAGTGTGCGTGTGTGTGTGTATAGAGTTTTAAGCCCGTACTCTGTAGGGCAGGGGTGCTCACACATTTTTGGATGGCGAGCTACTTTTAAGACGGCCATGTCGCCGCGATCTACTGAGGATGATGATGACGAAGACGACGATGGTGATGATGAAGATGATGATGATAAATCACTCAGTATGCGTTTCATATGTACCTTTATGCAGTTTATTGATATGTTTGTTTATTGATATACATGTTGCATTACACATGCAACATAGTTAAAATATATGCATCCATGCATCACAGCACAACTTTAATGCAATTTTATTATGATATAATGGATGTTTACAGCACAATTATAATAATACATTTGTATTACTTTCGAATGAACCTTTAGAGCACAACTCTAATACATTTGAAATGATCTATTGCCAGGACTTAATTAATCTGATGATGACCTGCACTGTAGGGAGTCAGACAGGGTTGCATAGAGCTGCTGTGTGTAGCGCGCACACTGACAATTTGCGAACATGCCCTCCCTGCTTTCTCCAGCTCCGATGCGAGGTTTCGGAAGTTTCCCAAATCATAGCGCTGCAACTTTGAGGACAGCAATTTTATTTTTCGTTTGAATGCATTAGCTGAGCTGATCATGTCTCATGTCGACCACGCTTTTGTCTTTTCCTTGCAGCTCCAAATTAAGTTCGTTCAACATGTTAGTACGAACGCCAAGTCTAGCAGCCACTGATTGTCATTAAGTTGCTTGTGTTCCGCATGTTTAGTGACAGGAAGAAACTCCTTAATCAACGGACAGAGCTGTCGAAATCTCTGCAAGAATTTCCACCTACTAAGCCATCTCACGTCTGTGTGTAGCAATAGGACAGAATAGTTAGTAAGCCTCTTCCAACTGTGCACGGAACAGACGTCTTTGAAGAGACCTCGCTCGAATACAGCAGGCTATTTTGGTTGCGACATCAACGATCTCTTTCATGCATTTTCCGCATAATGAAGTGACTGCTGCCCTGTAAACGGCATTTTTATTTTCCTTCACATTTCTCAGTTCGCTTTTCACGGGGAAGTCACTGTCATAGTTTTTATGAACAGTATGGGTACAGACCGTGTGTGGATATGACAATCTGTGTGTGTGTGTGTGTGTGTGTGTGCGTCAGACAGATACAGGAGTTGGGAATAATCTGTGAAACTGTGTGTGAGTATTTGTGTTTCAGTAGAGTAGAGTAGAGTAGAGTAGAGTAACTTTATTAATCCCGAAGGAAATTTCGGTGTCCCACTGTGTGTGTGTATGCCTACGTGTGTGCATGTGCACGCATGTGTGTGTGGGTGTGCGTGTGTGTGTGTGTGCACATGTGGGCATTGCATTACATTACACTTGGCAGATGCTTTTATCCAAGGCGACTTACAAAAGGAGGACATAATACGCTAACAGAGTTGTAGAGGAACACTGAGTAAATCGACTACACACAAGGAGATACGTGTGCCTTAGGTAAGTATCCCGGAGCAGGGACACTTCAGACAAACACACACCCTGCACACGCAGACTCGTACAAACACGAGGCACCTAGGTAAAGAGTTGGTTAGTAGAGATTAGTTTTCTTAGGAAAGGTAGCAGTCTCGGAAAAGAAGATATGAAGATTTGAGTGTGTGAGTGTGTGAGTGGGTGTGTGTGTGTGTGTGTGTGTGTGTGTGTGTGTAAGAGATCTTTGGCTGTGAGGCTTAAGGCCTCCTGGTGTGTTTAGGGGAGGGCCGGGTGCTGACATGAGCAGCTCTGGGAGTCCTCCCTCCCTCCCTCCCTCCCTCCGCAAACACCACCATGGACAGGGGTTTTTCCAGAAACTTCAACAGATGGGGAGAGAGAGAGAGAGAAAGAGAGAGGGAGAGAGAGAGAGAGAGACTGAAATTGTGATAGAAGAGTGAGAGTAAGAAAGTGAGAGAGAGAAAAAGAGAAAGAAGGAGAGAGCGAGCAAAAGG
>CM050199.1:22235000-22242500 GCA_027475355.1 Coilia nasus
GTGTGTGTTGAGAGTGGGAGGCAGAGAGAGAGAGAGAGAGAGAGAGAGAGAGAGGAGAGAGAGAGAGAGAGAGAGAGTGTGTGGGTGGCTGTGTGTGTGTGTGTGTGTGTGTGTGTGTGTGTGTGTGTTGAGAGTGGGAGGCAGAGAGAGCATGCAGTAGCATTTTCCTGGCATGGATCCTTGTCACCGCGGACACGTCCCTAATGCAAATCCAGTCTGTGTGCTTCTAAGTCTCCTCATCTAAATATTCACACACACACACACACACACGCGCACACACACACACACACACACCCTCATACACACGCACACGCACATCTGAACACACACACACCCCTAATTCTTTGCATAGCTTTATCTCTGGTGACAGGCAAGTCGTAAAGAGCAACTTTAAACAGCAAGGTACAGCACGCACACAATAAAAGCTTATTTATAGGGAAATGTTAGTTAATGTCAGTGTGTTTGTACAGCCAATTAGAGTTCCACACGCACACACACACACACATGCACACAAACATATACACAGGTAGGTACACTCAGAAACACACACACACACACACACGGACATGGACACAAACATACACACAGGAACACTCAGACACATACACAGATACACACTCACACACACACCCACGCACACACATACACAGGTATACACACAATGGACAGGCATAGAGCTTCTTCCTTCTGCTGACTGCTAGCCTATCTGTTGTATGAAACAAGGACACAAACATGGCTGTCCTCAAATGCTACATCTAAAACACACAGAAACCTCCTCAGGACACTCACACATGTGTAACACACACACACACACACACACACGCGCACAAACACACACACACACAACAAAAGCAGACTTCTCCCAAGGTACGTCCGGGCTGCTGTTGGCTGCTGTCCCAAACAGACAATGATGCTGAAGGCTGTTTCTTTGGTGCCAGACCAAAATAGTACAGGCTGCTATCTATAACAACAGAGGCATACAACACACACACACACACACACACACACACACATAGAAAAACAGACAGACACACTCACACTCGCACAGAACCAGAACCAGACACACACACACATAGAAACAGACAGATACACACACACAGACCCAAAGTGCTGGTGTCTGGCTTCCCCTGTCTCATACCTGCTGTGTATTCCTGCTTCCTATACAGACAGCTCACAAACATGTCTGGCCTCAAGGCCCACACTGCTGGATCCCCTCAACATCTCAACACAGAGACACACACACACACACACACACACACACACACACACACACACACACACACACACAGACACACACACAGACACACACACACAGACACACACACAGGACACACACACGTTCCTGGTACAGGTCTAACCTCCAGCTGGCTACATAACAACACACACACACACACACACACACACACACACACACACACAAACACACACGCACACACACACATGGTGTGCACACTGGCTATGTTGGGGCTGCTCACTTAAACACAGACATACAATAAAGCATGGAGCACAATGACTTCTTTAATGTAGAGCCAAACTGCTAATGAAAACTATCTATAACACCCCCCCCCCCTTAACACACACACACCAATCACACACACACACACATCAATCACACACACACACACACACACACACACACACACACACACACACACACACACACACACACACACACACACACACACACACACACCACAAGCCTAAGAGGAACAGCTTTTGGCCACCAGAGAGGAAGCCAACAGTGGCAGTAGGGACATCATGAGAAAGACAGAGCGACAGAGAGAGAAAGAAATAGAGAGAGAAAGGGTGAGGGGGAGAGAGAGGAGAGAGAGAGAGAGAGAGAGAGAGAAAGGGTGAGGGGGAGAGAGAGAGAGAGAGAGAGAGAAAGAAATATAGAGAGAAAGGGTGAGGGGGAGAGAGAGAGAGAGGGGGGGGGGGGTAGATGCAGGCTTAAAGGCAGAGAGACTGAGATGGTGATGGAGGTGGGGGAGATGGCAGTGATGGAGGGATGGAGAGTGGATAAGTGGAGAAAGAGAAAAGGGCTTTGTGATGGAAGGATTGGACAGTGGATGAGTGGAGAAAGCTAGAGAGATGGCCTGGCCATGCGTTGCCACCATTTTAATTAGCCCATTCCTTTAACTACCAGCATCAATGGACAGAGCTGGATCCAGCCTCACACAAACCAGACGTGTCAACTAAAGTTAAAGGAAAACTGTGTGTGTGTGTGTGTGTGTGTGTGTGTGTGTGTGTGTTGTGTGTGTGTGTGTGTGTGTGTGTATTTATGATGGGGGTAAGAGATAAGAAATAATAATAATAATATTTTATTTAAGATCTATATTTATATAGCACTATACAAAAACAAGACACAGAGGAGGTTTGAAATCAATTCTGAAAGCTTACTGGGAGCCAGTGCAGTGAGGCTGATCACAGTTCTTTGTTTTAGTAAGAAGCCTGGCAGCTGAATTCTGAACAGCTTCAAGTCCCGTAATGGCTTTTTGGTTAAGACAAGAAAAAAAGGCTATTGCAGTAATCCAGGCGTGAAGAGATCGAATAAATGTACAACGGTCTCCTTGTCTTTAAAAGTTAAGATAGTTAAAAGTTAAGATAATCTTGGAAATAAGATGTCTGTGTAGATTCTCATTCATCCAGATCATGGTAGTCACAGGAGTTAAGTTGTAAGCAACTTCACTTCTTTTCCTTGTCTTTAAAAGTTAAGATAGTTAAAAGTTACGATAATCTTGGAAATATTTCTGAGGTGATAGAAACAAGACTGAATAAGATGTCTGTGTAGATTGTCATTCATCCAGGTCATAGTAGTCACAGGAGCTCAGTTGTAAGCAAACTGGACTTCTTTTTAGAGCTTGAAGACGGTTCACCGTTCATCCAAAAGGCTTCTTCAGTTCTGGCCTGATGAGGGGGAGCCAGGAGCTATATCTCTGGACCACTGGAGGTGGAGCTGTAGACCACACCCCTCTAGGTGAAAGGCGAAACATCTTCAAGCTCTAAAAAGAAGTCCAGCTGCTTACAACTTAGCTCCTTTATGAAGACTGTATGAGCTTTGTGATGTGATGCTCAAATCTTAAATTAGTGTCAACCCAGACAGTGTTTGTGTCATGTTTTACGCGGTCCAAACGTAGAACGGGACCTGAAGATGGTATTATTTGTGTTGATGTTCTGGGATCCAATCACAAGGACCTCTGAATAAACAATGTTTTGTCTGAATAAATATTATAATAATAATAACTAATAAAATAAACAAGCGAAGGAATAAGAGCTTCTGATAATAGCCTTACCCCTGAACACCAGAATGTGTTTTGAACAGTCAGGCCATCTGTTTCTCCCTCTCTCTCTTTCTTTCTTTTAGGACCCAGAACTATGTGTGTGTGTGTGTGTGTGTGTGTGTGTCCATCCAGACATACAGTATGCATGGGTGAAAGGGAAAAGTAAACAAATATCAGAAAGCTCCTTAAACACACAGGCAGGTTTACACACACAAAACACACACACACACACCTACAGGGCTGCATTCCTGATGGGAGTGGTGTGCCGTGACGCTCTCCCTGTGTGAATGAGCCTACTGATGCCTTCTCATCCAGATCCTTCTAATGGGCCTTAATGACCATCAAAACAGCACAGAGAACACACTCATCCCCCCCCCCCCCCGCCCCCCCCCGGCCCCCACACACACACACAGACAGACCCTGCACAAGCTAATACCTCTGGGATCCCTTATGCAACACACACACACACACACACATACTCGCAAAAATGCATAAATCCACACAAAGAAAGGCTCATAGATGAAGAGCATACAAACACACACACAAACACACGCGCACACACACACACACACACACACACACACGCGCACACACACACACAGTGAGTTTCTGAGATACCAATAAATAAACAACTCCAAAAAACAAAACTCACCACACACACACACACACACACACACGCGCACGCACACACGCACACACGCAAACACACACAGACACAGTGAGTTTCTGAGACACCAATAAATAACACACTCAAAAAAATCAGAGACAGGTTACAAAACTCACCACACACACACAAAGTGAGTTTCTGAAAACACCAATGGATAAACACTCCAAAACGATCAGAGACAGGTTACAAGACTTAGCACACACACACAAACAAGGTGAGTTTCTGAAACACCAATGGATAAACACTCCAAACGATCAGAGACAAGTTACAAAGACTTACCACACACACACACACACACACACAAATAAATAAATAAAAACAAAAGACGACACGAGTAACAAACATCACTATGTATACACCACTTTGTTTGTATGTACAAATGCCATAGACACATGTATGCTCTTGTACAAATGCCATAGATACATGTATGCTCATACTGTATTGTTTGGATGTCACGCTTTGGCAATGCAATGAACTATTTGTTGTGCCAATAAAGTTCACTTGAATTGAATTGAATTGAGAGAGGCAGAGAGAGAGAGAGAGAGAGAGAGAGAGAGAGAGAGAGAGAGAGAGAGAGAGAGAGAGAGAGAGAGAGAGAGAGAGAGCAGAGAGAGAGAGAGAGAGAGAGAGAGAGAGAGAGAGAGAGAGAGAGAGAGAGAGAGAGAGAGAGAGAGAGAGAGAGAGAGAGAGAGAGAGAGAGAGAGAGAGAGAGAGAGAGAGAGAGAGAGAGAGAGAGAGAGAGAGAGAGAGAGAGAGAGAGAGAGAGAGATTTAATACCATCTTTTTTTACCCAAGATGTTGGGAGTATCTGGAATAACACACACACACACACACACACACACACACACACACACACACACACACACACACACACACACACACACACACACACACACACACACACACACAGGCCCACACAGCAGGTTGGATTGCATATTGTTTTGCTTTTGATTTGTTTGGGTTCCTGTATTTGCAAAACGCCCATTTTGGCATCATTTACCTTGAAGTAACCCTGCATGCAAGCACAGCATTTTGAATGGAGAATATATTGATAGCACACTTTCCCATCAGAGAGACAAAGAAAGAGAGAGAGAGAGAGAGAGAGAGAGAGAGAGAGAGAGAAATGGAAGCCTCTACCCTACTCTAGGTGAACTCACTGATTAAAGATTAAAGAGACTAAAGCTCACCAATGCATCATGGATACCATGTGTGCGCGTACATGTGTGTGCGTACGTGTGTGTGTGCGCGCGTGTGTGTGTGCGTGTGTGTGCGTGTGTGTGTGTGTGTGTGTGTGTGTGTGCGCGCGCGTGTGTGTGCGTGTGTGTGTATTTATTCCATGCTGTGCTTATTTGGATTTTTGTATTTGTTTGTGTGGTTCAACTTTGTTTCTTGATTGTGTGTTCCCGTACCGTTCTGCTTTGCTCTTTTGTTTTGTTCACACACACACACACGCGCACACACAAATCATACAAAGACCTTAAACCATGAGGGCACAACATCCCCCACCCACACACACACACACATTATCAGCAGCTCTTGCCCCTTCCCCTTTGTCTTCCCGGCAGCATGACTCACACCCGTACCCACACACACACACACACACACACACACACACACACACACACACACACACACACACCCCTCTAGATAAGGTACGTGGTGGGTGCCCCTGGACCGCAGAGAGGTGGAGGACAGATGAGGCATGAGGCAGGCCATGGAGACGCTGGAGTGGCAATGATGCTCTCTGGAGTGGCCCAGACTCTCATTATCCACTTAGAGCCTCTTTCACAGGCACAGGGCCCTCAACCTCCATCAAACACCCCCCTCCCCTTCCCATCCCTCCCCCCCCCTCCCTCCTCACTGCACCTCATTGTAATTAGAAGCAACGGGTTTTAGGATAAATACAAATTAGTTCCAGGGCTGATTCATGTGTTGTGATGAGCATGCCTGAGACCGTGTATTTGGGGCAGGAGAAAAAAAAGAGAAAAGGCTTCGGGGATTAAGGAGAGGAGAGACGGTCTCGAGGCGGCCTGGATGGTAGACGTTGGGCTCACTGTGATTATACGTCAAGCCACCGTGGAGTGAATCAGTGTGCTAAAATAGCTCGCTTTTTTAAACATAAAACCACGCAAAAAAACCTGTCTATTTGGCGTAAATCTGAGCCAGATCTGAGATTGTGAGTGGATATGTTTGGCTGCAGGGGGGAGTCTGGGCTGAAGGGTTGCCTGGTGGGATAAAAGCCTGACTGGGGGCCTGTGCGCTTATCTGATCACTGTGCTCTGTCTGTTTTATATGTTCGCTATGCATGCTACCTGTCTGGCACACTGGCATGCTGTCTAGGCTTGCGTTTTTGTATGTGTGCGTGTGTCAATGTGTGTGTGCCAATCGTGCTAGTGTTTGATGTGTCCAAAACGAGTTCTGCGTGTGTGTGGCATTATTCTAGTGTTTGGTGTGCCCATAATATATATATGTGTGTGTGTGTGTGTGTGTGTGTGTGTGTGTGTGTGTGTGTGTGTGTGTGTGTGTGTGTGTGTGTGTGTGTGTGTGTGTGTGTGTATGTATGTATGTATGTATGTATGTATGTATGTATGTATGTATGTATGTATGTATGTATGTGCATCTGTGTGTGTGTGTGTGTGTGTGTGTGTGTGTGTTTGTGTTTGTCATTGAGCTCGTGTATGGTGTGCTGTGTGCACGTGGGCATGTGTGTGTGTGTGTGTGTTTGTGAATGTATGTTGTGTCTGTCATGTGTTCTGTGTGACTGATTTTAAGCCTTGGTATACTTCTGCATGAAAGGTCAGCAGAGGGTGGCTGTATTGTCTGCAAGGGCTGTGTGGACGTTTCTGCACTGTGGAAAATCCTACAAGAAGTGTCTGCATTGACCGTCCATGTGTCATCAACCCAATCGAGCAGGTACAGGCTGTGAAATCCACAGAAGAAATGCGAGTGTAGGCAAGCCATAGGGCAAAATGGGGCTTCCAAAACCACCAGCACAGAGGAAGACAAACCTCATCAAATAAGGAGATCGAGAGATTTGACACGCTGTTCCACTTTGTCCTCAGAAAAAAATAGTATATAAGTACTCTTCCTCCTTTACTGTGTGGTGTACCCAATATGTATTCTGTGTGTGTGTGTGGGTGTGATACAGTATGCCACTGTGGTAGTGTGTGGTAATGATCATGTGTCCTGTGCATTTTGTATGTGTGTGTGTGTGCGTGTGTGTGTGTGTGTGTGATTGTATGTGCCACCAGGCAAATGTGTGGCATGCCAAACGTGTGTTTATTTTTGTGTGTGTGGTATGCCACTGTGCTGGTGTGTGGTAATGCTCATGTGTCCTGTCTATTGTGTGCGTGTGTGTGTGTGTGTATACCACTGTGCAAATGTGTGGTGTGCCCAACATGTGTTTTGTGTTGTGAGAGTGTGTGTTTGTTTCCGCTGTGCTTGTGTGTGGCATGCTTGTCCTGTGTGTGTGTGTGTGTGTGTGTGTGTGTGTGTGTGTGTGTGTGTGTGTGTGTGTGTCCGTCTATCTGTACTTAGTGCCAGAGGACTATG
>CM050199.1:22250000-22262500 GCA_027475355.1 Coilia nasus
TACACACACACAGACACACACAGAGTCACGCCAGACACACACACACACACACACACACACATACTGAGGACTGGGGTCACTGCAGCATTAGTGGAGGGCTGCGATCTGGGTCAGTGGACTGATGGAGCTGATTTTGGGGTCGAGGAAGGGGAAGTGACAGCCCAGCAAGGGGCATATATATATATATGTGTGTGTGTGTGTGTGTGTGTGTGTGTGTGTGTGTGTGTGTGTGTGTGCGTGTGCGTGCGTGTGTGTGGTGTCCCCTCCTGGCACTGTCTGGCTTATGGTGCCTCGGGGTAAGATGGTGCTCATGTCTGTATGTATGTGTGTGTGTGTGTGTGTGTGTGTGTGTGTGTGTGTGTGTGTGTGTGTGTGTGTGTGTGTGTGTGTGTGTGTGTGTGTTTGTCTCATATCTTTCTATGCCTTCTCTAATCACAGTCATGTATTTCTGTGGCAGAAGAAGAGAGAGTGTTTGAGTGTGTGTCTGACCCTGTGTGTGTGTGTGTGTGTGTGTGTGTGTGTGTATCTCTGTGTGTGTATGTGTGTGTCTGTCTGTATGTGTGTGTCTGTCTGTATGTGCGTATATGTCTGTCATCCTGACCCTGTGTGTGTGTGTATCTGTGTGTGTGTGTGTGTGTGTGTGTGTGTGTATGTGTGTGTGTCTGTGTGTGTCTGTATGTGCGTATATGTCTGTCATCCTGACCCTGTGTGTGTGTGTATCTGTGTGTGTGTGTGTGTGTGTGTGTGTGTAAAAATTCACCATCAAGGCGCGCCTACAAGTATTACCAACCAAAGCCAACTTGTCTCTGTGGTACCCAACGCAACATGATCCGTTCTGCATGATGCATCGCGACCAACAACGAGAGACCATGGCACATGTACTAAACGGCTGCGCCGCCTATAAAGGATTATACATCGCGCGGCATGACCGCATAGTAGCGCTAACGCAGCAAGTGCTGCGCAGAATGGACAATTTTACATCTATTTATGCTACGAGCTTGAAAATAGAATGGTTTGTGTTGACATATGATCAGTGCACCACACTGGAAGATGTTATCCATCATTCTCCAAATTCGCCTGATCTTACATTAATCAATGAAAACAATAGAACAGTTATTATCTTAGAAATAGGATGTTCATTTGATTCGTATATGGATACCTGTTACTCATCGAAATTACTGAAATATCAACCACTATGCACTGCTATAAACAACTGTAATTACTCCTGTAAAGTAATTGTGCTCATTTTTGGTAGTCTGGGCCATGTACATAAAATGTGTATGCGTGGTCTACAGATCTGTGGACTGCCAAAAAGAAAGGCAAAACAATTCACAAAATTCTGCTCAGTATCTTCTATAATTGGAAGCCTCTTCATCTGGAAACGCAGGTGCCACCTCTATCCTTAGTATGTCATGAACAGAACATTTTTAGTGCCGTTTAGGACTCCTTTAAGCCAAATTTGGATTGTGCCATGATACGTGTATATCTGTCAATCTAAATAAAGAAGTAAAATGTGTGTGTGTGTGTATGTGTGTGTCTGTATGTGCATATATGTCTGTCATCCTGACCCTGTGTGTGTGTGTGTGTGTGTGTGTGTGTGTGTGTGTGTGTGTGTATGTTTTTGAGCTCTTTCTGGCTGTCTTCTTGTTTGTCCTCCTTTCTTCTTCTCCTTCATGTGCTGTCTATTCTACTCCTCATGAAGTGACAGCCCAGCAAGGGGCATATATATATATATGTGTGTGTGTGTGTGTGTGTGTGTGTGTGTGTGTGTGTGTGTGTGTGTGTGTGTGTGTGTATGTTTTTGAGCTCTTTCTGGCTGTCTTCTTGTTTGTCCTCCTTTCTTCTTCTCCTTCATGTGCTGAAGGAGCATATATATATATATGTGTGTGTGTGTGTGTGTGTGTGTGTGTGTGTGTGTGTGTGTGTGTGTGTGTGTGTGTATGTTTTTGAGCTCTTTCTGGCTGTCTTCTTGTTTGTCCTCCTTTCTTCTTCTCCTTCATGTGCTGTCTATTCTACTCCTCATGAAGTGACAGCCCAGCAAGGGGCATATATATATATATGTGTGTGTGTGTGTGTGTGTGTGTGTGTGTGTGTGTGTGTGTGTGTGTGTGCGTGTGCGTGCGTGTGTGTGGTGTCCCCTCCTGGCACTGTCTGGCTTATGGTGCCTCGGGGTAAGATGGTGCTCATGTCTGTATGTATGTGTGTGTGTGTGTGTGTGTGTGTGTGTGTGTGTGTGTGTGTGTGTGTGTGTGTGTGTGTGTGTGTGTGTGTGTGTGTTTGTCTCATATCTTTCTATGCCTTCTCTAATCACAGTCATGTATTTCTGTGGCAGAAGAAGAGAGAGTGTTTGAGTGTGTGTCTGACCCTGTGTGTGTGTGTGTGTGTGTGTGTGTGTGTGTATCTCTGTGTGTGTATGTGTGTGTCTGTCTGTATGTGTGTGTCTGTCTGTATGTGCGTATATGTCTGTCATCCTGACCCTGTGTGTGTGTGTATCTGTGTGTGTGTGTGTGTGTGTGTGTGTGTGTATGTGTGTGTGTCTGTGTGTGTCTGTATGTGCGTATATGTCTGTCATCCTGACCCTGTGTGTGTGTGTATCTGTGTGTGTGTGTGTGTGTGTGTGTGTGTAAAAATTCACCATCAAGGCGCGCCTACAAGTATTACCAACCAAAGCCAACTTGTCTCTGTGGTACCCAACGCAACATGATCCGTTCTGCATGATGCATCGCGACCAACAACGAGAGACCATGGCACATGTACTAAACGGCTGCGCCGCCTATAAAGGATTATACATCGCGCGGCATGACCGCATAGTAGCGCTAACGCAGCAAGTGCTGCGCAGAATGGACAATTTTACATCTATTTATGCTACGAGCTTGAAAATAGAATGGTTTGTGTTGACATATGATCAGTGCACCACACTGGAAGATGTTATCCATCATTCTCCAAATTCGCCTGATCTTACATTAATCAATGAAAACAATAGAACAGTTATTATCTTAGAAATAGGATGTTCATTTGATTCGTATATGGATACCTGTTACTCATCGAAATTACTGAAATATCAACCACTATGCACTGCTATAAACAACTGTAATTACTCCTGTAAAGTAATTGTGCTCATTTTTGGTAGTCTGGGCCATGTACATAAAATGTGTATGCGTGGTCTACAGATCTGTGGACTGCCAAAAAGAAAGGCAAAACAATTCACAAAATTCTGCTCAGTATCTTCTATAATTGGAAGCCTCTTCATCTGGAAACGCAGGTGCCACCTCTATCCTTAGTATGTCATGAACAGAACATTTTTAGTGCCGTTTAGGACTCCTTTAAGCCAAATTTGGATTGTGCCATGATACGTGTATATCTGTCAATCTAAATAAAGAAGTAAAATGTGTGTGTGTGTGTATGTGTGTGTCTGTATGTGCATATATGTCTGTCATCCTGACCCTGTGTGTGTGTGTGTGTGTGTGTGTGTGTGTGTGTGTGTGTGTGTGTATGTTTTTGAGCTCTTTCTGGCTGTCTTCTTGTTTGTCCTCCTTTCTTCTTCTCCTTCATGTGCTGTCTATTCTACTCCTCTCTCCTCCTTCATGTGCTGTCTATTCTCCTCCTCTCTCCTCCTCTCTCTGCACTCGCTCCAAATCTCGCTAATGAAAAGATGTGTGTTGCATCCTCATCACGATTACTTTAAATCAATTATCATCAAAAGGAATGCACTCACACAAACTCAAACTTGAAAACACACACACACACACACTTGCTCTCTCTCGCACACACACACACACACACACACACACACACACACACACACACACACACACACACACACACACACACACAACTTGATATCTAGGGGAAGCCCTGTGTGTGTGTGAGACATGGCAATTACAGATGCAGCTGCTTCCATCTCTAAACGTCTCTCATTAGTGACTTTTAATTAAACGCTGATCGCTGTTAGAGAGAAACGCCTGCACCCTGGGATTGATCTCTGCACAAGATGAGAGCAGTAGTGTGTGTGTGTACGTGTGTGTGTGTGTGTGTGTGTGTGTGTGTACGTCAGTGTGTGTGTGTTTGTGTATATGTACGCTAATGTGTATGTTTATGTGTGTTTGTGTATGTTTGTGTGTGCTTACATCTGTGTTTACATGTGTGTGGTAGAGGAGTGTGTGTGTGTGTGTGTGTATGTGTGTGTGTACATGTTAGTGTGTGTGTGATTGTGTATGTGTACGCTACGCTAATGTGTATGTTTATGTGTGTTTGTGTGCGTTTGGGTGTGTTTGTTTGTTTGTGTGTGTGTGCTTACTTCTGTGTTTACATGTGTATGGTAGAGGAGATTTCATATCTGTGCCTGCGTAACTTTAATTACTTATGCGTCTCTCAAGGATGACACTTTTAATTACAACACAAGCACATCTGTTTGTCTGTGTGTGTGTGTTTGTGTGTGTGTGTGTGTGTGTGCGCACACTCATGCACGCATGATCATTACTGGCCATCAATTAGAGTGCGGGTCATGCTGTAGCATCACATGTGACACAGGCACCACGCAGGGACATCTGTACAGGCACACTCTCAACTACAGGCTGCAACAGAGAGTAGAACTCTGCCGTCTCATTAACCAGCCTGTGTGTGTGTGTGTGTGTGCTTGTGCGTGTGCGGGTGTGTGTGTGTGTGTGTGTGAACTGAATGAGGGTGTGTACGTATGTTTGTGTGCATATTTGTGTGTGTGTGTGTTTGTGTGTGTGTATGTGTGTGTGTGTGTGTGTGTATGTGTGTGTGTATGTGTGTGTGTATGCGTGCTTGCATGCGTCTGTATGTGTGTGCATGGACTTGTGTGTGAGTCCAACTAACTTGGCAAAACTGAATAAGGGTGTGCATGTATGTTTGTGTGTGCATGTGTGTGTATCTATGTGTAGAAGTGTCTGTTTATGTATGTGTGTGTGTCTATGTGTAGAAGTGTCTGTTTATGTGTGTGTGTGTGTGTCTATGTGTAGAAGTGTCTGTTTATGTGTGTGTGTGTGCTTGTGTGACTACAGACAGTCCAACTAAAACTTTCTAAGACTGAAAGACATATGTGTGTGTCATGTGGCATATGTGTGTGTGTGTGTGTATATGTGTGTGTTTGAGTTTTTGTGTGTATGTATGTGTGTGTGTGTGCGCTTGTGTGTGTGTGTGTGTGTGTGTGTGTGTGTGTGTGTGTGTGTGTGTGTGTGTGTGTGTGTGTGTGTGTGTGTGTGTGTGCGTGTGTCTGTATGTGTGTGTGTGTGAGTCTTACCATTGATGACAGGAGTGTACACTACAATGCCCGCCAGGTTGGGATCAGACACAGTCTTGTCCAGGATGAGACCGCCCATGCTAAAGAGAAGAACACATGGCAGATTTCATTATGAGTAGTATGTGTGTGTGTGTGTGTGTGTGTGTATGCGTGCGTGTGTGTGTGTATGCGTGTGTGTGTGTGTGTAAGTGTGTGCATGTGTGTGTAAGTGTGTGCATGTGTGCGTGTGTGTGTGTGTGTAATTGTGTGTGTGTGTGTTTCCATACATTGGCCTTGGGAAAGTCTTCCTCGGCATTCTTGCTGGCTCTGTGTCATGGACCTCAGACTGTGGCGTCAGCTCTTGTCATCTGTTTCCCATCTATGTGTGTGAGTGTGTGTGTGTGTGTGTGCGTGTGTGTGTGTGTGTGTGTGTGTCTGTAATGGGGCTGCACTTAAGGCCCTAAGTAGATGAGCAACAATGAGTCACAAGACTAAGAGGGACTCCCTAAACTCACTCACACAAGCTCCATTTTACATGCCTTATATAGGCAACATGAACGGGTGTGAGGAAGACAGGAGAGAGAGAGAGAGAGAGAGAGAGAGAGAGAGAGAGAGAGAGAGAAGAGAGAGAGAGAGAGACAGAGACAAAGAGACAGAGAGACAGAGCGAGAGAGAGAGTGTGTGTCCTTGTGTTCATTTGTGTATACTACAGTACATGGACACATTTGTGCAGTTGTGTGTGCGGGTTTGTATGCATGTCCATGCATTTATAAACAAGCATTTATAACTATTTGTGCGTGTGTGTGGGGATATGTATGTGTTTGTATATGTGTGCCTGCATGCGTGTGTGTGTGTGTGTGTGTGTGTGTGTATGTGTCTTTGCAGGTGTGTGTGTGAGTGTGTGTGTATGTATGTGTGTGTATGTGTGTGTTTGCATGCGTGAGTGAGTGTGTGTATACCTGCTGATAATCATGGCGGTGATGACTGGCTCCCAGCCGGAGTAGAGCAGCGTGCGGCTGGCGGGGTGCTTGGAGGAGATGACGATCCACACAGGAGTCAGGGACAGGAAGAAGGCACACACCAGCGACGACACGTACGAGTGGGACTCTGCAGAGGAGGAGCAGGCGGAAAGAGAAGGGGAAGAAGTTTTAACGAAGAGGCTACTGGTACGGCAGCTTCCGTACATTTTGTCAAAATGTTCATATAATGTTTCTTTAGTTTTGACTAGCAGTGTATCTCAGTAAGCCAATTGGTAGGTTTGAGCCAAACCATACGGAACCTTGTGTGTTCAAACCTTGTAGCAGCAAGGCCCTATACAAAGGCAAGTTGCACACAATTGTTTCACAGCTGCATTCTGTACCCTAATGGCAAAAATGTGTGCAGTTTGGATCGTTACATAGCTGAGTTTGTGGTTCATGGTTGCAACCAATGCTACCAGGCGCTATCTGGATCCAGCAGATGTGGCCAGAGAAGCGCAACTGTTGGAAGATGGGAGCACTCAGAGGGAGGTCGCTCATCGCTTTGCTGTGCCACGTGGCGTGATAAGTCAGCTCTGGACACGTTACCAGGAGACTGGAGAATATCCCAGACGAGCAGGCCAAGGGCGAAACAGGTGTACAACAGCTCAACACATATTCTGCTTGCTCCCTTAATTGTTTTGAGTAGTGTATACAGACAGAGCATGGAAAAGAGATGGAGATAAAGTGAGAGAGAGGGGGAGGGAGAAAGAGAGACATACAGTAGACAAAGAGAGACAGTGAGAAAGAGGAGAGAGGGATATACAGAGCATGAGAGAAAGAGAGAAAGAGAGGAAGGAGGGACAGAAAGAAAGGGGGAGGCAGAGACAAACAGAGAGAGGGAGAGAGGTAGACAAAGAGAGATAGTGAGAGAGAGGAGAGAGGGATATACAGAGCATGAGAGAAAGAGAGAAAGAGAGGAGGGGGGACAGAAAGAAAGGGGGAGGCAGAGACAAACAGAGAGAGGGAGAGAGGTAGACAAAGAGAGATAGTGAGAGAGTAGAGAGAAATAAACAGAAAGAGCAGAAAGAGAGTGAGAGACAGAAAGAAGGGAGATGGAGAGAAAGAGGCAGAGACACACAAAGAGAGGCAGAGAGGGATAAACAGAGAGAGACAGAGAGAGGGAGAGAGGGAGAGAGAGAGTGAGAGAGAGAGTATGAGATAGAGAGAAACACAAGAGGAATGGAGAGACAGAAACCCAGAGAGAAAACGATATAGAGAAGGAGCGCGAGAGAGAAAAGGAGATGAACAGGGAGGGGGGGGGGGGGGGGGGGGGGGGGAGAGAGAGAGAGAGAGAGAGAGAGAGAGAGAGAGAGAGGGTGGGAAAGAACATTATACAAGATAAAGCCAATGAGAGGAGCCACTGATAAGAAGCCAATTGAACCAAAGGGCCGAGCTTGAAAGACAGCAGAAAAAAAAGGCAAAAACAAAAAAGACAACATCCCAGAGGAGAAGATCTCAGGGAGAGATATCGATGGATGGAGCGCAGGAAGAAAGAGAGAGAGAGAGAGATGGAGAGAAAAAAAAGAAGGAGAGAACAGATTATCTTCCCTCTCCCCCTTGTCTCTACACGCCTTTCATTTTCCCTTCCACTTGATACGTCAAAGCAGCACAGCTACTCTACATGAAGCTCTCTGCTTTCCCTTATCTCCCTGATAAGGGGGGAGAGACAGAGACAGAGAGAGGAGAGGAGGAGAGGGGGCAAGAGTAAAGGAAAGAGGGAGAAAGAAACGGAAAGAGAGAGTGTAAATGGGATACTATGAGAGAGAGAGAGAGAGAGAGAGGCAGAAAGAGAGAGAGAGAGGAGAGAGAGAGAGAGAGAGACAGAGAGACAGAGAGAGAGACAGAGAGACAGAGAGAGAGAGAAAACGACTAAAAAAGACACAGATAGAAAGAAAGAAAGACTGATTAGGAAAGAGCTAAAAAAAGGTGCCGGGCTCCCACAAGGCCGTGCTGTGGCTGTGGCGTGGGACTCATAGTAGCCTATTGAGCTGGCACTGGCGGAGGCTTCTGGAAAAAGCCCAGACGGGCCAGCAGCAGCAGCAGCAGCAGCCAGTGGAAACTACCCAGAGCACATCACAGTACAGCAGAGCAGAGCAGAGCAGAGCAGAGCAGAGCAGAGGATGGCGGACCATCAGGTCCATCCCTCCCTCCCTCCCTCCCTCCCTCCCTCTCTCTCCCTCCCTCTCTCCCTCCCTCCCTCCATCAGCCACTCACCCGGCCCTTACATCAACAGCACTCTGCTCTGCCTCCAAGCATTACTCAGCAGTCTGGGCCGCTCAGGACTAGCGTTTAGTCATACCACAGTCACACACACACACACACACACACACGCGCGCGCGCACACACACGCGCGCGCACACACGCGGGCGCACACACACACACACACACACACACTCACAAGAACACTTATGAGAAATTACACCACACACACGTACAAATGCACAGACAAGTTGTGTCATGAGAACTCACACTTAAAGATACACGTGCACGCCAGGCACAACACTAACACACTACCCACACACACACACAGCCACAGACACAGACACACACACACACACACACACACACAGCCACAGACACACACACACACAGCCACACACACACACACACACACACACACACAGCCACAGACACACACAGGCTGATGACTACTCTTACATCCTATTGCAGCATCCAGACAGTGGACGAAACACTGTCTGCAGTGGACCACACACACACACACACACACACACACACACACACACACACACACACACACACACTTTCACATATAAATCCACACAAACAAACCAGGAGGAGCATGAAAGCCTTCACACAAACACACACATCTTTTGAGCTTAACTGGACAAAAACTGAAAGAAACAGAAACAAACACACACACACGTCACTAACACTCAGGAGAATTCACTTCACAAATACACACACACAAGACACACAAGAACCCCCGACACACACACACACACACACACACAGGGGAACTCACACCAGCTACACATACACACACAGGAGCACTCAAACACACACACACACACACACACACACACACACACACACACACACACAGGGGGGAACTCACACCAGACACACACACACACACTCACTGCCTGCAGTTCCTTGAAAGAAATTAGTCTTAATCCCCACTGTCTAGTGCCAGCTCTCCTACTACAACCTCAGCTTTTGTGTCCAGCTCCCAGAAACCTTCCACATCCCTTACACTCAACCACTGGGCACAATACACCACTGTGGAGACAGGGAAGAGGTCTCTTGTAGGAAAAGCACAAACACACACACACACACACACATGTATATATACTGTATACACACACACACACATGTATATATACTGTATACACACACAGACAGACACAGACACACACAGACAGACAGACAGACAGACAGACAGACACACACACATGTATATATACTGTATGCACACACACACACACACACACACACACACACACACACACACACACAGACACAGACACACACACACTCACACATAAACACACACACACTGTAAGTGAGGGAAACAGGTGTCTGGATGGAGCAGGTCCACTGGGGCCAGGTGGTTCTGCCACTGCCCCTCCGACTCACCCTGACTGCCTCCAACAACAACACTTCACAACAGCTAAACACGACTTATTTATACACCCAACTAATTCCCTTACAAACATATACACACACATTAACATCCCCACACACAAACACACACACTCACACACACATAGGGTATACACACACACTACACACCCACACATCTACCCCTCTCTCACACACACACACACACAAACATCCCCACACACTAATATACATACTCACACGTACACGCACACACACAGTATACAAACATACACAGGCAAACACACACACACACACACACACATACTCTCTCTCTCTTTCACCCACATATATATATATATATATATATATATATATATATATATATATATATATATATATATATATATATATATATATATATATATATATATATATATATATATATATATATATATATATATATACATATACACACACAAACACACACACGGTCCATGTCCCATTATGCACTAATAGGCGTCTCAGAAGCAGTCATGGCTGCCTGCTCCAGGGCCCGACCATAATGACAGGCTGGGGCTGGAAAGCGGAGGCCCTCGTGGGCCTGGAACGGCCGCCTAAGTGCCTGACCAGAAACGCCGCTGCTGCCGCTGCTGTCCAGCCTTCCAGCACCGTGAACCCGCTGATCCTCTGAGTCACGGAAAAAACGAGAGACAGAAGAGAGAGCGAGAGAAAGAGGGAGAGAGATAGACAGAGTAAGGGAGAGAGAGAAACAGAGAGAAACTGAGGCAACAAACACGAAACTAACACTTTAAAATGAAAATTACATTTTTACCGAGAGACAGGGAGGCAGAGAGACAGAGAGAGAGAGAGAGAGAGAGAGAGAGAGAGAGAGAGAGAGAGAGAGAGAGAGAGAGAGACATCTAGGTGCTTTGCCATATGCCAATACAGCTTTGTGTTAATTGAACTCAATTGAATTGACTGACAGAGAGATAGAGAAAGGGGGATAGAGAGAAAGCGAGAGATAAAAAGAGAAGGAGAGAGGGAACAGAGATGGAGATGGACAGAGAAAGAAGGAGAGAGGGATCGAGAGAGGTGGAGGACTAGGAGGAAGGCGAGGAAGCTGTTTTTAGACGGAGTGGGCGTCCGCTGGACTGTCTGGGCACGGGCTGTTTGTCTGTCCAAACGTGGTGGCACACACCAGACACTGACACATGCAAACACACTCTCTCTTACACACACAGACACAGACACACACGTGTGTGTTACTCTCTCCCTCTCTCACACAAACACACACACACGCAAACACACACACTTCCACAGACTTGCACTGTTCCATCACCTCAGCTCACCTTGCCAAAAGCACGAGAAGGAGTGTATGCCTGAGTGTGTATCTGTGTGTGTGTGTCTGTCAGAGGGTAAATATCTGTGTGTGTGTGTGTGTGTGAGTGAGTGTGAGAGAGATTTACACAATATTTCCCTCATGAAACACCGTCTGTGAAGTGGAACTGCATCTCTCCCCTGTATGCCTCCGCAGGGCGTACACACACACACACACACACACACACACACACGCACACACACACACACAGACACACACACACACCTCCATAGACTGTCCAGTCATAGGCAAGCACACAGCTACTGCATCTAGCCTGCACACTCCTCCTTGTTTCTTTCTTCGCCGTGGGCCTTGTTCCTTATTTTTATGCCTGGGCCCAAATGTGGCGCTTAATTCTCCAGGCTAAAAGCAGCTCTGGAATGTTTCCACGTCAAAACCGCGAGGGACACTTCAGAGCAGAATGTAAACCTCCAAGCCTGACACTCCTTCGCACTTCAGACACGCCAAACATGTCCAACTCAATCTGAACAGCACCACCACCAACACACTGGTAGCGTGCTGACCTCCGCTGACCACACACACACATCGTCCCTCATCCTTCGCCAGCTTTTACAACCAAGGACATACTGCAACACTTTGGATAAGGGGAAGGGGGGAGGTTAGCCTGATGGATCAGTCGCTTTTACATCGTTTTACTTCGTGCAAAGCGTCTGAAACCTCTGCATAGGCATTCATTCGCTCCATTGTCGCGTCAAACAAACAATTCCGACTGCTTGTTACATTAAGCTTTTACCAAAACCTGTACGAAGTAGACCAATAACGTCTTTCGCCTTTGACAAAAGTCCTCAAGCATTCTTCTTGTTCTGGCTATAAAATCTTCCATTTGCAAGCTTGAGTTCAGCATCATCGTTTTCAGCCCACCATGTGTTCATAGTCTGTCCACATTCAGAGACGGGGTGAACCGAAACGTATGTTCATGCTCCCTGACGCGGTTGCTGGAAGTACATGAAGTTGAGTAGAGGCACTAGTCAATGCTAGTCTGGCTAGGGGACGGTTCCCTTGGTCAAAAAAAGTAAGTTCCAGAATTTTTTGTAAAGATACAAGGTACTCATCAGGTGGGTGCTAGGCCTGCATATTTGAAAAATGTGCGATATGCGGTAATACTGCTGAATGTTGTGATGACGATATGTTTTTTGAGATAAATAAATAAATATTTAAATATAGTTTTAACATCTAAATATAGTTTTAACATCTTTCAGACTTTTAATCTTCACCGCTAGGCCATAGCCAGTGCACAGCCTATGGGGTGGATATCAAGGGCAGTAAGATTCGA
>CM050199.1:22267500-22277500 GCA_027475355.1 Coilia nasus
GTGTGTGTGTGTGTCTGTGTGTGTGTCTGGGATGCTGAAACATTGCCAGTTCAGCACATTCCTACTGTAATACCTATTCCATGTGCCCAAAGTGAGAGTTAAGTAAGCGCTCTCTCTGCCAGCATTATATCATCCACCAGTGGGTCAACAGTACATCTCCTATTCTCTTTTTTTCTCTTCTCTCTCTCTCTCTCACACCTTCCTCTCTGTCTGTCTGTCTCTCTCCCTCTTACACACACACACACACGCACGCACACGCACGCACGCACACACACACACGCACGCACACACACACACGCACACACACACACGCACACACACACACACGCACACACACGCACGCACACACACGCACGCACACGCACGCACACACACGCACACACACAATATAACTACATCTCCTATTCTCCTATTTTTTCTCTTCTCTCTCTGTCTGTCTGTCTGTCTGTCTGTCTGTCTGTCTGTCTGTCTCTTACACACATACACACAATAATACTACATCTCCTATGCTCTTTATTTTTCTTTACCCTCTGTCTCTCTCTGTCTCTCTCTCTCTCTGTCTATCTCTCTCACACACACAGACACAATAATACTGCAGATTGCATGTAACATGAGCAAAACGATTCGATTCAAGCAAAGGAAACTGGGTCACTCTATTTCTGCCCCCCACCAGCCCACCACCCCATCACTCCACCACTGCCCCTGTGGCGCTCCAAGCCAGTGGACGTCCTCACCGAGACAGGTCACAATTCCCTCTCGCTTCCCTCCTGCTCTCGTGCCATCCGCCACACAGTGAAATGCCTGTGCTCTAAAGCCACATGACGGCGACAGCAGGGCCCTGACACCATGGCTCTGGGGCATCTACAACCTCTGCTACTACTGCTACAACTATTACGACGGCAAATGACTCCATCTAGACAGCAGAGAGTACTAGACAGCACGGCTGGGTGTCACTTCAGAGTACAAGCCTGGGCAAAGAGAGAGAGAGAGGGAGACGGAGAGAGAGAGAGTGAGAGAGAGAGGGAGAGAGAGAGAGAGAGAGAGAGAGAGAGAGAGAGAGAGGAGAGAGAGAGAGAGAGAGAGAGAGAGAGAGAGAAAGCGAGAGGGAGAGGTACAGGGAGAGGGAGAGGGAGAGAGAGAGAGAGAGAGAGATGTACAGAGACAGGGACAGCGAGAGGGAGAGAGCGAGAGTGAGACAGAGGGAGAGAAGGGGAAGAACAGGGAGAGGGAGAGGGAGAGAGACAGAGAGAGGGAGAGAGAGAGAGAGAGAGGGAAAGAGAGAGAGAGAGAGAGAGAGAGAGAGAGAGAGGAGAGAGAGAGAGAGAGAGAGAGAGAGAGAGAGAGGGAAAGAGAGAGAGGGGAAGAACAGGGAGAGGGAGAGGGAGAGAGACAGAGAGAGGGAGAGAGAGAGAGAGAGAGAGAGAGAGGAGAGAGAGAGAGGAGAGAGAGAAGAGAGAGAGGAGAGAGAGAGAGAGGAGAGAGAGAGAGAGAGAGAGAGAGAGAGAGAGAGAGAGAGAGAGAGAGAGAGAAAGACACATGTCGGAGACTGTTACATGGTCAACTTCTCTGGTTGAACAAGCCCCCCGACAGGTGCTTTATTGTGCTGGCTGTGCAGCTGCTCCTAATGGTCAGTGGTGAAGGGGTGATATCAAGAGGGAGAAAATGACCCTCCTGGAGGTGTTTATGACAGGGTGGACAAGAGGCGGCGGCAGCCTTCGTGGGTGAGTCATATAGTCAGACACAGTGTGGGGCAGGGAGGGAGATCATTACTGTGGTTGCTACAAGCAGTGGCTGGCAATGTGGAAGTGCTTATTAGGGATAAGGCAAGATAACACGTCTGAAGGAGAGAAGGGGGTAGCGTAGAACTAGCAGGATCCAAAAGGGGGGGTTGGCAGGTGGAGAGAGGAGAGAGAGAGAAGAAGAGAGAGAAGAAGAGAGAGCTTTTAAAAAAGAGAGATTGGGAGAGAGAGAGAGCGAGAGAGAGAGAAATAGAGAGAGAGAACAAGAGTGTGTGTGGGTGACAGAAAGAGAGACAGAGAATTTGAGAGAGAAAAAGAGTGAGAAAAAGAGTGAGAGAGAAGGGAAGAGTGTGTGTGTCTGAGAGAGAGAACAGGAGCGAGAGAGAGAGAGAGAGAGAAACAGAGTATGTTATCATCCAGACACCCACGTACCGCTGTAGAGAGGCGCGAGGCCAGGGTCATCTCCAGGTTACCCTTCAGGCCCAGCAGAGCAGGAACCAGGATAAAGATCTCTGTGATGTTCTGGAAGGCCCCCCAGTGCTGTTAGTCAGGGAGAGGAGAGAGGAGAGGAGATAGAAAGTGGGGAGTAGGAGATAGAAAGAGTAGGAGATAGTGGGGAGAGGAGAGGAGATAGAAAGAGAGGAGAGGAGAGGAGAGGAGAGGAGAGGAGAGGAGAGGAGAGGACATTGGGAGACAACAGAGAATACCATAACCATTAGGCAATCTCCAAAGATTGGAGAGGTGAATAATTGCATTATTCAAAGGCAGCATTCAAATGAGCTACAGCGGAATAAAGATAAGACTGCTTCCTGTCTACCACATCATATCAGAGTCCAACAAAGAATAATAACTGGGCGTTCCTTATGACAGGTCTTTACACATTGTACATTGTACAGCTATAAAAGCCACTGCCTGGAAGAACCAGACAGAAGCAACTTTCATTATTCAGGCTTCCTGTTTGATCTAAAAAGGACTGTGCTGAGACGTTCTGGTTGCACCCACAGAAGCAGCTGGCAAAAAAAAAAAAAAAAAAAAAAAAAAAAATCGAAGCCCTGCCTTCATTTCCTGGGGTTGTGGTTGCTGTGCTTCAAAACACCGACTGTGCCAGTCATTTCAAGATTATATTCAGAGACTTATATAACAGATACTGCACATAGTGTATACTTTTAGATTATTTTTTGGTAAGCCCAAACTAACCATTTTCATTGTACCTGGTGCTGCAGCTACATAAGCCTAAGACTTTCCATCAAGCTGGAATGAAGTACAACTGGTTACTGCATATTTTCACCTCCATCTCTCTTCACATTGATTACGTTTTTTTAATTAAAAACTGGCTTAGCAACATGCCAATTAAGCTTTCAGCCATTAAGTGCTCTGCACTGATTATCAGGAAGGCAGAGGGCATGCTCTGGGCATTCATGTAGAGCTTTGCTTTTAAGCGTAATGCCGCAATGTAGGTGGGAAGGTATGGCAGGCTACTTGATGGAACTGGCAAAATGTCACTAATAGAATGCAATACTGCCCTACAAAGCCAAAAGGCAGTTTCTACATATTTTGTCAAAACTGAGTTTAGACTGGAAATTGGCTTTTGTAGCACCTCCTTCGTTTTGTGACCAAATATTGATCGTCTTCCTATTAAGAAAGTACATATAAGCATCACCACTGTTTGACTGTGCAGTATGGCTACTTTAAAAACATTTTTCTCAGTTTAAGTATTCGCATTGTTACTGCACTTTGCCTTTGTAGGGAAGAGTGGCATGCAGCTCTTGGCTCACCTGCACAATGTCCAGCACCATGCCAGCCGAGACTGTGCCAAAGCCAGCCAGCAGGAAGGGCACTAGGATCTGCAGGGCCATGGCCAGGGGCGACTCTTTGGGCATGTTGCCCCTCATGACCGGCCTCTCCATCTCCTCCTCCTCCTCTTCCTCTTCGTTCTCCTCATCCTCCACGTCCACTCCGTCCTCTTCCCCCGACAGCTGGCCGTTGGGCAGCATGGGCTGGGTCTCGCCGTAGCGACCGTCCCCGAGGTCGCCGGACGACAGGGGCGAGCGGGGGGTACGCTCGAAGTGCCGGTGGGCACGGCTCTCGCGGTGGTAGCCGTTGCCGAGCAACATGTCAGGCTTGGCAGAGCTACTGCTGCTGCCGCCATTGACACCACCAACACCGCCGCCATTCAGATCGGACATGGCCAGCCGCTCCTCCTGAAGGGCGCTGTAGCCCGCGGGCACCATGGTCTGCAGCAGGGAGGGCACGCGGCCTGGCGACAGGATGCCCCAGCTATGGCCCAGGCTGCCCACGCCGGTGGAGCCCCCAGTGGAGCGGAGGTTCATGGTGTAGGTGGGAGGGACCAGGCTGGGTCTGGGGCATCGCTGGGGTGCAAAAAGGTTGGCGATGGCTTACTGCTGTGGTGGACAGTCCTGCCACATGGCACCTGGAAAAGGAAATTAGGTGCTTTACATTTCTTTACATTCTCTCTTTGACACACGCACACAGACACACACACACTCAATTTCTGTAAAACACAAACCACCATCAGACATGCAAGCCCTTCCCCAAAGCATTCAGACTTAATTCACCAGCACTGGTCAGATGTTTATGTACTGTGTGTAGCCTATAAGTATTTTCCCAAATTTAAGTTTACCCTTGCTGTATGGTCTTTCTTATTTAAACAGGTGCGCAGCAAAAGAGAATGTCAAACTAACTTGCAGTTGCTTCCTCACTTAAAAAACCGCAAGCTACCATTAAGTAGTGGATGTGGCATTATCAGTTCAGCTGTAGTGAAGCCAACAATTTACGATCCCTCCCACAACCAAAGTATTACGCATGCCAAGACTTATTCTCAAACTACACAGAGACAGCAACTCAACGTATGTCTTCCCAATGATTGCTTCGAGGTAATCATACACAGCAGTAATGCTACTCAATGCATACACATTATATACTGAAACAGGCACGTCGGGTTAGCTCATTCTGCTAGCAATTTCAAGCTAACGATGCAAGCAAATTAGGTATTTGAGTTTCATATGAGGGACTATGAGTTGTAAAAGCAGTTGTTAAGAGCCTTGTATTAGCGACTAACAATCGCATTTGAACTGCGCAGTTGACGTGCCCAAACGGTAAGGAAATCTGAGACAGAATGTTCTATCTCGGTGGGATAAATAAATAATTCCCCCCCTAATGGAAACCATTCACGGGAGTTCACCAGGCGCAAGTGAAATTCAGACAGAAAGACGCAGACACTAGTGTCTGTTGTATTACAACAAAAAATACGACGGTGAATAGGATTTCAAAGTTTTACCTTAAGGACTGTTTCAGGCCAACAAAAGGGTTGTGTGATGCTCCGAGTCCTGACTGTCGCTCTCTTGCTCTCTGACAGTCTGTCGCGTCACCGTAGAAGTGCCACACATCAACTCATGCCAAGTGAGTCTGTACGCATGCGCACCACCAAACGTCCAGTCTAGGTAAAAACCAGGAAGTCCTATTAAATGTTTATGTCTCAAGATTGTACAGTAAAACTGCATACTAATATAGCATCTTTTTTGGTGCAAAGTACTTCACTAGAATCTACAAAGAAATAGCACTTTCACGTAAATAGAATGTAAATGTACAAAAACACATTTTCCATTAAATGACATTTCTCACATTCAGTAACACATAAATAACGAATAGATTCAGAAGATTCCAAAGCGATGCATCTGCTACATTGCTCTTTAACATCTTTTAAAAGTACGTTCTGGTCGAACTAATAGGAATCCACCATAGACTGGAGTCTACACACACATCCATCCGTAAGAGGGCGCACTAGCGAAATGGCTTCTGGAAGCAGGACTGTCGTCGCTTGGTATTTACACGGAAGTGGCTCTCACATGTAGGTTTTCACGTTCATGTGCTCATGGAAAAGATGGCAGAAACAACAAAAAAGAAGCCGACCGCTTGTTCACAAGATTTACTTTCTTGTGGAAATGGAGAAGGTAGGTTAGCAAAATGCTGGGATTGTGTCTTTCCTTGTCATTTCAGTAAATCTGTTGGAGGTTATGAAGATGTAAACGAACGTTAGTTAGCGGCACTCTACACTCTCTTGTGGGATTTAACCAACATTCGGCCACCTCTCACGATTTAACGATGTCTTGTTGCCATGCATGTCATGCTTGATGTCCATTGCTTTGTCCTTTTTCTTCGCAGCCATCCATGAAAAGCTCTTACTAAAACCAAAAAAGCCTAATAGGCCAGCCTCCCTGCAGACTACCAGGGTTCCCAGGAGTAGCGGTAGGTTGTTCAGTCAATCCAGTGTGAAATTGAGAATTGTTTAAGTTAAGTTTACATGGAGGGTATTCTAGACAACAGGTTTAGTAACCTACGTAGGTATGTTAACTAAGAGCAAGTGGTAATTTCCTAATATAAGAGTCTAATGGCTTTGTTTTGATTGGAGACTGGGGCCACAAGACTCGTATATTATCAGGTTTACCACTTACTCTTGGGGTAGCTTATCTGGGTTAGTTACTAAACTTCTTGGAATAACTCCATGGTCTGTGTGTTAACTGACCCTGACTGACTCCTGCGTTTTCAGTGTTGGACAGACTCCAGAGTTTTCTGCCACAGATCGCCCAGGCAAACGAATCTCTGAAGCAGCAAATGGAAGCAGCGCCTGTCGAACAGTTTGACATTGAAAACACAGACGGTGCAGAGAAAGTTATTGAAATGGTGTGTCATCTTTTATTTACTGTACATGAAGTCCTTGTTGTCATTGGTTTATTTTGTGTCTCACAGGTATACCTTTAACTAAAATCTTGAACTTGTTTGTGAAATCCTAAGTCTTGTGTGTGTGTTTTTTTTCAATGCTCAGGATGTCGCACTTTTTGAAGTTAATGATTCGGACAGCAACTCAGAATCGTCAGAGGATGACCGCTCTGAGGACTCATCAGACAGCGAAACAGAGGAGGAGGAGGACAAGCTTAAACTACCAGGAGACTGTAAGAGAAAGAGGAGAGCCAATATTGAGGTCCTTGAGAAGGATGATGTGTAGGTGTAGTTGGAACGAAGAACTCGTTTCTTTTGGTAACATGGCACAGTTGTTGCTGTGACATCCACGGGGTTGGTCATCCCCCCTCAGTCATTTCTCCTCTGGGTCGTCATTGATGGCGGCTGGATTGTCCCATTTCTGGATTAATTAATATGAAGAGGACCTTTTTTTCCTGAAACTGAAATGACAAAGAGGGTGATGTGAGACTGTGCCTTAATAGAGACTGTGATTTTTTAAAAAACTCTGCCCCTTGTTGCAGAGGTGGGGTTAGTCACAGAAACAAGCAACACAATGTCCTTTGATTGGATGACTTGACCAGAGGATCAAACATCCTCGAACACTTTTTGCTGTGTATTTTTTTGTTTTACATGTCAGTACACATTTTATCACAGTGCTATTAAGCTGTTAAGTTGGGGAAATGGTCTTGGATAAGCCATGACACCAGGATGTGCCTCCAAATGCTTGCTTTCATTAAAAAGAAAATTGAAGGCAACATTTTCTTTTGTACAAATATTGCAACCTCTAGTCTTGAACCACATTATATGGCTAGCTGCGCTCTAGTAGCTTACTTGAAAATGGAGGGAAGGTGAGGTTTGTCTTTCAACGTACATGGAAATCATGTAGTGTTCATTATTGTACTTCAGTATTAAACTGTGCTGTCATCTGGTTCCTCGTCGGTGCAAAATCTTAATATGCTTAAGTGGTGGCCCAGAGGGTTTAACAGAATCAAGATGCAGAGTTTAGCTAAGGACGTGTTACGCGAGGACATCCCCTAGTCCTTATATCACTGGTACCACACCAAATTTCCATTATGACAGATCTGTATTTTACTAGTCCTTACATCCAAGGTTACCTCACCAAATTACTATAGTGAAACAATCACATTTAGTTAAAACAAGAGCCAGGAACCTGTGCATGGAATATTGTCAAGACAGTGCATTTGAATTTTTTAGATGCTGTACTATCTAACTGTAATATTTCAAAATAAGACATACCAGTATTTTTCACACATATGGCATGTGTCTCTGTGATCTGTGTACCTTTATTACAAAGACATGAACACATACAGGCATAACAACAAGGACAGTGAAACAGAACTGTGAGATTGAAGTGATTGCATTAAACAATGGTTTTGATAAAAGTTGGGTCAATAAAAATATATTCACTCTATTCCACGCATTCGGGACTCACATTAGAAGACTACAATCCATGACCAGAATGTTCAATATGACATACAGAGCTGATGAATGGCTGCTGTACATTAAAGATTCAGGGAATTATGACTTGGGTTGTGATGATGTGGAGACCACACATTTAAAAGTCTAAGGACTTAAGTTGTAAGCAACTAGACTTATTTTTGGAGCTTGAAAGTCCAGTTGCTCACAACTTAGCTTCTTGGACTACAATGATCTGGATGAATGAGAGTCTTCACAAACACACATTTAAAACTATGTGTTTTACTGTACTTAGGAAATCCCACAGGGATCCAAAATGTACACCTCAGTCTTGGCCTTGCATAAAAATGACATTCGTATCTTATCTGTAATATATTTTCTTTTCCATTTTCTTCTTTAAAAAAAAAAAAAATCACAGTATTCCACCACAACTGGATCATATTGTGTGAGGCTTTTTACAGTCATTCAAATGGTCAAATTTAATATGGAAAATCACATCTGTATTTAGCCATTTTAAAATGTGTCTTAAAAATGAGAGGTAGAGGTAAAGATATACAAAATAAGAGGGTCGTTAACTTTCTAAAATGATTAGCCAAAATTAATCAGGGTATGGGTATTGAGCACATTGAGTCTTGCTTCCCTCACACCAGACAGGCAGCTCCAATAATACTGAGAGTTCAAACAACCTTCACTAGACTGCACCATTTATTCTCCCAAAATAAAATATTTACACAGGTTTGATTGAACAGGTTGAAAAACAAAAATGGGGAAAGGTATTTGCACTACTAAAGTGATCTCATGTCTGAATTTAAAGCCTTCAAGTAGCTACATAAAGTGTCAAATATGTATTTCAAAATATAACATTTAATATTAAAATCCAAAGTGATAACGTGATTTTTTTAAAAACACTGTGTGGGAAAAGTCTGTTAATAACATGACTTCATATATATTATTTATATTTTGTACAAAACATATCTGGCCACATGATGACATCCATATCAAGGGTCATGTCCAATTTGAATGAGTGCTTTCACTCCTGCATGATTTATAACAGAGAAAAGGTAAAAAGGAGAGAATAGTTCCTTGAACAGAACAGAGGGTTTCCCTAGAGAGTGTTCTTTTTTGTTTTTTTTTCTTCTTAAAAAAAGGTTGTAGGCACATCAATGTAGTCGTCGCAGACTTGAGCTTTTTCCCTTCGGCTTGAACCCAAGCCATTAGCCAAAGCCAGAGCTGAGAGGCTAGATTAACTGCCAGCAGATCCAATCAGCATGACTGATTTGCCACCACAGAAAGAGTTCACACAGGCCACAGGGCTCAGTACTCCACAGTCACCGCTTTGGTCCTGAGGTATTCGTGAAGGGCCTCCTCTCCTGTGGACGCAAAATGCATAAATATACTCGAGTTAGACTCCGACTGTCTTCTGCTATGTTTGCTTCTTGTATGCTGCACCATTCTTTTTGGTTGGTAGACGACATATCCTGTACAGTTACAATTTATCTCTTCTCCTTAATCTTGTTAGTCTAATGCAGTTACTGATCTTACACTAATGTACTTGCTTAATTTTTGGAGTTGCTTTGGATGAATGCATCTGATACATGTAATGCAATGTAAAGAATTAAAAAGCGTGAATAGGCCTAGTCTTAAGGCTGCTCGATTATGGAAAAAATCTGAATCACGATTATTTGGGCCAAAACTGAAATCACGATTATTCAAAAGATTATTTTGCTTTCCTCAGTAACATGCTTCATTTATTGAAAATGTATTCAAAAACATTTCGAAAAAACATTCTTGTACCTTCGGATTTTCCCAATACCTTTCTTCGTAAACATTAGTAAGTCTCCTTTGATGTCTAATGTACAAACAGTAAAAATGTCTAATGTATACATCTAATGTACAGTACCAGCAGTAGAAAATAATTAGGACAAAAACATTGTTGCCCTCGATTTTATTTGTTTTGAGATCGTTTGGCCCTGAAATCATTATCACGATTAGAATTCGATTAATTGAGCAGCCCTACCTAGTCTGCACTGGTCATAATGACATACACGTTCATTCTTCAAAGTCAA
>CM050199.1:22282500-22285000 GCA_027475355.1 Coilia nasus
TCTTCCTGATGCTCTTCCATCAGGTCTGCAAGGCTAGGAGAGAACGAAACAAGGGACAAGGGGACATAAGCATCTCTGCAAGCCTGTTCCTAAAGCAACACTAAGTAGTTTTGTTTAACCTTAAAATAATGCTTTCAAAATCATTTCAGTGGTTAATCAACTTGTAACTGGGTGAAAGGCACTTCTGAATTTGCTTTGCCGTCCTTCATGGGCTATAACCGCACTAAATAAGTTTGGAGGAGCGGGCCGTCTCTCCGTAGTTAGAATAAGAGACAATTCCACTTCCAACCAGAAGGATGACGGAAGACGAAAACTACTTAGTCTTGCTTTAACAATGAGTGTATTCAGATTTGAATGTGTGTGTATAGTTTGTGTAAGGACGTTATTTGATGTTATTTGATAGTTTCAGTTATCCCATGGCTTCATTGTGTGCAGAAACAGTTGCAGAGCACACACTGTAGATTATAGATTAGACAATAGATTAGAATCATTATATTATATAACATGTAATATTATGTACTTAACACTGTACATACCTAACACTAACAATAACCCTAACCCTGCGGTACAGTGTAAGTACATAATGTTACATATTGTTACACACTTTGTTACACTGTACCTAATTAATGTAACAAAATGTGACCAAATGTTGCTCTGCAACCACTTTGACACCTGGGGGTTATTCCAAAAGGGTGGTTTAGTGACTAACACAGCGAAGTTAACTCAAAGTAAGTTGTAAACCTCCTAATAGAGGGGTCCTAGAGATTGAGCTTTCTATCAAAACAAAGCCAGAGGGCTATTCTATTAGAAAGTTTACCACTTGCTCTGAGTTAACATAGCCAGGTAAGTGACTAAACCTGCTTTCTGGAACACCCCCCTGGTGTAGCCACAGGGTTGTCAATAAAAAGCTTGATCATTTGTCAGTCTTCCACCAGGGGGCGATGGCAGACTGGGCGCTCACTTGTAGAGCAGTCTGCCGCGGTCGCGGGGGTTCATCTTGCCCCATGGTCCGATCTCAAAGGCATCCTTGGCTGCGGCCACCGCCCTGTCCACATCAGCCACAGAGGCGTACGCCACTTTACAGATCACCTAAAGACAGGAGCAACAGACTTAATGTGTGGGTGTGTGTGTGTGTACGTGTGTGTGTGTCATTTTAATCACTTAGTGATTTTAATTCATCAGTGTCTAGAGAAAGATGTGAAAGACATGTGGAGTCAGGACCACTGTGATGCATTTTTCTTTGTAATAGCAGGTCAGGGTGAATTTGTGTACATGCATATATGTGTGTGTGTGTGTGTGTGTGTGTGTGTGTATGTGTGTGTGTGTGTGTGTGTGTGTGTGTGTGTGTGTGTGTGTGTGCGTGCGTGTGTGTCTTCTCTGTTTGTGTTTGTGCAGAAAATGCATACGTGTGTGTGTACTCATTTATATATTTTGCCTGCATGTCGTCTGATTGTGTGTGAGAATGAGTGCGTGCTGTGAACTCACAGAGCCGTCAGTGGGGTTGATGGTGTCACAGGTCTTGCCGTTCTCCGCGTCCTCAAACTGCCCGTTGATGAAACACTGGTAAGGCATCTTCACAGTCATGTTGTTGACTTCTTTTGTCACCTGAAGTGAGCAGAGCAGATAGTTTACCTTTCAAAGGAGAGCAGAGTGAAAGTCTACTACGTTACAGTAAAACCACAAGAGAAACATACAGACTTAGTGCTGCGGCATATTTGTATGAATGTTTCTTTGTGTTTGTTTCTGTGTGTATGTCTGAGTATGTGAGAGAGAGGTGGAGGGAGAGACAAAGCGAGGAAATGAGAGATTATTTGTGTGTGTGAGTGCGTGAGTGTGTGTGTGTGTGTGTGTGGATGTGTGAGAGAAGGAGAGAGAGGAAGCTATCCGTGTCACTGTGTCAGTGTGTGTGTGCATGTGTGTGCGTGTGTGTATGTGTGTGAGAGAAAGAGAGAGAGGAAACTGTCAGTGTGACTGTGTGTGTGTGTGTGTGTGTGTGTGTCTGTTTGAGACGCACATAGTCAACAACGAGCTTCTCCCCCTCGTCCTCGTGTCAGTGTCAGTGTGTGTGTGCATGTGTGTGTGCGTGTGTGTATGTGTGTGTGAGAGAAAGAGAGGGAGGAAACTGTCAGTGTGACTGTGTGTGTGTGTGTGTTTGAGACGCACATAGTCGACAACGAGCTCCTCCTCCTCGTCCTCGTGTCAGTGTCAGTGTGTGTGTGCATGTGTGTGTGCGTGTGTATAAGAGAAAGAGAAAGAGGAAACTGTCAATGTGACTGTGTGTGTGTGTGTGTGTGTGTTTGAGACGCACATAGTTGACAACGAGCTCCTCCTCCTGGTCCTCGTGTCAGTGTCAGTGTGTGTGTGCATGTGTGTGTGCGTGTCTGTATGTATGTGAGAGAAAGAGGAAACTGTCAGTGTGACTGTGTGTGTGTGTGTGTGTGTGTGTGTGTGAGTGTTTGAGACGCACATAGTCGACAAGGAGCTCCTCCTCGTCGTCCTC
>CM050199.1:22290000-22320000 GCA_027475355.1 Coilia nasus
GTGGAATTTTCCACACTCTCTCAGGCTAGGGTGCTTTGCTGTAGGACAATCCTTAGTTGTTAGCTGACTGATTATAAGCCATTGACTACCTTTTAGTTTGACATTATACCACGGCTTCCTTCAATTTCACATTGTGATGCGTTCTTTAGAACAGTTATTAACTTTCTATATACGCACACCTATGAAGTAGTCCCTGCTTTCCGACCTTATTATGTTTATGTATGTAAGTTCGTGGTGAACTGTAAATAAACAAATGAAGACGTGACAGCTTTAGCAAATGACGAGCAGATGGAAGAACACAGAGTTGCAACATGTTATATGCCTCTGAGATCGTCTTTTAGTGCTGTCACGCTGCATTTGGACTGTTTACTAACGTGCCTTTGCTAAGCAAGGCTTAACAGAACTTTGAAATAGCTGGCTTCACAACCAAAGTCATGGAACTAACGACTGGGTCTTGGCCATAGCAATGTCCAGTTTGGAATTAGCAACGGCGGTTTGTCCAGTAAGTTATGAAAAGACACATCTTGTAGTGGATGAAAGTAGTTCTACAAATAAGTTTGTAAGTCCAAATGACACCCAGATTTGTGTAAATGTGTGACGAACCTTAGCATTGGACTTCTTCTGGATGCCTTCGTAGGAAGCTCCCTCCTCAGGTTGCGCAATCCGAGGTGCCTTCCCATCCGCAATCAGGTTCACAGCCTCGACCTACCAGACACACGCACACACACACACACACACACACACACACACACACACACACACACACACACACACATGCACACACAGTTAATATCAACACATGCCTACAGTTCAAAATACCCAACATAAACAAAGACACAGCTGCAGTCCATCTAACATCAACATTAATATAGAGACACAACAGAACACAACAATGTAATGTCTTACAGAATCCATGTTACCTCACACTATTGTTAAATCTTCAGTCATTAGTTGATTGATAATAAACTATTAATTCCATTTTTTTCACAATGAGAGGACACTTTTTTACTCTTTTTTACTCTGACACTTTTTTTAAAACTCTGACAATCACTAAACTAATTAACTAATGAGTACTACAGTGATTTCCACACTTGTTTGGGTCTGCCTTATATATAAACAGCCACAACACCAACAACGAAATAGTCACTTAATGTGGTTACACTTTATTTTACTGTACCTGTTACATCAAAATAAAGATTAGGTACAGTGTAAAAAAGTGTGTAACAATATGTAACATTATGTAGTTACACTTCACCATACGGTTACGGTTAGTGTTGTTAGGTATGTACAGGGGCGTCGCCAGACATATTTTACTGGGGCACATGCCCCAGTATTGGTCTGTAGGTCTACATGACATAATCTACAGAATGCGCACACAGCTACTCAATATGGCAACTCATTGCTACTTTATTCACTCCATACACAATGCACACGTGGCTACTTTATACGGTAATTTATTCACGCGACTTTGGCTGTGACTTAACGTCTAACAACGGTGTCTGAGCGCTATTTCTTTCCACCTGTCTTACAGGTCAGTACCGGGTAAATTGCACAATGTTCTTTGTTTTCACTCCTGTGTCGCCATTTCCATTTGGATTTAAATGTTACCACTTTACTTTTTACGTTTAATGTATGAGGCAGCTGTCATGCAAGCTAGTTCTGGCCGTAAATTGAAGTAGCCTACTGGAGACGTTAGCTGCTGTCATTTAGCTAACTGGCATATGCCTATTGTCGGTGTTGATTTATGTAAGGGTTAGCCTAGCACTGTGAGCTCCCACACTCGGTTTCTGGAGATTGCTATCTTACATCTACGATGTTTGATGAGCATATCAACATAATCTGATATGATTGTTTAGTTTGAAGCACTATTTATGTTTTTTTATTATGATAAATAAGTGCTAAAAATGTTTTTGCTTTGAGCGCTCGCATTAATTGTCTGTGCCCCAGTTGTGCCCCAGTACAGTAATATGACTAGTGACGCCCCTGGGTATGTACAGTGTAAATACATAATATTAGATGTTGTTATGTAGATACACCAACAAATAAAGTGTTATGCTTTATGTTTACGTTAACTAGCGGAGCACTATATGCACACACACATGTGCACACACATACACAGTTTGTTAAAGGTGTACTTCCATCGTGTTTTCATTAATTTTTGCGGTGTTCTCTAGTATTAATAATTGCCCTGTGCGCTGGTTTTAATGAAAAAAAATGTTCTAGTGCTTCTGTTTCAGGCTGTTTTAGTTTGGTGGGGGGTGGGGCCGGGAGAACGACACGATTTCACCAGAGTCACGCTCCCTGCAGCTTCCTTTGCCCCACAGTCAACTTGATAGCAGAGTAAGGTAAAGGGGAAAAGTCAACTTGACAGCGCTAAAACTGCACACAGAATGTCTATGGAGATACAGCCTTATGTGTTTGATCCTGAATCCGAAGAGGAAGGAGAGATGGCACAAGCACAGTCGCTTCCTGACCGTTTGTCAATGAACGTTTCAGAATGGTAATATTTGCATGACAAAACAGTGCAAGTGCCCGGCTAAATGCAGTTCAGTCATTCAACTAGCCTGCTAATCTTATGCGAGTCAGTCACAGGCTAACATTATTTAAAGCCCATTCGGTCAGTTTCTCTTATATGTATTTCCACGTCTACGTCACGCCGAAGGCCCTTTTCGCATTGGGTCGGTTTTCCGCCTATTGTCTTCTTTTGACTGATATAGAAAACGGGGGTAGAAAAACATTTTGATATGCAGCGTGCATATGCAACTCGGGGTGACCTATCATATTTTAAAAGAGCAAGTACTAAACGGTTTCTCGTGGAAGTGCACCTTTAAGAGAAAGTGAGACACACTTGTATAGCTGCAGTAAAGTTAAACTGTCGCAGACTGGCGTATCTGGGAGGCAGATGTCAACAAAGGCTGGTCAATCATTTTATAATAGTATTATAATGTAGGAATGAATCAATGAGCTTCAATATAAACATGTGTTAAAAATGTGACTTTGTGAAGAATAAAAACATACATATATTTATTAGAATATATATGTGTGTATATAAGAACGCATACATTTTTTTAATGAAAGAGGGTCTGTGTCATTGTGTCTTCCAGACTACATACTACACCAGCACCTGCACAACACACTTAAGACCCAAGCTGCCCAATTTGGGGCCTGTGGGCCAAAGTTGGTCCCCCAAGGTCTAATATGAGAGGATAATTAATTTATTGCAGCTTGAATGTTACATTTTGATCCACAACCTTCCACCCCAATTCATACTTGGCCCTTTATTGAGAACAATTTTGGCAATACTGCTTAGAACCAAACTGTCTATTACAACAGAGAGGGGCAGCTACGAGGGGCAGAAAGGCCGGTTGCCATAGTTACCATGGCCTTGATGCCCTCGGGGTAGAGGAAGCGATTGTAGAGGGTGTCGACGGTGTCGTTGGGCTCCACGGGACACTCCCTCTGCAGCAGGATGGGGCCCGTGTCCAGCCCGTCATCGGCCCAGAATATGGAGAAGCCGGCCTTCTTGTCCCCCTCGATCAGAGTCCTGGAGAGGGAGAGAGTTAGACAGAGAGAGAGAGAGAGAGAGAGAGAGAGACAGAGAGACAGAGACAGACAGACAGAGACATACAGTCAGAGACAGAGATACAGAGACAGACAAGCAGACAGAGAGGACAATGACAGAAAGTGACAGAGAGAGACAGATAGGCAAAGTCAAAGGGATAGACAAAGAAAGAGGGTCAAAGAGACAGAGACAAAAAGAGAAAGAGAGACAGAATGGGTGGGAGGGGGCGGTTACATTATCATTTCCACAGAAGAGTTTTTTTTTTTCTCCTAGTAGCCACAGGTCTAACAATTGGTTTGCTTTGTGGTAGAAATGCTCAATCTCCAATGTGAAATCTCCATTTTGAAAGTTAATAATTACTTTGTTTTATTTTGACTGACATATCGATGTCTTTGTTGATGTCAAACTTTGTCCCATGAGCACAATAAAACAACACGGTCTACTTTTAAGTGTGGGTTTCCTTCTGCATTTCAGGACCAAACCACTATGTCATGCTTTTGTCTCCTGAATTTATTTTGTCTGCTTTTTTCATTCTCTTTCTCGTGTCTAATTTCCCTTCTCTCTCTCTCTCTCTCTCTCTCTCTCTCTCTCTCTCTCTCTCTCTCACTCACTCTCTCTCTCTCTACATACATACACAAACACACACACAAACAAACAAACACACACACACACAAACAAACAAAAACACATACACACACACACACACAGGGGAGGGCAGGCAGCATCCCCTACCAGTTGATGGCGGAGGCCCCTCGGTGCCTGGGCAGGATGGAGGGGTGGTAGATGATGGAGCCGTGTGTGGGGTGATCGATGACGTTCATGGGGATGAACTGCGAGCAGAAGGGCATGACGTTGAGCTCGGCGCCCACCGCCTTGTAGGCCTCCACCACCTCGGGGATGGGCTTGCCCTTCACGCGCCAGCGCGGGAACTTGAACACCGGCGTGCCGTCCTTTTCCGCCGCCAGCGCTGCAGGGTGGGCAGAGGGAGAAACGGGTCAGTGTCTGACGTGCCCAGTGTCCTGTTCCGGAAAACTTATCTCAGGCACATCTATCTACCTGTGTTCCCCTCCTTGTGTGCACCCTAGGCTGCACTAACTTTGCCATGCCTTTGTTTACTCTGTGTTCCTCTACACTTCTGTTAGCTTGTTTGTGTCTTCCTTTTGTGAGCTGCTTTGGGTAAAAGCGCCTGCTAAGTGTAATGTAGTGTAATGTAGTGTCAGTAGGATTTTTCCCAGGGCAGAGGTTGAGTACACTCAGAGTTTAAATTGGGCCAGAGCCCTCCGGAGTTCAGCTCCCCCTTCTCACCTCTGCAATACAGGCAGCCGGAGTTGAGCTCCCTCTGCTACAGTATTTTTAGTGATACAGTAGAGTGAGATATTGACCACTGTGAGTAAAGAAGGGCTCCACCCTCCTTACAAAAGCACATTTAACCACTGAGGTTAAACAGCACTGAGACTGCTGTTTTTAAAATGGTTCCTACCCCTTCAGCTGCTCTAGGCATTGGACCTAACAAATGGGAACCATACAAAATGCACTGACTTTAAAGCCACACTAAAGCACTTTTCCTCTTTGGTCGCCCTACAGGTTGGAAGCGGAATTGTCTTTCTCATGTCTCATTCATACTGCAGATTGGCGACTTGCTTTGGCAAACTTGCATAGTGCAGTTATAGTGAATTCAGAAGTGCCGTTCACCCTGTTGTGAGTTCATGAACAACTGAAACTACTTTGGAAACATTATTTAAAGGCTGAAAACACTACTTAACCGCTGATAGTGGAGTCAAAAAACGTAATCTGATACATCGATGTATTCAAAAAAAAAAAATGCAACACTGACAAGTCCAACTTCTCAGCATTTACCACTCAGATTTGAACTTTACAGGCCATTATAACTTCTGTACTATTATAAAGGTAAATATAAGGAAAACCCAGCATTAGACAGCAAAAGTCCTACCATGTACTAAAGCTGCATGCCCCCCAATACGTACAGAGCGAGGCTGCACAATATTAAGAAGATATCATGTGATATGAGGAATCCATGGGAAGATTGGGCATAGTCACAAGATTACATTTTTCAAGTCCCTCCCCCTACTGGTAGTTGCATTCAAACCCCAGCTTTTCCAAAGGTAATCCTGTGAATAAACAAGCATAGTCTTGAGCTAGAAACATTTTAAAATAGCTTTTACTCTTAAAATCAAATGAAAAATCAAACTTATTAAAAAAAAAAATTCAGTTTCTGAATTTTGTGACCATAGCAGTTTTTTCCTGTGCATTCATATGCAACAGCATGGCGAATGTCCGAACATTGCGGTGATGACTTGCGATAAATAAAGAAATATTTCAATACATACAGTTTTAATATTTTCTGCTTTGTCATCACCACTAGGTCCTAAAGCCTGATTGAACTACTGTACGCTATGAGGGAGGGCATCAAGGACAGTAGAGCTCCATCTGATACACACACGCACACACACACTTACATCTATTCATACAGCAGTGCACGACTTGAGAGACACCCACTCACATACAAGCATTATAACTGAATATTTCTTATGTTATTATAATCATATTATTAATGGATGATTGCTGAATATTTTGCTGTGTGGAGGAGGCATATAGCTTATAGAAATGTATCACTTACTGCAACTAAGCTATTATTTACTATGTCTATCATTATATTATGTGTTGCTAAACTGTGACACAATATACTGCGCAGTTATACTACAGAGCAATATTATTACATCACATGCCCTTACTTCTGATTTTCCAAAAATACACCTGCATAATCTTTATCTGTGGCAATGACATTCTCTTATCTTTTCAGGTCAGTTCATGCCTGAAAAACGTCCTTTTGTTTGACTGCTACACCTCTACAGATGGCTTATCAGGGGTAGGTCCCTGCCCCCCACACCAGCCACGTGGTGAAAAGCAGTCGTACAGGGTCTCCCCGTCTAGCTTTAACTGAACAGGGGTTATCAGCGTTTGACCGTAACAGCTGGAAGTAACTTCTTTTTACAGCCCCTAACGAGTTTGGAGTTCACCCTGCACAGAATGTCACTGCTGATATGGAGAATGTGTGTGTGTGTGTGTGTGTGAGAGAGAGTGACAGTGCGAGTGAGAGTGTGTGTGTGGGGGTGTGTGGGTGGGTGTGTAATGTGCGTAACTGTGTGGGAGGAGTGTTTCTGGCCTTCCCCAGTTTAGCCCTGTTCAACCCGGGCTGGCGGCTGTGTCAAGCCAACCACAGGAGGGGTCAGAAAGGGAAACGCCACACACACTTGACCCCACCTGTTTGTCACAAATTACGCACACATATGCACACACAGACACACACACAAAACACACAAACAAACACACACACACACACACACACACACACACACACACACACACACACACACACACACACACACACACTCACAGCTAGAACACAACTTAATACCAGTACATATTTTAGTTACACCCATCAGTTGCTGTTCTACACTCATTCAAGATAAACACACACTAAAGAAATACATACATACACATACACAATCACATTTATTCACACAGCACTACACTCCTTGCAAGACACACAAGCACGATTACTTGCACACACTGAACACCATGAAGTAAAATTTTAAATTTCCATCCCCCTGGACAAGGATGGTAATGAATTAAAATATTCTCCCCTCCTCTCAAACTGTGCACTATTCCCACAACAGCAAACACACACACACACAGATGCAAACACACAAAACTGCTGACAAAGAAGCTCTTTTCCCACAATCCAACAGCTCCATGAGAGAGAGAGAAGAAGAGAGAGAGAGAGGGAGGGAGAGAGAGAGAGAGACGGACAGTGAGAAAGGCATAGATAGATAGATAGATAGATAGATAGATAGATAGATAGATAGATAGATAGATAGATAGATAGATAGATAGATAGATAGATAGATAGATAGATAGATAGATAGATAGATAGATAGATAGATAGACAGAGACACAGAGAGAGAGAGACAGCGAGAGAAAAAGAGAGAGAGAGTGCTCTGTTGGCCTCGTATGGCTTCATTCTCAGCCACGCTGGCTCTCCAAGCTTTGGCCAAAAGTGCGATATCACAGCATCTCAGTGTTCCTCTGCAAACACTGTGCATGAGGGAAAAACTGGCGCTGGCAGCATCTGCCAAAAGCACATAGCTCAGCGCGGACTGGACCGAGGCCATGGCTGGAAAAGCGATGAGACAGGCGGGGGGGGGGGGGTGTGTATACACTTCCCTACCCTCCCCCTGCGTGTGTATACACATCCCCCCCCCCCCCCCCGACCCAAAGAGGAGGGGGTCTGCTGGGCCTCTGACGCCGAAAGGCTGCCCTTTCAAACTGCCTGCTACTGGTCGTCAGCATGAACTTGCTTAACCCTGTGGAAGAGCACAACCTTCATTCATTTCATTGGCTTTTATATTTCGCTAGCCTGGGACAACTTCAAAAAATTTTTTTAAACAGGCAACTGTACAATGACAGTAAAGGTTTTGAATCTTGAATCTAGAACAGGCTGTTTCACTTCGTTTTACTTCAGAGAGCAAAGATCCTGGATATTGTTCACCTCAAAGTGGGTGGGTACACTTTTTGTAAACTTCAAAACTACTGAGCCTGAGTTCAACCAATCGTAGCTGCCTAAATGCAGTATACATACTCAAATCTAGCGCCTAATTTTAACGTCATCGCTTTCAGCCCTCCCACCGAGCTACATAACCCTCCCTCTGTTCCCTGATTGGTTGCTAGAAATTCTAGTTGCAGACTCCAGAGCATTTTGAGAGGACTGGCATACTATTACTAACATATAATTAACTGTAATTATAATTAACATTATTTAGTAATTAATGATGCTGTCCAAGTGTGCATTCCTGTTGACAGGATACAAGAGAAAACCAGACCGCCTGCTTTCAAACTCTGTCATGGTGGAATCTAAACTGGTATTTTGGTGGAATCTAAACTGGTATTTTATGAGGTGAGGTAATCCTGAAACACAGTGCAGCTCAATATCACACCTCACATGTGTAATAAAGCATTTATTTCCCCTAACATAAGCATGATTTCACTACTATTTTGTCTGTGACCATTATTTTATTTTATTGATCTTTTGTGTGTTTCTAAACCCCCAACATTGGTACTTTGCCAGTTACACTGGCATGTGGCTTCATCATGAAAACACTAAGAAAACTATACATAAAGCAGGCTAGCAAAGCATCAGTCACCCCACACAAGAACTGGGGTCACCATTAGCATGCAGTGTGGTCTGAATGCATGGTGCCATGCTTTCTGGGAAATCCTAAGGCATTCTGGGTAAACATGTTCGTAGCCCATGGAGCTGCAGGAAGAGACGGCCCCGGGCTTTCACCCCTCTTCTAAACCAATGAACCTCTTGCGCTCCCCTGTCCTAAAACAATGAGCTCTTTCTCCTTGACCAGCTAGGCAAATACTTATCTTTGTGCAAACCGCATGTGTTAATGTTCACTACCTCATTTTTACTGCTCACAACACAAACATAAAACATACATACAGTACATGCACACAACAACAACAACACACAGACACAAAGACACACACAAATAAATTGAAGTTTACATGTGTGGAGAGGTCTAATGAATAAGCTAATGACAGCACAGCAGAGGCATTCAATGCAATAATTTCTGATCCCCTTGAGACCACTTCACAAGGCAATGTTTCTAAATCTGCTCTGCAAATCCCACAAATTAGATTTAAATGGTCTGAGACAGAAGAAAGCTTGTGCACTAGCTCATTTCTCTCTCTCTCTCTCTCTCTCTCTCTCTCTCTCTCTCTCTCTCTCTCTCTCTCTCTCTCTCTCTCTCAGGACAGAGGAGCTGTCACTCACCCAAAGGGTCAGCTTTGCCATCCTTATCTGGAACTGTGAACACACCCACCACCTTGTGGCCTTGTTTGCGTAGATTGGAGTACACTTCCTGCCCAAACAAGCTCTGTCCAATTAGGGCTAATTTCAGCTTATTTTGGTAGTAGGCCTGCGTTTTGGGAAAAGACCGCACAGAAAAAAAACACAGTGAATGAATAACAAGCAACCATTTCAGGACATGACGGACACAACAGGTTGGTAACTTTTAGACAGTTTGCGTTCGTGTTGGTTGACATTATTTACCCCATATGTGGGAACTCTAAAACTTTGTATACGTGGGAAAGCCAAATCCTACGTACCCTGGTCTACACATGATTTTATGCAAAACGTTCACGCAAAACGTTCTTGACCAGTTTGTCGCCTCCTTGTAATAAATAACACACACACACACAATGCAACTTCGTGCCAGCACTAATGTTAGGCAAAACACTCCTCCGTTTGGCTCTGTCACGACAGCTCATTAATCTTGAAGAAAGTCAATGTGGTCGTGTGGCGAATTAGGGGATATGTTTGCTACTTTTAAATATATTTCTTGGTTGCTGGCTTTAAAAGAATAGCGAGATTATAGTAATGCAATAGTTATTACGGGTACGTTTCTGCCGCGCTTATCCAGCTCCCCAACAATAGCCTAAACAGCGCTCAGACGCAGTAGTTATGCAGGAGCTGAGGGCTGTTGCGCCTGAGACAACGGTGGAGGATAGGATATCCATTCCCCATTAAAACCCTTTGCTCCTGCGTTACTCTCTGAAGTCCATCGGCATTTAAACTACAGATAGTAACAATTGGCAGTATGTTCATTAACAGTTTCCTTCTTTTGTGCTGTGAAACATGGCTGTTTAACATGCTTCAAACATGCAGATTAAAGAACGTTTAGAGGTGGAAACAAAACAACATGAACGCAAACGCACACAAACCTGTAGCCTATTGGTCGCGATTTACTTTGGGGGCTTCAGTGCTAGCATTAGCTCAACCGGCGTGTGAAACCCGACCCCCAGACAGATTTTCTCATCCTGCTGATGCAACTCGCTCAAGATCTGTACACTATAAGTAGCTGGCTACACGAAGCAGCCACTGCTGCGTGCGATTACAACGTGGCGAGACAGCCCCACTCTATCTTGACATATGGCGGTGTGAAACTCCCCAAAGCAAGACATAAGTGAATGCCTATTTTACAAATATGTACATATCCTGCAACGTCACTGGCTCAATGCTAATCTGACGGACTGGTCATAGGCGTCTGCCAGTGTTGGGTTCCTGCCTAATGACAAATATGGCAATGGGCGATTCACGTGTTTGTTTTGGGGATGTAACATTTTGGCATCTTCACCATGACAACGTTTACCTATTTCATTAGCATGCAATTTGTCCTGGACGAGGGAGTTCAACAAACTCGTTTATTCATTCATTCGTTTAAAGAGGACAGTCACAAGAATGTGGCGAAACAATGATGCTGAACAAAAAGGACTACTCACAGAGCTTGTGGAAAATTTCCTAATGATGGTGTTTGCTGTCCACAACATGGCTGCAAATTAAAGCAGTACAAGAAGAGAGCTTGCTACAATTATAAGACCGACGGGGGCTGGGGACATGCGGTTCTCACGACGCACACCTGCCTTCGAATGGGACAGTGGCAGCAGATTCATCTGACGAGAGCTAGCTTATATTCGACGTGACTCGCGGGCGAGGCAACGTGCGTGCGCGCTCACGACATCTACTTCCTCAACGCGAGTACAGTTTCATTTACATGTTATAGCATTATGCTGTGGTTTTTTTTCCCACTTTTTTTATTTATAGTACGTCCAAACTGTGCATGCAGCGTTTGCTCTATGCTGATGACAATCGTCAGAGGCTTTCCATGGTGACACACAGTATGTTTCACAACAAGATGCCACCCTAATCATTACCAATCTGTAATCCAATTGCCTCCTCCTCATTAGAACTCCACACCCATCTACCATTCCCACATGCACACCCACGGACTAGTATCGGGTAGGTGCCGGGAATGTCGCATCTTGCCTGTCGTCTATAAATTCTCACTGGCCTTATTTTCGTGTTGCGATAAAAAACTAGAACTAGACAGGTTTGTCTGAAAAGTCAGACATTGACCTAATCTCGCCCATTATCTGACTTCACCTTCAGCAGGTGTTGGTTTAACTAATCGGCCTATATTGCAAGGGACCTATGTGTAACCAGTATTAGCCATCCTTAAACCTGTTTTAAGTTTGTAGTAACCAAAACCTGAGACATTAATCTGTAGTATTTGCAGCAATATTCTTCAATTGGTAAAGCACAATGATATCACTGAATATAAATTCTAAAACTTCACATCATATATTTTCATGAGAGCTGTCTGGGAACAGTAACAACCATCGTGTCCTGCCTTTCCAAGTGACAGCTGCACCTGTCATATCTCTCTACCACTGTGAGTTCTTTGATCAAACATGACCAAAGTCATCCACACTAAACTGCCCCTAACAAGTTTCCCCTGGGCAAAGGTAGGCTATTTGGCTAGTCCCAGGTCAGAGAGAAAGAAAGAGAGGCATTGCACTTTTTCCTTATGAAATACGTTTTTAACCTATTATTAGTTTATTACATTTGAGGAAAACAAAAGTAGAAAGTAAAAGTTGTGAGAACCTTCTTAAAGGACCCCACAACAGAAACCTCACACATGTAGAGTTAATCACTTTATATATTTATTCACTAGTACAGTTCTTCTACCTGGGACATGGACACTTAAGTAGGTTCTATATTTTTTATTAGTGATTCACAACAAAAAGCATATGCTACCTCACATTATTTACCTATCCTGGAACACCTGGTAGTCTTTCCCCCTAACAGTTATGGCAAAGAATACAGCAAGTGTGCCCTAAACTTCAACTGCTATCTTATCTCACCTGCTCTACGTGCAGCCGAATGTAGTATGCATCCACCTTTTCCTCAAGGCCACTTTCCTGGCTGTGGAACAAAAGTGTTCTCACATGGGTTTTTCCATTCCACACTCCAGCAGCCAGCATTGTCTATATGTATGACCCAGAAGTAGCAATGAGTTAGATCAAATAGATTGTTTTCCCCAGGAGAAGAACTCTCATGTAAGTGAATCTCTGAGGTAATGTTTTCTATGAAACTTGAATGCACAAAATATAACTCTATTTACACATTCATGAAGGCTTATAATGCATTCATTATGTGTGTAAAGTATTCATAACTATTCATACATAGTCATGACTGTTATAATGCTATGTCATAAGCCCTATTCCAACTTCAAGTGACAGTGCATTCTTGGTTATAAAGCTTCACCTGCCTACGAGTGCAGTCATGATACAGTTATGAATACTAGTTTTAGGCATTATTAACCAACCAGATTTGTGGAGGCATTGTAACAGTTTATGAATGTGTTTATAGAATCTTATGAATACAAGCTTCATAGAAAGGATTGCCATATCTGCTAAGTATATCTGCAGTGTTTTTGGATCGTACAGACATTAAACCCAGATTTGGTTTCATGCTTGCTTTCATCATTTTGGTAATACCATATAAAGGCCAGCCCATGAGGAAGCTAGTGATATTTGTTGGCTCTGCTGTGAGGGGGTGGAACTATTTTCCCACTTTGATTAGTATTGTGATATGGCTTTATTTTTAGCATGCTGGGTTTGGTGTTATCTGCTTGTTGTCTGGGCACACTATTGACTTTGGCAAAGATCAAGGCTATCAAAATTTACTTTCAGTTTTCAAATTCACTTCGCCAAAGACACAAAGCTAAACTGTCTATTTGATGACAACACAACAAATACGTCAATCAACATTAATGAAAGCCACCACTTGCATGCGCCTATAAGGGTTTCTTTGCCCCTTGGTGTAAAGTCTCCATCATATCATTGTATACCTTTGTATATCTTGAGCTATTTTGAGCTACATCCTCGGTATGAAAAGTGCGTTATAAATAAAGGTCATTATTATTTACTTTTTGTCCGAGTTAGTGCATACAAAGCAAATCCTGGTGACAACATTTGGGGGAGAAACAAAAGTGATTTATTTCTGTGCAGAATCAACAGTATTCAGACATGAAACATTGTTATTGTTGTATAACGAGAGGATTAACAGTAGGTAAGAGCACTGCTGGTGGATTACACTCGTAGCATTCCCGCCCAGCCCACAGAGGGTTGCCATGGGGATAGTGTCCGTTCAAACCCTCCTTCATCTTAACCTTCAGAGGAACCCATGTGGCCTCTGGTGTATGTATGCTTTTGGCAAGAGGCATGGGAGTTACAGACTCGTGTGTCAGTGTAGATAGCTCTATGCACTCTAGTCGATGACACTTAAAAAAAGTGCTTTTGTCTTGTAATAACCACTACTATTTAAAGGTGCTGATGTTATTCAAGGATATTTTATTAGTCGCGGCCCTTTGTTAGACTAGTAGGCATTTTACAACTTCCTAGTGGTTCTTGAGGTCAATGTTTTTTTTTCTTGTGAGGAGTTTGGGGGAGGCACACAATTAAGGACTTGATATTCAATGAAAGGAAAAGAAAATGGTAGTCCTGTGATTTCTACCATTTTTGCATTCTGGTATAAAAGACTGAAGCTGTGGGGTCTTTTGGTAATGCCAATGAATAACTGACAATACTGGCTTACAAACAAAACTTGGAAGTGCAAGATACAACTTGGAAGAGTGCCAGCGTAGCTTTTTCTTCACTTAGTTTTCGTAATCTCTTGTCTAAAAAGTGCAATACGTTAATGCACAAAACTCTGAGCACACAAAACCTCTAATGTCAAATTCCTTCTGCATATTTCAAAGGTCAAGTATATCGAAATGTCAAACAAAAACCTGTCAAGCCACAATCCCAAGACATCCATACAAGCGAGTTCTGTCAGACTTACACTTGTAGAGACAAGCTGCACCTTATACCCACCTCAGCTACATACATACATACATACATACATACATACATACATACATACATACACCTTTATCTTCTCAAATCAATGATATGGACACGTGCAGCAGAATTCAAATATGGCAGAAATCTTACAGGCTCGTTTAAATTAACTTAAAAATCAAAAGTTGTCTTCAAAGGGTGGGGAGGGATGTGTCTGTGTATGTGTGTGCATGCTGGAGGTTAGTTTTTGAGTGTGTGTTTCTCTCTATAACAGGAAGGACGCTTATCCCTCTCAGGCTCTCCCAGAATTCTTTGCAAAAGGACAGGGGCCATCTCAGATGGATGTTACAGGAAACGGATTCCGGCACCAAACTGCACACCATCACATATTCTAGAAAGACAGACAGAAGACAAATATTCACTGACCTGCAGTAGTGTTTGCAATTCAGAAATACCATAAATGTATTATTCAGTTTGTAATTGAGATAAATTGAGAAATGTGATCTACGATAAAACTGGGATCAATGTATATTTCAGTGTTCCAGTAAATAATATGCCTGATGCCAGGGACCTTTGCTGAGATTGCAGCCGGGTGGTCTGACTTGCTTATAAGAACTTTGATAATAATTAATAGGTGGATCTGAAGTGGATTGTGTCTTTCATGTTATTAACACTACAAAATCTACTTCGATAAGCTCCATATTGGATTGGACTACTTATTATTACCAATGCGTTCCTACATATGCACATGCTGGCCAATAGTGTGTCTGAGCAGGTACCTGTCTCCACTCTGGACCCCCATGGGAATGCAGTAGTTGAGCTCCAGGCGTGCGATGTTGCCCAGCCGGAGCACGATGCCGGCCCCGTATGACCAGCGGATGCACTCGGCCAGCTTCTGCAGGTGGGCCCGTGGGCCTTCACCTGAGCGCACAGCACGACAGGACAACATTATCCACATGCAGAGAGTTACAACCACTCCTCTGCCCTACAAAGCCAAAAGGCAATAACTACGTAATTTGTCAAATTAAGCTTTGAATTTGACTTTATAACACCCACTTTATCTTGTGACTAAATCTCTTGCTTCTTGCTATTCAGAAAGTAGATAAAAGCTTCACCAGTATGGCAGTATGACAACATTAAAGGCATTTTTCTTAGTTTCTACGTTGACGCACATAGTTAATGCACTTTGCTTTTGTAGGGCAGTCCTGTCCTCTCACATCAAACTCTAATCATTCCTAACGATGAGTTCAATCTTGGTGTCTGTGTGAAAAACATTTATTACTTTATATTGTGCGCAACTAATGGTGATTTAAAAAAAAAAAGTGTAGTGCTGACTTATTCTTTTAACCCTATAAATCACAAACCTGCAATGGGTTTGGTCTAAGGTGAATTTTACAGTCACCCGTAAAAATATATATGTGACAACAGCGCCACTGTGTGGAGGAAGAAATGAATAGCGTAATCTTCATGCTTCGCCTAAGGGCACCTACCACTTCTATTGTTAGCCTTCTGGGACAAACGGTAAAAAATAGTTAAGTTCTGAATGCAACAGGCTAACTCAATTTTGCTCCTCAGCAAACATACCAACTCGGTATGATGTTTTAACATGCCAATTTTCATTTTACACCGAAGTTCTCCTTTAAAGGCCACTTATGGGTGTATTCAAATACAGAATGCACAATTGTAGGCCAACTACATAGTGTATTCAAACACAGAATGGTGGTGTATTCAAAATACATAATGCACAACAGTAGCTGAAGGACATAGTTCTGACCGTAGTTGAGGTTGCAGAGGTTTCCCGCGTTGAGGAAGAAGTGTGTCCTAAAGAGGTCCCCGAACCCACCCCTGCCGGGGCGGAAGGGCAGAGGGGTGTACAGGTGCAGCCCGCCAGCCCAGTACGCCTCTCCTCCCAAATAATCACCTGAAAGGACAACACAGAATGAACACACACATACACACATACATACACACACACACACAATCACAAGGTATTACAAAAATGTCTCTGTTGACATGGACCCAATACAACATGAGTACAATAATCTCTCTCTAACCTTCACTCTGAGGCCCAATGCTGTACATCCCAAAACCTCTCACACTGGTTGGACCCCCGAGATAAAATCTGAAAAAAAAAAAAAAAAAAAAAACAGAACAGAGTTCTCTGTGGTCACTGCACCGAATGTAATGAAACTGGTTAACATTTCCCAAGGTGCATCATAGTAAACAAACAAACAAACAAACAAATAAATAAATAGGTATGTGAAGATACTGACAGCTGTGCTGGTACAGACAGCGAAAGATATATGACATTAAGAGGAGTCATGTGTGGCTTTTGGTTACATGTTGTGGTAAGGTTACTTAATTCAAGATGGCCACCAGGTGCCATAAAAATGTGAGAAGCCTTGTATATAGCCAGTGTTTTGATTAATCTGCTCTGTTTTTTTATTTGAAGTAGGTGGTTTAGTGGCTAAACCCCAGCAAATACCCCCCAAGGCCACTACTGAAACATGGGAATATGACGACTTTCTTTAAAGATATAGTCATTCATATACTCATTCAAACCTAACCAGAAAACAATAATTGTTATGTTCCCATGTTTAAACACTACTAAAAACATAATTAGGATTTCTGCATTGCATTTTGGCTGACAAAACAGCACCTCTAAAATCCCCCCTCCTTTAAAGAATAGCAAATACATACATGACAGGGTGTATTTAACAGCTTTCTTTTGTGGTATTCTGTCCATCCAGGCTAATTCAGCCAAATAAAATAGATTAATTATCAGCTTAAATGTCACGTGGTTAAATTTGTTCTCCTAACATTCCCAACACAACCGGTAGACTGCATAAATACAACTGTAACTCCTCAGATAAATTAATTCATTGTGTCATTTTATCATAGAAGTCTTGTAATGAAACCACTGATATTCTTATGGAGAAGATATCATTCTTAGCACTTGTCCCCTTGGACATACATGTAACAGCTGTAATTAGCTTTACCATCAGTCACACTTATCACCGTGGGCCAATTAACTCTGGGAATGGCTGTCGCCTGGGCAACCAGGCATAGGTGTTTGGTTTCAAGGGCCATCCAAATGGTTCCCGCCATCAATAGCCTTTCTGAGTACTATAATAATAGCCTGGTAAACCAGCCCCTCGTACTTAATTTCATTTTGTACAGAGGGTCTGGAACAGACACCGTCAGAAACGATTTGTTGCTGGAGGTGTGGACTCTGCTGACGTTTAAAACAAGCCTCTGCCTTTACCCAATCGCTAACGCCTGGTCGTCACGTATGCAATTAGCCTACCTATGCACTACAATTCAAATGTAGCACACAAGGTCAACGTCACCGCTAACTAACACACTCTCTGTACAAAATGAAATGAAGTACGAGGGGTGGGTTTACCAGGCTACTATAACAATAAAACAGCCTTTAAACTTTGTTGAGATTTCTTTACCGGTAATCTTACCAATCATTTGACATCATAAAAACTCCAGTCTGACACTGTTATTATGACAGGACTGTATTTTTATGTTGACGCACATGTGGGAGGTGCAATATGCGACTGTGTGAGTGCAAACCTTATAAACTAAACAGAAGATACACCTCAAAACCAGCAGTGTGTGTGTGGGGGGGTGTGTGTCTGTGTGTGTGTGTGTGTCTGTGTGTGTGTGTGTGTGTGTGTGTGTGTGTGTGTGTGTGTGTGTGTGTGTGTGTGTGTGTGGTTCGAACTCACCGTACCAGACAGAACCCACCCATGTGGTACGGTGACGTTCGGACGAGATTGTCTAAAGACACCACTATTTCAAGTTCAGAATGCATTGCTTTAAGCCAGCCACTCAGCCAGCCAGACAGTCATTTCAAAGAAGCCCATTATGCTTGCTGTTGGAGAGGCCGTCCTTCAGATAAGACATTAAAGTGAGTTCCTGGCTGACTGACTGTGGTCATAAAAGATCCCATGGCACCAATTGCAAAGACTAGGGAGCTCCCCATTGTCCGTCCTGGCTAAATTCCGAACTTGGCTCATTCAATCTGCACCTCTTAATCAACTCCCCTGGGATAATTTGCTCACTTCAGTCATTCCCTCACTCTATACCACAAGCTGGTGTGTGGTGAGTGTTCTGGTGCATAATGGCTGCCGTGTATCATGGTGGTGGGTGCTACACACTGGTGGTGGTTAGTAAAATCCCCCTTCCCTGTGAAGCGCTTTGGGTGTCTTAAAATGTGCAATATAAATGCAATGTGTTATTTGTAGTTACATCAAAAATACTAAGAGGGCCAACTCACCTGTCAGCAATGCACGAAGGCTTTCCCCCAATCGGCACGAGCATCCCTCCCCAGAGAGAGGCAGAGAGGACCTGAAAGAAGACAGGTTTGCACCTCAGCAAGATGAGCCTTCATCAAAAGCAGATACATTTGCTCTGGCCCTTTTCACTTCCTGAAGCCCTATGTCAGCTAATGGTTCAAGGCAATGGAGCTTGTTCACTTATTACACCGAAGAGCTGAACAGTTACTGGAAACATCTGGAGCCTGTAAGTATGATGTTTAGTGTATGGTGCGATATTAACTTGCTGCCTTATGTCAAATAATTTCAGTTTTAAACAAGACAGAAAAAAAGGAAATTTTCATACAGTGTGTATTTTCATCAAATGGAAACTATTACATCAAACCCACTTTTAATGCACTATACTATTACACTAATGCGTCGATGGCGTGAAGGGAAAATTCGATATGTTTCCTGCAAGAACAAAACTTTAAACTCAATCAAATCTGCCCCGTTTCATTAGTCAATAGACTCAACATGATCAACTACACCTGAGGATGCCAAAAAAAATTGAAGTAAACTGTCAAAAACCTTGACGAGACCTGCTGGGAACCACAGCCTCTGGTAATGGACCATGAAGATAAATGCATTGTGGCAGGCCTCTGAGTGGACGAATGGTGGGGTGGATGGATGGACGGATGGGAAAATGCACTTACCGACCCAAACAGGAAGGGTCTGTTCAGCTGCAGTTCAACATCCTCCTTGAGGAAGCTGGCATCGCCACCCGTGTACCCGGCCAGCTCCTGCAACAGAGAACACAAACCCATTTCAGCCGTGGCGCCCTTACAATGCGAGCCTGGCTGAGCTCCGTAAACACTTCGGTCGATGGAAGACATTGAGCAGATGGGCTTTGTGTTTCCTGCCATAACCCAAACACAGATTTAAAAGCAGGGCAAGAAAAGGGGGAGATACAGACCTGGTTGATCCGCAGTAAGGCACCTCTCCTGGGTAGGATAGCAGAGTTCCTGGTGTCTATGGCCATTGTGTGCTGAGAGAGCAGAAACATGTTCTTTAGCATGGGATCAAAGGATATTGTATGGATTACTCAGCCTGGTGTAGTCTCAAGTCTTGGCAATCGTCTGGTTTTCATTCAACTTATTTGTATTAGTCATGCACGCTAATTATGCACGCTAACGCTAGTTATGCAGCTAAACAAATATGGCCATTAGTGGCCATTTTAGACCGTGAAGGTTTATGCGCATTTCAGGGGTTTCCAAGAGAGAATTTCTTATCTGAATAACTAAAATGTGCTTTCCCAAGTTCGAAACTCGTGCCTGTTTTCTGTTCACTATTGTCTTTTTGCACTTTTTTGGTTTTTCTTTAAACATGTGTTAAACACATATCTTTGTGAGTGTGTGTGCACTGAGCTGTATCCGTCTTGTCTCTACTGTGTTTTCACAGCTAAAACGGCCATAAAACCTACTTGACTTCACTAGGAAACCCGGTTAATGTGTCCATGTGGTGCCTTGGATTTCAGCTGCATTACACAGGTAGCAGAAATGAAACATCTACCTGCCTAAATTTAGACTACCTGATCATAAGGAACAACACAGGCTTCTCGCCATTTTACATTTCACAGATCCAAAACAGTCAGGCTCCAGTTCACAACCTATACACTCTATATATATAGAGTACCTATATATATATATAGACTACCTGATCATAAGGAACAACACAGGCTTCTCGCCATTTTACATTTCACAGATCCAGAACAGTCAGGCTCCAGTTCACAACCTATACACTCTATATATATATATATAAAACAACATATATATATATATATATGGGTTTCATTTGGAGCTAGTCACCGCCACCTTGGAATGCTGACAATGACGTTGCCACTTTAAACCACTAAGAAACAAGAGTAATCCCACTCTCATGTCCCTAGTCTCACTATTATGTTTGAGGCTGAATGCAAATGTCATTTCAGCCATTTTATGCTCAATCTCTTAACAACCTACATTTGTTTTATGCCTTTACCACTGCTCATTTTGGTACACATGGGCGAGAGGCCGTGTTTTTTTCGGAAGAGAGGACTTACCGAGAGAGAGGACTTGAGCGAGTGTCCGCTCTCCTCCCGCACAGCAAACGAGGCACTTCGAGCCAGGCACCCCAGCTCTCGCCACACCCCCTCCCACTTGAGTGTGTGCATGGACATCCACAGAGGGAACTGCACAGAGGAAAACAAAAGACAGAGACAGACAGAGATGTTTTAGCAAACACACAACACGTCTAAGCACTACAGACTTAACGGACTTGTGACAGTAGATGTGATGTTATGGTAGCCTACATTTAACTCTGTGGAGACCCCCCGGTCTGTCTCCTTCAGGGAACTCCAGGGGAACTGGCCTGTGACCTTGTAGAGATTCAGAGTGAAGCTGGGGAGATGGACAAACAGACAGACAGACAGACAGACCGACAGAAAGAGACACACACAGGCAACATATAACAGTTACCTTGAAAACCTGCACACCTGCATTAAAAATGCATGATATTCATGTAATTTCACCTCAGAGTGTACTAATTTAAGTGATATGTTTTCTTTTTCCTCAATCATATTCATGCACAGACATCACAAACATACACAATACATTTTCTTCTGTGGTGAATGGTCACATTTACCATTATTTTTACTTGCCCTCATTTGTCTTGTTTTTCTATATAGTAGTCTTTATGAAGGAAAGGCCTTTTTCAATCTTATTTCTCCTTTTGTTTCTGATAATTTGTTACGTTCTCTTTTTGCACACTGTACAACTAGTATGTGTGACAAATTATAGTCTCGAGATGCTGTAAGTACGCTTACTTGCGTTCAAAGTGGCCTGGCTGGGGCTTGAAAAATGACAGGCCGTATGAGGTCTCCTTGGTGCCATAAGAGAACTGGAAGGTGACTTTCTCCCCACGGCCGAGAGCATTGGGCAGCTTCACGCCCAGCACCTGAGAGAAGGAGGACTTGGTCAGGTAGGATACTTCTAGAAACATCTGCTATGGTAAATACACTATCTGGACACATTCAATAGAGCCTTTAGCTGAATGCGGAGTGTAATGTATGTGTGTGTATGTGTGTGTGTTTGTGTATGAAAACGTGTGTGCTTGCTGTGTATGTGTATATGTATGTAAGTGTGTATATATATATGGAAGTGTGTGTATATGTATGTATGTGGTTATGAGAAAACAGCCAAAGCCAGGTAGGCAGAAGTTAATATATAACCTGTCATGATTGTGTCTGTCTGTCTACCAGTATGCAACATGTCTTCCTTTTCTTTCCACAGTATTCTAGAAAAGACCATGTTCCATTACACTCAGACATACAATAAATATGCAATTTCTGTGACAAGAAATAACATCTGTGTGTGTGTGTCTGTGTGTATGTGTGTGTGTATTCTGTATGTAAGCGTGTGTATATGTATGTAAAAAGTGTGTGTGTGTGTGTGTGTGTGTGTGTGTGTGTGTGTGTGTGTTCCAGTGCATTTGTGTCGTACCATGCTTCCCTCGTTGTTGCCAACCATGGTGTTGTAACTGCCAGTCAACCTTTTGAGTTCAGTCACCTCAAATGTGACATCTAGACCGTTGGGCAGGGCATCAGATCCTGATGATGAACACAGAAGTAAGATTTTGTATGCGTGCACCAGGGACGAAACCTTTACCAACCACTGATGAACCACTGACAAATAAATGGTAAAGTTCACAAACCACACAATAGTAAATTATGATTCTGTGTACAAAATCTACCAGCCACTTTCATATTTTACCAGCATTTGGCTGGTGCGAAATTCCAGCCCTGGCACACACACATATACACACACAGCTGGCTGAGTCCTGTCAGAATAATATTCCTCTGGCTTGACATCCAGCAACAACAACCACACACACACACACACACACACACACACAGCAGAAACCTGAATGTCTGATGTCTATCGTACCTTCAGAAACATCAATCAGCACCTCCACCTCCTTGAAGATGCCCAGCCTCAGCAGCCTCATCCTAGCATCGTGAGACTTTTTCATCACCTGGAGAGAAAGGCCCAAAGACTGACACACTAGCATACCAGTAAGGCTGCTCGATTATGGAACAAATCTGAATCACAATTATTTGGGCCAAAACTGAAATCACGATTATTCAAACAATTATTTTGTTTTCCTCAGTAACATGCTTCATTTATTGAAAATGTATTCAAAAATATTTTGAAAAAACATTCTTGTACCTTCGGATTTTCCGTAATACCTTTCTTCATAAAAATTAGTAAGTCTCCTTTGATGTCTAATGTACAAACAGTAGATATGTCTAATGTATACATCTAATGTACAGTACAAACAGTAGAAAATAATTAGGACAAAAACATTGTTGCCCTCGATTTTATTTGTTTTGAGATCGTTTGGCCCTGAAATCGTTATCACGCTGTCAAACTGGGAGTATCAGGGGAAGAACTGTGATAAAAGTCTATGTTGGACCATAATGCCATATCACCCACCCCTACATGCAGGGCAAGTATAAGAGGCCTCTCAAACTACTTACATCTATGAGGTTTTTGGCATTGAAGACATCGGCGATCTCGTAGCCCAAGTAGTCCTCCTTGGTTCTGCCCAAGCCCTCAATGTTGACATGCTGAACTACAACCTGGTTAAGAGATATTTCAATTAAAAACAGCATTTACTTTCTGTGAGGTGTTACTGTCAAGCGCTTTGGGTGCTCTTACATGAGAGCGTAAAACTGCATGCATTTGCATTTACATTAACCAGGTTTACCTCTCATGTTTACAGACATTTCGTTTTTTACACTAGGACAGTAGCAACGACTGGATGTGACTCTCAAATGTTGAATTGCTAGATGGGTGGTGAGGTGTTGAAACAGTTACAGTAGACTTGCTTAACCTTTTTACAATGAAAATAAAAATAGAAAAACATACTGTGATATCCATAAAGCTTTCATGACACCCTAATGAATAACTTCAGGATACATCAGGAGCTCTGTTTTTAGCACTAAGAAACCACAGATAACAAATGCCTTAGTATAGTATTATACAACACTTAACCAGTATTGTTTGATGGATTAATAACATTAGTTGAAGCACAAACGTGTAGCAATATCACAAATCAGTTCTTTACAAAACCATGGGCCTCTTTTGGGGGCCTACACCGTAACAACACGTTAATTCTGAACTGGTGTGCATGTGGTTTGGTTGAACTGGAAGAAATCACAGGGCAGAGTGCAGACAGGGCCTCAAAATGCAGACAAACCCATGTGTTCTTATCAAGTAAAGGCCGACAGGTGACACTCACATTTCTATTCTCCAAAATTTCTTGCTTAGTTGCCTGTTCCGGTTCCATGCCTTCCATATCATCGTGGTTGACGCCCAAGTCGCGTCCGTGCATCGGCAACGGGTCCAAACTCTAAATGACAACGAATACGTCATATCAACAGCGTTATATAGGCAAATCAGTTTGAGAAAAAATGTGAGTATTTTCCTCCCTTGGGTAGTCGCTGTCGGTGCATTTTTTCAACAATCACGCAAAAGGAATGCGTCCTGATGCGTTGCAGTGTGCTTCCCAAGGAGTACACTCAAGAGTATAGCTTAACTTAACAAAAAGGCTAACATACATAACCTATACACGACAGCTGAGGCTAGCATTGCATCTGACAACGAAAAGTGTGGCCGAGCAAGCAAGCAAGCTAGCCGATGTGGTACACAAAAGACAGGAGGAGGAGAGGTCATTCTCGATTGTAGGACTATTGCTGTTGAGAGAATAGTATTACCCTGGCATGTACAGTCCCCATGACGAATTGTTCTCAGCAATAATATGTCCTTATAGTTATAGATGGAGCGACGATTCTATGGGAGAAAACTAAAATATCTTGTTATTTAGCAGTGGACCCAGCCCCCTTCAAGGAAGACGCCATGACACTCGAACACTGTGTCAGTCGGGAGCGGCGATTGGTCCCATTATGATCACTGTCATTATAAAGGGAGGAGCTAAGGTGAGCGCGCCTCATGAACGAGCTTTCCATACATACAGAATGGAAATGTTTCTTCCACTACTGGGTGAGAGGTGGGGTGGAGGCAGGGGGGTGACAAAGGAGCTAAAATGACTCAGCCAGACTATAATTCTGCCATCATATACTTCACTACATCTTATGAAAGCCTACTGCACAAGTAGGGGGGCTTCAAATGTAGGCATAGGCCATCTATTTCCATTAATATTTTCTAATATGTTCTATGCAATAGGCTAGTTGGCCTGACCAAGACCTGCAACTACTATACCCACAAGTCCTGGTTTGGCTTATTATGAAGATGGGCCTTTTATTATTCCATATAGACAAATTACTTAATGATGTCTATACACTTCATTTAATGCTTATTTTACAGAACAGAGAACCTGGACAATGTTTTACAATCACTTCAGATGATGCGCTTTATTTCCCCCCATGAATGTGCTGGTTTGGGTAGCATAGCTTCCATGAACAGCAGAGGGCACCACTACCTTACCTGCCTTAGCGTCATAGTTTGCGCAACCAACAGTGAGATTCCTTTAATAAATCTGCCTGCTTCAGAAATGAGATAATGGCCCCTATATAGCCCTAACAGAGGCTCACGGTAAAGACATGACAGGAGAGGCAGCCTGTGGCCAAATCTTGCACACTCCGTTTGGGAAGGTACGTCCAGCAATAAGGATGGAAACATTCTTTAATTGATCAATTACGAAGGAGTCTGGCATGATAACACTGAACGTGAGAAGTGGTGTGGGCACCAGAACAAGACATTATTAAAAGACAGATACAAGTATTTGCATAATGTCGACAAATGTACATTTCTCTTCCTTCTTACTTACTCTGCTGCATCCCTTTAACGACTCGCAGAGAGAATTGAAAGCCTCGCTTCACCAAGGGCCTGCAGACTAACCTTTAGATTGATGCGCAAGTGGAACAATAATGATATTATTTGCCCGTATCCATGGATGCAAGAGAAGAGAAGAGTTATTGATTACATTTTCTGGGGAAGAAGACACAGTGGTCGCAACCAATTTAATCAATTGAATCAGAGCCCCCCCCCCCCCTCCCCAACCTCTCCTCCCCGGATCAAGCTCTGTCTTTCTCTCTCTCTCTCTCTCTCTCTCTCTCTCTCTTTCTCTCTCTCTCTCTCTCTCTCTCTCTCTCGCTCGCTCGCTCTATCTCTTGTCTCCCCCCTCTCCCTTACACCTCCAATCTCCTCCTCAAATGTGTGCAAACCAATCAGGAGCCAGCGTGCCGCGCGGAGGTCTTTCTGCCCGTACTCCTTCTGCCAGTACCAAAACGGTCCTCTTATCAAAGAAACACACAACCTAAAAACTGCATTCAATCACCGCTTTTAACATGGGAAGTGCTTGTTTTTCCTGGGACGTTTGTTTGTTTTTCGTCCTCATAAATACTTGTGGTGCAATGGCAAACGTGGCTCTCTCAGGTAAGAGGATTCGATTCTTTCCTTCAATTCCTTCTCTCACTGTCTCTTCACTCATTTTTATAACATATCTCAATATGCCTGCTTTTCTCTTGAAAAGTCGTCTTTGCCCGATATACTACTGAATGGTTTTGAAAGGAGGAATACATGTTTATTTTCAGCAGTGGTTGTTGTTTTAGTAAATTATTGTGTTAGCTAATTAGTGTTGAATTAACTTTTTTGAATTACCCAAGCCAGTCACACTTCAGTGAGAAAGTCCCAGATGCGATTGCTTTACTGGTCAATCACTGCAGGCTTAACCGTGTCGGAAATTGCAACTATGTGCGTATAATAGTAATTTGGCCGTAAAATAAGTAGCTTATAACGCACATTAAATGCCCACGATTTCCTATGCTTCCAAAGTTTCATTTCATTCGCAGTGGCTTCCCGAAGTCTTGCTAATGAGCACTGGGAACAGAAGCGCCTTGAATGGCCGGTGCGCATCTGGAATGACCCTGCCTGCGGTGCCGCTCGATCCGTGAAAATGTGCCACTTAATGAGGCACTTTGTGACGAGGCAGTTTTCTCCGGTATGCTTGAGCGAACCGAGCCGTGCCTGTGATCTGATGCCGCGCATCTTCTTCTGGTTCAGCGCTCTTGCCCTGAGGGGAGTCCATATGGACGGCAGCGGGGAGGAGGACTGAGGTCCGTCACGGTCCCTGAAGGTGTCGATCAAGCGAGTTATCGACCACTGTCCAGCAGCCGGCGACACGCTTCGTGATTCCCAATAATGCATGCTTGAGAGGAGAAGTCAATATCGAGACATGTACCCAGGGGTTGATCGAGTGGGCTTTGTTAAGCCTTGAATGATGGATATGCGAGGTTCAATTTATACATAACCAATTCATTAGTTTGCCCTGCAAGTTGCCCAGTGTTTCCTTGTGTTAAGGTAATTTCATTAGGTCACCTAAAATCACTCCTGTTGGGCTATATTTCACCTTGTGACTTTCATTTTAAACCTGCTTTCATATCCTCAGGGTAAGCTGGCTGAAAGACTTTCTGTCTTTTTTTTGCTCTTTTTTTCTACTGCTTCCAAGATTATTGCTCTTTTATTCCCCCCCCCCCTGTCTGGGAGAAAACAGAGCCCTCATCCACTCTATAAAAATATTTATTGTAATTTCATTTTTATTGTTTATTTATTGGAGTTTTTGTATTCCCGGGCAAGGGGCCAGGGACCAGGGGCTGGCAGGGGTAGCGGGGCTTAACCCCCTCGCCAGAGCAAGTGGTTGGAAATAAACGGGGGGCTTACAGGGTCCATGGTTTGTCTGAGACCGGCTATTTTTACTCCGATGAAGGGGCAAGATTGGGAGCAGTGGGCTAAACTGCAGCCCTGTCTCCCCAACACTAATGGCAGGAAGATCAGGCACAGAGTAAGACAGAGAGAGAGGTAGGGAGAGAGAGACAGAGAGAGAGAGAGACAGAGAGAGAGAGGGAGAGACAGAGACAGAGAGGGATAGAGAGAGAGAAAGAGAGAGGGGGGGGTTACATATAGGGAGAGAACCAATAGCACCAGGCGCACATTCGCATCAATCTGCATCTATTCAGGGACAGGGAATGAGATGAGCAGGCTGGCCCCTGGGTTTAGGCCCAGATGTGCCCCGGCCCCCCGAACAATAACCGTGTCAATTAGAATCCTCTCGGGCAGGGGCAGGGGCGAGGGGCGAGGGGCGAGGGGGGAGGGGGGCGAGCGAGGGAGGGAGGGCATCGGCCGCGCCTCTCCACATGTCCGTCGACTGCCTTGTTTATCCATCACCCCGACGGCTGGCCTTTTTCGTTTGCACAACTTATTGGGGGCAGCTGTGGCCTAGTGGTTAGGGAGTTGGTCTTGCAATCGGAAGGTTGCCGGTTCGAATCCCGCCCTACGCATGGTTGAGATTCCCTTAAGCAAAGCATCTAACCCCACACTGATCCAGGGACTGTAACTAAAACCCTGTAAATATCTGGTAGTCACTCTGTATAAGAGCTTTAGCTAAGTGTAATGTAATGCAATGTTATCTGTCGGGTGTCCCGCTGGATCTAAATCCAACATCCAGTCCTTTGGGTGAAGCCTGAAATAATAAAATGCAGATTTACTACACAGGTCATGCAGCACCTTGCCAAGTCCAAATCTATAAAAGTGTAAAATTAGTGTTTGCTTGTTTTTTTTTCTTCTTTTTTTTTGTATTCTGCCAGTAAAGCTGTTTTTCTCATGTTTAGGACTAGTTTGTTGGTGTGCCATTTTACTGAAAAAGATTTCTGTTATTTGCATACATGTGTTTCCCTAATGCCGTTTTTTTTTTAAGAGAGGACAGATTGTACTATAATTTCAGTTGCATCATAGTCTTGCTTTTCCATCTTTTTTGGTGCTTCTTTTTTCTTTTTTTATAACCAAAAAACATCCCTAATAACTGGTGTCCCAGTGGAGTGTGGAGTCTGGCGCGCTTCTCCTTTGAAAGCATGAGATAATTCAGGGTTTGATTTTCGAAAGAAACACAATCTTGCAAATGAGAAAATTATTCGAGGCAATTTTGGTAATAGCCGTTTTTCGCTGGGAAGTGACCACAGACGTTGTTGTGGTTTCGCAGACAGCCCAAGGATACTTATTCTGTTATTTATTTATTTTCTTTCTCTCTCTCTCTCTCTCTCTCTCTCTCTTTCGCTCCCTTTCTCTCTCTCTCTCTCTCTCTCTCTCTCTCTCTCTCTCTCTCTCTCTCTCCCTCTCTCTCCCTCTCTCTCTCTCTCTCTCCCACCCTCTCTCTCTTTTTGGACAGTCCCAGACACAGACGAGTGTTTAGACCGCTCTGATGACTGCCACATCGATGCCATTTGCCAGAACACACCCAAGTCCTTCAAGTGCATCTGCAAGGCAGGATACAAAGGAGATGGGATACACTGTGAAGGTGAGTGTCTGAGTGCCTGAGAGCTCCTTATAATCTTGTTTTAAGTTAGCTTATCCATCTAAATTCGCAGGGTTTTCCAACGTAGCTGACTTGCTGTAGCTATAGACATACTATACATATGTATAGGATGTCTATGGCTGTGGCAAGCCGGTCGGAAGTTGTAAACCAGCGCGGAAGATTTTCCGCCTTTGAAAATGGGCGTGTCAGAATAAGGTGAATAGCTGAGTATATGTGTGCTAAACAGGTCACTGGACATGCGTAGAGATGTTATTATATGAATGTGGTCACGTGGGTTGTTGATGTTGTAGGCAAGGCTGTAGTATTTAGCAGATGCTTTTCTCCAAAGTGATGCACATGTACAACATTCATGTACAGTCATATACGCGTGTGCGTGCATGCCAGGGGTGGAAATGAACCTTACAGAATGTGAAACTTTACCAACCACTGACAAATTAATGATGACATTCGCCAGCCACTCAACAGCAATATTGTTATTTTGTGTGCGAAACCTACCAATTGCTAGTTGGTGCCAATTTCCATTCCTGGTGCATGCTGACAATGCGTGTTGCTGGTGTGAGTTTGTGTGCCTGCTGTATGTAAGTGGTAGTGGATGAGGCTTGGTTTGCTAATAGTGGGTCATCCAGCTGTTTCACCGGAGCCCCCAGCCCCAGCCCCACTCACCCTACCCCCCTACCCCCTATCCCCCCTCCCCCCATTGCCCCGGGGCCCCCCCGTGGACTCTCCTAATTAGAGAGGAGGAAGTAGACTTGGGAAGGTGTCAGCTAGAGGGGGGTGGGGGGTGTGTGTGGGGGGGGGGGGGGGGAGCACCTGGCTGTGTCTTCACACCTCCCCCTCATTTTCTGCCTGACAGCACACCACAGCTGGAGTTAACACACTCACACACACATGCATACATACACACACACACACACACACACACACACACAAATATGCATAAACACACAGATACACACACACACACATACATAAACA
>CM050199.1:22325000-22332500 GCA_027475355.1 Coilia nasus
GTTCAACCTTAGGTCTTTTTGGCCACCAAAGACACACTCTTTCTGCTTTGACAGGGAAAGCACTGGTGTTGGGTTGGGATGTAAATGTGTTCCTGATCGCTGAAAGAGATTAGCTATCTGAATGCATTAGTAATAACAGTGGCACATTTCATTTTCACGCAATGTTCATTTTTTTCTGAACTAGCTGATTCAACAGAAACGTATTTGCAGGGCAGAGGTTGTCAACTCTAGGCAAACACTTGACAGCTGAAATGTAAACATACTTCCCTTAGATCATTTTAAATATTTACTTCCATTGAAATTCAAATGGTAGTGTTGCATGCACATCGAAAAAGCCCCTTCCTTCATCGCTGCTGAGTCAGAGACAGATTACAAATTGCTGTCAGTGAATTAGCCTCCTCTTCCTCCTCCTCCTAATTAGTGTTGGAATAAAATTATTATTTGGTAACACTTTATTTTTTGAGGTTCCTTTTTTAGTGTATCTACATGTAACAACATGTAATATTATGTTCTTACACCGTACATACCTCATACTAACCGTAGCCCCAACTCTGTGGTACAGTATAAGTACATAATGTTACATTCTGTTACACACTTTGTTACACTGTACCTAATTGATGTAACAGGGACAGTAAAATACAGTGTAACCGATTGTTGTTTTTGATTCTTGGTTCTGCTAGCCCCCAGGGGCTGAAGAGTGATCATTCGGTATAAGATAGGTTTCACAGCTACTTTAAAATGGACACCCAAAGACCTCCTTGCAGAATGCTCACAGTAAAATGTTACTGTAGTCCTGAAGGCCTCTGTACACCAGGTTTACCCTTAAAACGGGGCTTTTATGGAATCTAAAAATGTTTTGTCCACAAAACGGGCTCTTTTTCATGATCATATGCGCATTCTCTGAAGTCTGTTGCGCAAGTTGCTCTGGGGGTCAGTCCCGAGACAATATGCCATTTTGACTACGGGAAAGTGAATATTGCGCCTAGTGCATGGTTCTAAACAGTCTTAAGTTGGTCTTAAGTTACCTAATTTATCATAGGTGTTTATATTATCATTCCCTTGACTGTCTTACTTTCAAGCCAGCAGCGCTTTTTTAATGGCCTGTTGATATTATGATGGCAGACACAGTCATTTCCCTTTGGTAATGAACAATGTGTATATGTTTATTTTAAAAAAGAAAGAGATTGCTCTGTAAATGTGCATTATAGCGAAATATTAGCCAGGGTTTATGTCTTTGCACTTATTAAATCATTAGATTAGGCTGCTTAAAAGAGCTAAGTCGTAAGCAACAGCCACTCATCAAGAGGGGGATCCCTCTCGGTATATCCCAAAGCGTTATGCACCCATAAAATAGCTTTTCAGTATTGTGCGACTGACTACTGACCAGGTTTTTCTCGGTCATTGACGGGCTTGGTTTTTGCGTCTTTATTTTAGCATCTGGGGAGCTTTGTGCCAGACCACACCTCTTCTTTTTGCTGGCACACCCGTGAGGGCGCAATGTCATGTCCTGTCTAGACAACGTGAATTTCTGCTGGAAAAAATGAACGATGCGCTCGCACAGAATAGTAATGACAGCATACGCATGTCGCGCGGCATGATAGGGCCCAACATTTTACAAGCGACGTGTGCCAAAGTGCACAGCATACCGAAGCTGATGTACAGGCCATTAAGAGAAAGCTCTAAAGGTGTGATGGTTGTGAGAGAATCTGAGCACTGACTGGTTTGAATGCTGTAATTGTGTCCAACACACACACACACACACACACACACACACACACACACACACACACACACACACATAGGCTGGTGGAGCATCTAAAAGGTTTTAAACTCATTTGAGTGTTGTAAGAGTATCCAGCACACATACAGAAATGCCACACATGGCCACACGCACGCACACACACACGCACAGACACACACACATACACACAGGCAGACACACATGCACAGACACACACACACACACACAGACAGACAGACACACACACACACACACACACACACACACACACACACACACACACACACACACACACACACAGAGGCTGTGATGCCTGTCAGGCTGGGGTGGAGAGGGTGATGAGGGAGGGAGGGAGGCTGATAGAGGCTTCATCTGACCTGTGCAAAGAGGCTGGGCCCACACTGCTCTCGTGGCTATGTGAAATGGTGCTACTGTTTGCTCTGCATTTGTCATCTCAGGACTAATTGATGGCTTTTCAGTGGTGTGTGTCCACAGTCCACACCTACACACACTCACACGTGTGTGTGTATGTGTGTGTGTGTGTGTGTACACGTGTGTATGTGTCTTTTTGGGTCATGTCAGTTTTCTACTAAAATGCACACACACCAATGCACACAGAACATTGCAAAGACACACACACACACACACACACACACACACACACACACACACACACACACACACACACACACACACACACACACACACAGCAGACAGAGCTGTCAGAGCCTTTATTGAATCTTTATCAGCAGCAACAATTTCCTGATCTCTTTCTCAGAGGTAGAGAAACGGATTAATCCAGGAGAGAAAAGGAGACCATGTCGGGGCGAGGATAAGATAATGGAAGTCTAATGGAAACAGAGAGAGGGAGAGAGAACAAGACAGAAAGAAAGAGAGAGGGAGGGGGGAAGAACAGAGGAAGAAAGAGAGAGGGTGAGAGAATGACAGGGAATGAGACAGAGAGATAAAGAACTAGACAGTGAGAGAGAGAAAAAGAGAATGAAAGACAGAGTAAGGAGACAGAGAGACAGACAGAGAGAAAGAGAGAGAGAGAGAGAGAGAGAGAGAGAGAGAGACAGAGAGATAGAGAGAGACAGAGAAAGGAGGGGGAATGAGGTGTGAGTCAATTACTAGGCCATTGTCTGCCCGGTGTCTGAGTCTTCGTCACACTTGTGAGCTTCGCTGACTGGCTGGCTGCACCCCCCCCCCCCACCACCACCACCACCACCAGCCCCCCCTCCCCACCGCCATCACACCCACATGCACTGACCCCTCCCTCAGAGAACAGGTCAGACTCCCAATTCAGATGCTTTATATAGCTCTGGAAACACACACACACACACATACACACACACACACACACAGTCACACCTGCACACATGCAAGCGCACACACACACACACACCCACACCCACACACACACCCACACACAGACACACACAGACACAGTCTGCCTTTGCTGTCATCATGAACACATATGCTACCTTCATCGGTGAAGGCCCATGCATACAAACCTGCAAGCATGCACACATATATTACACATATTTACTCAGCTACACATGCACATACACACACACACACATGCAACCACACACACATACACAAACACACCCATGCACATACACAAACACACACATGCACATACACAAACACACACATGCACATACACAAACACACATGCAACCACACACACAGCTACACATGCACATACACAAACACACACATGCAACCACACACACAGACACACATACACACATGCAACCACACACACAGACACACAAACACACACATGCAACCACACACACAGACACACAAACACACACATGCAACCACACACACAGACACACAAACACACGTATGCATGCACTTATAGCTGTATACAGACACTGAAACGTTTAGAAACACAAATACACCCAGTTAGGCTTTTGGGCAGCAGTGCACACATTCTTGTATTCAACATGCACACTCAACCAGCAACAATCATACAGACAGTGCATACACAGAGACGGACACACCAGGTTCAGAAAGTAAAAGTCCTGCCACCTATGTGTTCCAGCCAATTCACTGAACCAGTAGATCCTAGGTAGATGAGCTAATTAGTGAAATCACCTGTGTTGAGACTACAGGCAGAAGGAATACGTGGCAGAACTTTTACTTTCTCAATCCGGTTTGTCCGCCTCTGCGCATACATGTGCATAAACACACAGACACAGAGACACACACACACACACACACACACACACACATGCGTGCGCACCCACAAAGGCACACACATACACCTTTCCACACACCCACACCCTAACACACACACAAACATACACACACACACACACACACACACACACACACACACACACACACAGATTTCGCAGAAATGATGCTGAAATTGTGCGAGTATGAATCAAGCACACACATAGCCATGCACACACATACACATACACACCGGTCTGCATGCAGGCATGCACACACACACTCACCTTTCCACACACCCACACCATAGAACACACAAAGCCACACACACACACACACACACACACACCTTTCCACACATAGAACACCCAAAGCCACACACACACACACACACACACACACACACACACACACACACACTCACACACACACACCTTTCCACACACCACACCATAGAACACACAAAGCCACACACACACACACACTCTCTTCTTTCCACACACCCAGTCACTAGCATACACTCCAGACACTCTTCGCCCAGTGATGTCGATGCACACAGGTGGCGAGGATGGCATCGCACCATTCTCTGGAATGTTCCGGGGAAACTGAGTAACGTCTTGACACTCAGGAGAGGAATATCTCCATAAAGCCCCACTTTTCCTGCTGGTGCCTGGTGGCACCTTGCCTCCAGACGCCATATCAGTTCTAGCCCACTGGCTGCAGTGAGAGTGGGGGTGACATCATATCACAGAGGGGGTGTCATCGTGGTCAGGGAGATGATGAACAGGAAGTCAGTCAGGTGTGACTGTGTGTGTGTTTGTGTGTTTGTGTGTGTGTGTCTATGTGTGTGTTTGTATGTGTGTGTTTGTGTGTGTGTGTGTGCGTGCGGGAAGAGAGACAGGGGAGAGAGAGAGAGAAAGAGAGAGAGAGAGCAACACTACAACACTAAAGTACTTTTCCTCTTCAGTCGCCCTACAGGTTGGAAGCGGAATTGTCTTTCTTATGTCTTATTCGAACTACAGATCGGCAACCTGCTTTTGCAAACTTGTATAGTGCGATTATAGCCCATGGAGGGCCGCAAAGCAAACTCAGAATTGCCATTTACCCTGTTATGAGTTGATGAACCACTAAAATGATTTTGAAAACAATATTTTAAGGATGAAAAAACTACTTAGAGTTGCTTTAACCATGGCTGAGGTGCCCTTGAGCAAGGCATCTTACACTGCATTTCTCTCTGGGTACTGTCCCTGTACTTAAACCACTGTACAACTGGAGTGTCAGCTAAATGTAATGTAATTTAACGTCATACAACACTGTTAATGCTTTTCACAGGCGCAGCTTAACAGGACTTTAGGTACTATTGCTTCCTGTGAACCAACGTTAACCATCACCTGTTTTTTGTGTAACTTTGTTGTTTTGCTCCCTCACAATCTGTGCAATCTGCAAGGGTCCAATCTATCTGCCATGTTGTTGCCCCTGGTAATGAGGCCATTGGCGGAGGGCATGAGCGCGGCTTATAACACCTCTCTGGTCTAGTTACCCTCTCAGCACAGGCATCCACACTAAGCCAGTGTAGCTGTGCAACCTGCTGTCAGGGCAGTAGGGGCCTGTCACGAGCAATCACCCTCACATGGGGAAAAAAGATGTGTGTGTGTGTGTGTGTGTGTGTGTGTGTGTGTGTGTTTGTGTGTGTGTGTGTGTGTGTCTGTGTCTGTGTCTGTGTGTGTTATTGTGTGAGTGTATGTCTGTGTATGTGTGTACGTGTGTGTGTGTGTATGTGTGTGTGTGTGTGTGTGTGTGTGTTGTGTGTGTGTGTGTGTGTGTGTGTGTGTCTGTGTATGCACTGCACATATGTGGGTGTCTGTGTATGAGCATGTGTATGCATGACGTGTATCTGTGTGTATGTATGCGTGTGTGCGCATGGAGAGTGTAAGAAACCCCATGTAGCATTTTATCAGACGTCCACCAGCTGCTTTGAAAGGTGCTATCTTAATGCCTATGCCACTGTAATTGGGACACATTATTCCGACTGATACATTCTTCAGTGCAAGTGCGTTTACCACTGAGCAGTTGGCACTGCTTCACTTAAAGCAACACTAAGTCGTTTTTTCAACCTTAGAATAATGTTTACAAAATAGTTTTAGTGGTTTATCAACCTGTAACTGGCTGAGAGGCACTTCTGAATTCGCTTTGCCAACCTCCATGGGTTATAAAAGAAAGTTTGGAGGAGTGGGCCGTCTCTCTGTAGTTCGAAAGAGAGACAATTCTGCTTCCAACCTGCAGGGCGACCGAACACAAAAACTACTAAGTGTTGCTTTAAAATTTCATGATCCCTGAAGCATTATAGACACAGATTATGACAGAAATCATACATCTAACTATTTCTAAATAAATATGATACAGTGAAAACCTGACACAACTAATGTCATGTGGGTGAAGCCTGTAGGATCACATATATAGGCTCATGAATAAGACTTTATAATTCTTTATGAGTATAGTTGGTAAGATATATAAGTAGTTATATAGACTTTTTGGCATTTGTTGTTAGGGATTATGGTAACACTTTATTTTATTATTCCTTTTTAGTGTATCTACATGTGAAATAAAGTGTCATCAGAATTATTCACACCTTATTAGCTTTTTCAATGTGTTAATGGCACATTATGGATGCTGGGTTTGAGTCTGTGTGTGTGTGTGTGTGTGTGTGTGTGTGTGTGTGTGTGTGTGTGTGTGTGTGTGTGTGTGTGTGTGTGTGTGTGTGTGTGTGTGTGTGTGTGTGTGTGTGTGTCTGTGTCTGTGTCTGTGTCTGTGTGTGTGTGTGTGTGTGTTTTAGGGGGTTGTTTACCTGTGCTTGTGCATTTGTAGAGGTGTAAAACACCTGCCACAGACTAGATGTACCTGCTCAGACAACATAGATGATTTCATTAATTAGTTCACCTACCTGACTGAGAAGTTGTGTTGAATTAGAATCAGCTGGTTTTGTGAATGTCTGCAACGATGTCTGCACTGTTACGAGTGCATGGCTCAAGGCAAACGCAACATGGAAGGAAGACCACACTTGAGTACAATAATCAAAAGACAAATTTCTTAAATGAATTAAAGCAAGTCACTACACTGAATGCAGTCAGTATAGATGAAAGCTTCAGAAATTAAAATGTATGGCAAACAGTCAAAGTATCCAAAAACACAAGTGCCGGTGGCCAAGGCAAAAGGAGGCCACATCAGGCCTGGATAACCGCCCCCTTTTAAAGAACACCCAAACCAGGAAATAATTGGCGCTGGACTCCACACCTGCAACACACAGGGCCTACAAGAGACAGGTGACAAACAAGAGGAAAGGGGCAGACTGCAGGCAGCCCCAGCAACCAGGCAGGGTCATGACAACACACACTGAAGCATTCACACACACATACACACACACACACACACACACACACGCACCTGCACCAGGCCCTGACGTTCCGGGGTGCGAGGTGTTGGGCGAATGAAGCAGCATAATCCGGCTTTGATGAGATGTTGAGCGTAAACACGTCTGCCGGGATTAGAGGGCCGTGTGTGTCAGCGGAAGC
>CM050199.1:22340000-22342500 GCA_027475355.1 Coilia nasus
GGCAGAGGCTGTTATTGTACAGGAACCGGCACTGGCAGAGGCTGTTATTGTACATGAACCGGCACTGGCAGAGGCTGTTATTGTACAGCAACCGGCACTGGCACAGGAACTGGCATTGTAAAATAAACAGAACAAAAACGATTCTGAAGCGCGCAGTCCTTCGTCGAGTTCCTTGCCATATTTTTTTGTTGTCCTGCACCTGGACCTGGGATGTGTACAAAGTGTTGCTGGCAACCTTTCATACATAGTTACCAGCATGTAAACAATAGGGTTGCCTGAGGTAGGTGAGGTAGCCCATAAATCGCTGAATCTTCAACCTTTTCAGGGACTTTTTCTGGCAAAGACAATATTCGAGGCAAAAAACGATATCCAGTCAAGCTGTTTTGAGACCATTTGGCATAACACGCGTGACATAACAGATGTTCTGGTGACCAACCTCAAGACCAAAAAAGCAATGTTACTCAAGAGTTTTAGGTGACTGTATGTATGGTTGAAACAACTTGGTTTTCATGAAGAGATTCCTAGAAACTGAGAGCTTTTGTACTTCCTTTAGGGCGGGTATGCTGGAAGTGAGCAAAGGTCTGTAGTTCAGAACATCAGAAGAAATTCGCGCATTCGGTCGATTTCATGTGCAGCTATATTATTTAACACAACGTTTCTGGCATTCGTCATGATGGATAATTACTCACTCTGGAAATTAAAGATGTAACAAGTAAGACAAGCACACTTGAGTACACATTTGTCCATTTGTCTGAGACCTTTGTGGTTCTTCGTCACTTTGTAAAAGACTCTCTGAGTCATTAGAGGAAGTCTGACCAGAGATGATGAATGAACACGAACTCGCTGCTCTGTCCCTGTCTGTCAAACACACACACACACGCACACACACACACACACACACACACACACACACACACACACACACACACACACACACACACACACATGGGGTGATTTCCGTGCTCAGGCAAAGGCTTAGGGTTTGCCAGTGACTCACTGTTCGCAGAAGTCTGATGTTTCACATAAACAAACCCCCTCATGCACTTTGCCTCACTTGCCGAGAAGTTGAGGAGGTTTTCATTCTCTTTTTTTTCACTGACCCCCCCCCCCCAAACTCCCACATCCACACCATTACACCCCTGAAAACCCACACTCACCAAAACCTCCCCCACCACTACCACACCTCTACGCCTCCCTCCTGACCCCCAGCATAAACATAAACAAACTCTGAGGCTTTGGTCGGTGTGTCGGAGAACGGTAGAGAGGGGGCAGCTGGCACGTTGCCCTGGCAACAATAATTGCCAGTGGCAGGAGGTGACTGATGGGAAGGCCAAAGTACAAAGTATTTTCATCGTCACCCCCCCCCCCTCCCACTTTTAAAAAATTACACTTTTTATTTTTACTGCTATTCACACAATTTTTCAGTTTTTTTTATTTGCCCTAACAGATTTTCTGGAAATCTGGAAAATGCTTGAAAAACAACAAAATGAGACTTAGTAACTCAAAAAATTACAAGAGAGAGAGAGACAGAGAGACAGAGAGACAGAGACAGAGAGAGAGAGAGAGAGAGAGAGAAGGAAATTATGATTCCACAAAGAGAAAGGGGGAGTCATGTTTGTGGGAGAGCGACAGCAATCATTAATGTGTTCCCTGTTGTCATACTCTCAACATGTGTCTCTGCTTTTGGAGCAGCGCTGTAAAATGGCTACAGCTGTGGCCACAGTCAGGGAGGGGAGGACATGCGTCTTGTCGCGCTCGGGCCCGTGTGTTGTGGTTTTTTCTTTGCTTCCGGGGAGGGTAATACAACGAGCGCGTCAATGCGGGACGGAAAATGTACGCCTCTATAGCTTCCTGCTCCAGCCAGCATCATGGCGAGGGTGACGTCGCCCCAGTGACTCTTTTTTTCTGTTGTGGGTCAGAGTTCATGAGGTCAGATTTTTGCCCTAAAGGGCCACTCACACCAAAGAACTATAATGACAGCGATAGGTGTAATGATGTGTTATCGTAAATCAATCCAACTTTAGTGGACGGCGGTCATCACACCTTATCTCACACAATAACGACAGAGCTCAATATTTTACTTGGGAATAATATTTAGAGAAACTTAAAAAATGATAACAACACAGCCAGTTAGATTCCATTAGAATTTCTAAGACATGACTGTATTTGTTCACACTTACATTGAGAATGTTGGCATTAAAATACCGTCTGTCTTATGAACTTGTGCTCTCTAACGCTTTGTGTCTATTTCAAAGTCTCTCTCCCTCTGTCTGTCTGTCTTTGTCTGTCTGTCTCTCTTTCTCCTCTCGCTCTCACTCTCTCTCTCTCTTGCTGTCTCTCTTTCTGCCCTTTCTTTTCTCTTTCACTCTCTTCGACTCTCTCCTCTCTTTTTCCTCTCTGTCTTTGTCTCTCTCACCATCTCTCTTTATTGCTCTACTTCTTTCCTTCTCTCTGTCTCTGTCTCTATCTTTCTCTCTCTCCTTCTCTCTCACTCTCTCTA
>CM050199.1:22355000-22357500 GCA_027475355.1 Coilia nasus
GTGTGATTGTATGTGTTAGTACTGTTACATCAAAGAGTGTTTATTTGTGCGTGTGTTGGCAATCTAATATGTATGTTTGTGTGTCTGCATGTTGTGTATGTGTGTCTGTTTGACTTTGTGTGTGTGTGTGTGTGTGTGTGTATGTGTGTGTATCTGTGCATGCATATGTGTGTGTGTGTGTGTGTGTGTGTGTGTGTGTGTCTGTGTGTAAGTGTGTGTCTGTGTGTGAGTGACTTCACATGACTCGATAACCCAGACAGCAGTGCTGACACCAGCTCTGTTTATGGCGTGGTGATGCGACAAGGGGAGCCGCCACGTATTAGCCAATAAGCCTCGTCCGTGTAGGCCTGTGGTCTCTTTTGAGCCAATAAGCCGCTCTGATCCTTGTGCAGTGAAGTCAGTGGAGTGGAGCGCATTGTTGTTCTGCCACCGTGCGTTACCGATAACGGCCATAAAGCTCTCAACATGCACAAATAAAGCACCGGCCAGCCACCGCAGACGGCCACTAAAGCCAAGGGTCAGCTTAGCCCGCATCCTCCCTGACACCCCCTCCAGTGGCACTCACACCGCATTTAAACCGCCGGCTCAATGTACATGTTACTAAATGTTTACCGTGGCACAGCACTGTCAGAGCCAGACATGTAGTCATGCTTAGACCATTTGCTTGGCACGAGGTAAGCTCTTCCAGAAGTTTCTGACGGCTTCTCTCCTTCAGAACTGTGGCCCTAAATGGAGAAAGAGAATGCGAGAAGCCATATAAGTGATGGATGTCCCAGGTATGACCGTGTTTAGTCAGCTTGTGTTAATGGTGTCAGACTGTAGTGTTCTTTTGTACCTATTTATATTGTTTCTCAGTCTTTTGGTGGAGCACTAACAGTTTTATTGTATTCAAAACTGTAGAACAACAGTAAAAGACTATTTTATTCTATTTAGTTCTATTCTATTCTATTCTATTCTATTCTATTCTATTCTATTCTATTCTATTCTATTCTATTCTATTCTATTTTATTCTATTTAGTTCTATTCTATTCTATTCTATTCTATTCTATTCTATTCTATTCTATTCCATTCCAGTTGGTTTACTATTGTCCTAAATATCCATTAACAAACAATACAGAAATGTTTAATCCAACCAATGGAGAAATTCAACTCATAGATCAAATATAAATGATTTTATGATTGGCTCAGACACTCCACGACACCCAGAGGCATTTTTTTTTGTGGGAATTTATTGAATAGAAAGTGTTTATTTTATTTTATTTACATCATCAGTAGTACGTACGTACTGCTTTCTCTAAGGACGGCCAGGAAAGACTTAAACAGAGGTGGAGAGGGATTGAAAACCCTGCCTTCTATTTCTTCTGCCTGTGCATGTAACGAAGGGGATTCCACTAATTAGCTGATCTACCTGTGTGATGATTTATGTGCGCATTAGTATCAGCTGGTTCAGAAAATGGTTGAATTAAATATGTAGTAGGGATTCAACTTTCTGAAGCTAAGATCGTCACCTGCCATTGGCTATGGCATTGGCTATTGCAACTCTGATGTTCACATTATATAACCACAGAAACCAGGACAGCTAATTCAGTGAAATAATGTTTCTTTGGTAAATGAGGGAGTTCCATTTGCCCATCAAATAAACCTGTTTACCCTCACATAAAAGCCAGCAAGAGTAACCCTCAGTATCCACCAAAAGGTGTGGTCCATGATTCTTATCCAATGTCCTTATTTCTGTCTAATTCAATGACTGCCACTCTATGGTCCTTAAGCTGTCCCTTCTGTGTGTACGCTTGAAAATAAACTGGTGTGTATACACAGTCCCAGCTCTATAAATGTAAATATAAACAAAGTGCCCGTCGGCCACATTGCCTCTGGAACACAGAAGAGAGGGATGCGATTTGATTGGCTGTTGTGTTGAAGTGTCAACAAATGTTTTGTCAGAGTTACAAACAGGGTTCGTTCCTGCAGTCATTCACTCCATAGTGTAGTTTGTCAGTCATATTGGTTGGTTCACCAGAAATCCTTCCTGAGACGCAGTTTATAATAACACTATTATTGTGTTTCAGGTATAAAGTAGAAGAGTAGAAGATTTATTATACAAGTACAGCGAGGTATTGTTTGGGGCAGGCCCACAGAATAGGAAACAGCAGATAAATAAAAGCAGTTAAATAGAATATAGATTATAAAGATAAAGATTATAAAAATGTACAACAATATATACAACTAGCAAACTAACAACTATATACACATATATACCTTTTTTTTGTTTGTGTATTTGTATATTTGGCACAATGCCATAATAAAGATTTGGATCACGTTGCTTGAGCTTGTCAAAGTGGTCATCTCTTTTTACTTTTTACTTGGTTGGGATAGGGCTGTCCCGGTCGGGCACGATGTTTTGGTCTCAGGACAGGCCAGACCTCTATGTGTGCTTCTGCCAGTTATATAGAATAGAATAGAATAGAATAGAATAGAATAGAATAGAATAGAATAGAATAGA
>CM050199.1:22392500-22415000 GCA_027475355.1 Coilia nasus
CACACACACACACACACACACACACACACACACACACACACACACACACAGACGTGCGCGCTTGCAAATATTTGTAGAGGAAATGCCTTGTTATGTAATGTAAATTAACTGAGGCTGAGGGAAATTCAGCCCATTCATTTATTCAGACATACATATGCTCTCTATTTCCCTCTCTCTCTCTCACACACACACACCCCAACACACACAAACGCCCTTTTATCATACCAATTAAGCAAGTTGAGTTGAGAGAGAGAGAGAGAGAGAGAGAGAGAGAGAGAGAGAGAGAGAGAGGTAGCCCTGCACTGTCTTGTGAACAGATGTGGGCCGCTGGATATGCCCCTGCCCCCTCACAACCAGCACTCCCCCAGCACACACACACACACACACACACACACTCACACGCACACACACACACGCGCACATGCACACACACACACAGAGTTCCAGGTCAGAGGACTATTTCAAACACTGGCTGAGCCTGACTAGCGTGGTCTGGCTGGTTAGACATTAGACTGTCTGTGTGTCCGTGTATCTGACCTCTACAGAGACCCACCAGCTGGGCAGAGGCCAGTGAGGCCAGTCTAGGCCAGCGAGGCCAGTCTAGGCCAGCGAGGCCAGTCTAGGCCAGCGAGGCCAGTTTAGCTGGCATGCATACCCATCATCCACCCCTACCCCCATCCCCTGCTCCATCAACACACACACACACTCACATACACACACGCACACACTCACCATCCACCCCCACCCCCTGCTGCCCCAACACACACACACTCACACTCACCACCGACCCCCACACCCTGCTCCTTCAACACACACACACACACACACACCATTTACCCCACCCCCTGCTCCTTCTACACACACACACACTCTCTCTCTCTCTCTCTCTCTCTCTCTCTCTCTCTCTCTCTCTCACACACACACACACACACCTGAGACCTCATCCAAGGCTGGGCAATGCTCTGGCCATATGTATGTCCTCAGGTTTCCCAGTGTCATCACTAGGACAGACATAAATACACACGCAAAGGAAACACTCTTACTTCCACTCAGACTTTATTTGATTTTTTTCCTCTCTTTTTTTGGTTTGTAGAAGTCTTGGATGGCACTAATGTGATTTTTCATCTTCTTTTCTCTGTCACAATTTTCTTTTTTTCTCAGTTTAACACACAGACACACACAGACACACACACACACGCACACACACACACACACACACACACAGACACACACGCACACGCAACGTATATGTGTTGGAGTAGGAAATGGGGCCGTTAATGTGTCATAGTCCTGGCCCAAACTTCAGTAGCATGTTTCGGAGGTTTGGGGTGGGTGGAGGTGGGGTGGAGGGTATGTGGGTGTGGGTGTGGGGTGGGGTGGAGGGTATGTGGGTGTGGGTGGGGTGGAGGGTATGTGGGTGTGAGTGTGGGTGTGGGGTGGAGGGTATGTGGGTGTGGGTGTGGGGTGGGGTGGAGGGTATGTGGGGTGGGGTGGAGGGTATGTGGGTGTGAGTGTGGGGTGGGGTGGGGTGGGGTGGAGGGTATGTGGGTGTGGGTGTAGGTGTGGGTGAGGAGGGTATGTGGGTGTGGGTGTGAGTGTGGGGTGGAGGGTATGTGGGTGTGGGTAAGGGTATGTGAGTGTGGGGTGGGGTGGAGGGTATGTGAGTGTGGGGTGGGGTGGGGTGGGGTGGAGGGTATGTGGGTGTGGGTGTGAGTGTGGGTGTGGGTGAGGAGATGGGCCGGCCGCTGGGAAGTTAATCACCCAGACGTCCGTGGCTGAAAAACACATTCATCATCTTCATTACGCCTGTGAAAAAAAAGAGGAGAAAAATACAAAAAAGAAGAGAAGAAAGAAAAAGCCGCCCATCCACCGGGCTGAGCACCAACATGTTTGCCAGAGGAAATAAAAAAAAAAAAACATTTAGCACAAGCACCACACCACCACAGCAGCCCTATTCAGGGGTCATAAAAAAAAACTTTTTTATTTGAGAAAGACAAAAGTCCAATTCCAGGTAAGTAGTAGTGGTGTTGTGTGTGTGTGTGTGTTTGTGTGTGTTTTTAACAAGGATATTTTTTCCTTCACCTTTGCTCGAGTGTCATGTTGACCTTGGACTTTTTATCCTTTTTTTTAATTTTCATTACTCCTTTCATTTTCTGTACAATTCCTCACTCAACGTTTTTTTCTTTTTTTTTTTTTTTTTTTTTGGCGGGGGGGTGGTGGTGGGGGGGGGGCGGGGTGGTGGTGGTGGGGGGGGGGCTGGGTGGATGGGTTGGGGGAGGAGGAGGTGGATGGGTTGGGGGAGGAGGAGGTGGATGGGTTGGGAGTGGGGGGGCGATTGCTGGAAAAGGCTTGGGGATTGAGAGCGAAGGCAGAAACGCTTCCAAGATGGCTGTGAGTGTCGTTGAGAGAGGTGTGTGTATCTGTCCCCCGTGATCTGCTGCTGGCTAAATGAGCTTCAGAAGATGTTGTCTCCAAATCCAGATGCCCTAAAAATCCCATTACCAAGAGCCCATTACCAAGAGGGCTTTTTTTGTGCCTCTGTAAATTTATTATGATCTGTTTTGAAAAAAAAAAAAAAAAATTAAAAAGTAACCATTTATTATCACTTTAAAAAAAATCTGTAAATATATAAATTAATACATATATAAGTATATATATATATATCAAGTAGGTGTGTGTGCATGCGTGAGTGTGTGCTTGCGAATGTGTGCATGGATTTAGGCACACTGATGTATGACCAAAAAAAGTTCCAGACAGTGTCTGCACTGAGTGTAAAGTGCTTAGATGTCAGCAACAGACGTTGGCCCATCATAGCAGCTATTCCTCTCTCTCTCTCTCTCTCTCTCTCTCTCTCTCTCTCTCTCTCTCTGTCTTTTTTTTTGTCGACTACAAGTTTTTTGCGGTTGGCTCATACGCGCTCGCGTTGGTATGTTACTTATGGGGTAACCATGAGTCTTTCTGACAGGTTCGTGTTGTTTAGACTCCGGCTATCCGTCACGGCCCACACTGTCACCACACTCAGCAGCGTATCACGGTTACGGATGGCGTGCCCGTTTTGAGGGCCCGCCGTTTTTAACGCCTGCACCTCGTCTGGCCTGCAGTGGCGGTGGGCGTAATTAGTTCCAGTCGCTGCGGCGGCCCAAATGTGTTGAAACGCAAATGTCACGCACACATCATCTGAAGCCGTTTTTTGTTTTTTGAAAACTAAAATGTGTAAAGCACCTACATGCCTAGCCAAAGAAAACAGTGGGTATAGTTTTTTTTCTTTGAAGGTCCACAAAGCAACAGTTTCTGTTTGTCAAACCAAAAAAATGTTTATGAAATGGAGATAAAAAGTGGAGCTTTTTACTGGAGGCTTGTGCATTTTGTTTTGTTTGTGTTGTGTGCTGTTCTGATATATTATGACTGTGATTTGTGTTGTGTCACTATGTCATGAGCGTTATGAAAACTGCACTCACATGTACTACTGTATGTCTACGAAGCCAATGGAATAAACCTTTAATATTGCCGTGTGCTGTCTTTCCTACTAAACCACTCCCTGACTACAGTCGGGGGCATCTGTTCCCTGGCCTTACACTCTCCACAACCCATATACCACTCCCTATCCCGCCTCCCACCAACAGCACCAGGGCTCCACTGACCCCTGAGTTGACCTGGAAGTGTTTTACCCACACCTGTACTGCCACCTTTGTGTTACTGTGCTCAATCATGGTTTTCCTTTCCAGCCCTGGAAGTGGAGCAGCCTGGACCATCTGAAGGTGGGGTGAACCGAGAGGGGGGGAATCTACAGGGTCAAAGGTCACCTCCTGCCCCCTCCCCCCTCTCTCCTCTTTTCCCCCCTACCATGGACCCTCACACGGACCTCACTCCTCCTCTCTCTCTGTTTGTGGACATGCTCCCACTGGACTCCTCCTTTGTCCTCCCTCTTCTTGTGCAACGCTCTAAAATGTCCCCCTTTTCCCCTCTTGTTCCTGTTTGTAGTGTCCTCATAGGTTCCCCCTGGCTCTTCCTGTGCAATGCGCTCCTAGGTCCTCCTCCACTTTCCTGCTCCCCTTAGGCTTCTCTCTACCTCTTCCTCTTGTGTCTGGCGATGCCATAGGCTTCTTTATTCCTCTTCCTCTTCCTCCTACTTTCTGGTGATAGTTACTGATTGCCTGTCTTGTCTGAGCATTGTTGTTCAAAATAATAAAAAAAAGATATCCAAGGGTGATTCAAAGTTTTTAGAGAAAAAGAGTGAAACTAAATCAAAAAAAAAAAAAAGAATTGGGTAAAATGAAAAGGGAGACAAAGTTCACTCGAGCGAACATCTCAATTGCAGCCTGATCAAAGCGAAGAGGCCCCCAGAAAATCAAAATAAGCACAGCCAAGTAAAAATGGCCCTTTAAAGGACAAACAAGATCTGAAAATATGTCCCCTGTCCTCGATTTCCTGGATGTCCCCAACCCAGCCGCCCAACCCTCCCACAGTCCTGTCCTCCTCAGCCTCCCTTCCTCCCGCGAATGAGCAAGCCACACCATCCGACCAACTCACCAACTGCCACCCGACCACCTTTTGCCCTCCTCCACCACCTCCTCCTCCTCCTCCTCCTCCACTCATTCATTCAATCCTTCACCTGTCATCCCTCTCTTGTTTGTTTTTGTTTTTTTTTTTTGCGCTGAGAGTCGAGCCGAGTCCACCCATCTTCCTCAGTTGTCACTCAGCCCCGTGTCTCGTCTCTGGACTCCACGCCTCTTGTCATGCCAGCAGCATGCACCCCTATCCCTCTCTTCTGCCTCCCTTTTTTAATTTATGAGTCTGTCTTGTTCCCTCGCTCCTTCTCGTCTTCCACTCTCCCTCTCTTTTCCGACTCTCCTCTCGACCCTCAGCTTGCGCCTTCCCCCTCTCTCTCTCTCTCTCTCTCAGTAACACACTACTCTCATCTGTCTGCATGGGAAAAGTGTCTTTGCATCTCTACCTTATTGTTTTAACTGTGTTTGTTTTGGTTGGTTTTTCGTTTTTGTTTGTTCCAACTCCCCTGTTTACCGGTAACTCATTAATAGCAGTTCCCCCCTTTTATGCTTGTTGTGCATCAAATACCTTTGGCCATAATAGAGCTAGAAAATTAATGATTAATTAGTCATTTCTCCTGACACACCCCCCCCCCCCCCCCCAAAGTAATTGTCCTCTAATTTAACTTTGTGTTGTTATTTTTGCTCGTTAACCCCCCTCGACCCCCTTTCCCAAACACTCATTTCAAGAGGAGGTATTAAGAGCCAGGACTCCTGAGTTTCTCAGAAATGCAATGAGTCCACCCTCCCCCTTCACAAAATCCAAACAGTCAAAAGGCTTCCCATGGTGTGGACAGTAGACACACACACACACACACACACACACACACACACACACACACACACACACACACACACACACCAACCATGTCAAACACAGAAGGCACAGTTGTGTAATTTTTTAGTTGCCGAACAACACTAGGAAATTCCCTTGCTTTCTAAACTGCACTCTTTTTTACCCTCTATGTTTGGCGACCCCTCACAGCATGCGCACACACATACACATACACACACACACGCATTCCACTATGCATTCAAGTACAGTGTCATACACTCAGGTGCAATCTAATTTCTCACCCTTTACACTGCACGCCCAGAGTCACCCTCAATGATGTTCTTGTGAAGCCAAGTGTCCATATGCAACCCCTCTTCTCAGTGTGTGTCCGCCTCCAAACCTCACTTCCACAGTAGTTACGCCCTGAATCTTCCCGGATCACCCACCATTCGGTTTTGGTCTCTCTCTCTCTCTGTCTAGAGCGAAACTAACCCATTCTTTGCCCACTCCCCTATCTGCTGCTGTGCCAGAAGCATGCATGCCACTGTAACCGCGGCAACTCTACCCATGCTGCCACACTGCTGCCATTGCTGCCACCTGCTACCTTGCTACCTGCCAATGCCCCGCCCACCTCCCCACCCCTCCAGCCAATCGCTGCCAGCCACTGCTCCGCTTGGGAACCTAGTTCTCCTGCGTTGACTTGACTGTCCAAGCCAGTTGTGATGTGTTCCATAGACAAACAGGCAACCAGCACTGTCCCTCAGACTGACATTCAGCCGTCTGCATGCTCCTTCTCTCTCTCTCTCTCTCTCTTCCTGTTTTCTCTCTCTCTGTTCTTCTTCTCTTTCTCTCACTTTATAACCTGTCTTTCCTTCTTTTGCTCTCTTTTAATCTGTCTTTTTCCATCATCCGCCACCGTGCATTCCATTTCTCCCATGTCTGTCTCGCCATGGGAGGCAACTGTTCCTGGTTCATGGCTCCGTTTCAATAATGTCATCACTCCTAGAGTTCCTCTTTTCCTGTTTGTAGTGTTTCATATTTGTCTCCTGCCACTCTTCTCTCTCTACTGGGTGTCATCTTTTTCTCATGCAGTTTGTCTCTGGCCATATAGTGTGTCCATATATCCATCTATCCATCCCTCTATCCATCTCTCTATCCATCCATTCATCCATCCATACATCCTTTTCCTCCTCTGTCTGCCTCCGTCCTGTGCTCTGTGTCTGTCCTTGGGCTTTTTCGGTTCTTTAGCCAGGGAATCTTTGTGTCAAAAAAGTGGCCGTTTGATATGGAAGACAGGAACTGCAACGGTGACATCAGCAACGTCAGTGCCCCTTCCCTTCCCTCCCCAGTCCACCCTAACTTCCCTTCTTCTACCATACCTGTCCCATCCCCATCCTTTCCTCCATTATCCCAAAATGGCCCCCATTTAAAACCACAAAATGGCCTCCCCTTCCTTCCCTCACCACTCAATAAATATGTCATTATATTGTTCTCGGTTTTGTTTTGAAAACAAACTTTTTGGGGGAATATTTATTTGATTTCATTTGGGAAACTTCCACTTCAATTTGTTATTTTTCTTATTTCATTTTGATTCACACTCTAACACACTCTAACAGGGATATTGGCGCTTCTTCATGGCTTCTTGCTTCCTGGCTTTGGTTTTGTTTTTATTTCATTTGATTCGTTTCTTTTTGTTTTGTTTTATTTTATTTTTTTTCCATTTTGGTTTGCTCCAATGCCAAGAGGACCGGGCTGTCTGTGGCAGGCGGTGGACATTAGCTTCTCATTAACCAACTGCTCCCTGTTTGTCCCCTGTCACTTGTGTTTTAGAGAGAGATGAGGCTGCAATTGAGAGCTCTGAGTTCAATGCCACGTCACTAGCTGATGTGGACAAGCGGGTGAAACGGCGGCTACTTATGGGTAACTCTTTTCTTCCTCTTTCTATGTGTTGCCATGGCGCTTGTGCTTGTTTTCCCCTCCTTTTGCTATCTACCCCTTTTTACTCTTCTTTTTTTGGTGTTCTTTGTATTTTCTAATGGTTTTTGTTCTTTTTATTTTGGTTTATTGGTTTTGTTAGTCTTTGTTGTTTGGTTTATCCTTAAGGTCACACAAGGTTAGTGCTGTACATGACAAAGAAAAAAACAATATTTCAGACAGTACCTCTGTTGTTTACTACTACCAACTCTTCCCCAAGTCCCCACTCATCCCCTGGTAATGTTCCATGAACCTGTGTAGGTCAACAGAACTAACCAAAGTCGTTTTCTACTATGTGACATCCCAAAGGTCTTATAGGTAGGATTCTGTACTCCTCGTTCCAAATAGGGGAAAATGTTAAAAAAAAAAACAAGAACAAACAAACCAAAAAAAAAAAAAAAGTGTGGGGAAAACACATGCCATAAGACATACTCACCTCCAGGATGTTGATGACCAGATGATTTATCGAGGAGTTTGCAGATCCATCTCATAATATCTTTGGCCTGCCATAGTTGCCCTCCAGAGGAAGACATGTTGTCTCCTTATGGTTCTTTCCACTGGTGGATGATGGCCTGTAGAGTTTAACTCAGACATCACCTCCCCTTCCCCACCCTCCCTCACCCTACCACCTCCCTCCATTGTCATCTGAACCCTGTCCACTAACCCCACACCCCTCAGTGGTAGTCAAAAACCTAGAGGTGATCTTCCTATCAGGCTCCCCACCCAGGCCCTGCCTGGCAGGCTCTACAGCTCTTGACACCCTGAGAGCTCTAGGGTGGCTAGCCTGACTAGCACACCACAGAGATGGGACTCTGTGTTTTCAGTAAGAATCTCAGAGCCTTCCAGCACCCTGGATGTTGTCCTGGCCGTGCTGAAGGGGGTCTCCCCTAATCTATAGGGCAGTGTTGCTCAATCTTCCTCTTAAAGATCTATTCTCAGTGCCTCTGGTTTGCATGCCTAGTAGCTTGCATGTCTGGCTAACACATAGATGCCTCTAAGGTTGTCAATGCATCAATGTAGATGAAGAGGAAGATAGGGCACATCCTCTCAAGTATCGGTAGAAGCCTGGAGAGGAAACTTGAAAGATTTAAAAAATCAAGTAGATTTTACAGTTAGCCAACAGCAGAGGTGTCAATCGGGGCTTCAAAAAGTAAAAAAAAAAAAAAAAGCCTGCCACATATCTGATTCAACCATTTTTAAACCAGCTGATCCTAATAACACACAGATAACCAAACAGGTAGTTCAGCAAATTAGTGACATCACCTGTGTTAAATGCACAGTGTAGGGCAGGTCTGTGGCCTAATAGCTGGTATAGGGAGTTGGTTTTGGGATCGGAGGGTCACGGTTTTCAATTCCAGTACCAGTGGGAAAAATGTTGGTGGGGGAGTGAATAACCAGCACTCTCCTGCACCCTCATCCAACCCAACCCAGTGTTGCTCCAGGGGGACTGTTCCTGTACCTAATTCACTGTAAGTCACTCTGGATAAGGGTGTTAGCTGTAATGCTGTGCAAATGCAACGGCAGGAGTAACACATGGCAGATTTTTTTTTTTTTTTTTACTTTCTGAAGTCATGCTTGACACACCTGGTCAACAGCATCTTAAAGGCTTTTGTGAATTGGCTAATCCAAATGGACTGGGTGGTGGAAATTTATAATCTGAGACAAACTGTTTTGCCAAAGCAATGAATAGATTTCTTAAGAGATCTTCACAATTTATTCATCCCATTGCAAAGAACAGGAACACCAAAAGTTGTAAGTGAACAAGATGAACATCACACTTATTGTGGCCCACAAATTTGAAACAAAACAAAAGAAACAAATGTGTACTAGTCTTAGTTTACTTACACAGAGACGGGAGACTCCTTCAGTTACATATTTATCTGGAAACCTGCCTGCTGTTGTTTGACTGCTTTTATATCCTATACTTTTTCTGTAGAACTTTTTTAGCACAAGAGGAGCTCAACTTCACAAATTACCTTCCACCTTGCCTGTCCTTAACACTAACCTACACTGACTAGCCTTTGAGCAGCATTTATCTTTGGGGGATTTCTGTTTTGTTTATTTTCAGTTTTGTTTGTTTATTTTTTAAAACTCAAATTACACAGACATGATGAAGTCTACATGATACACTGTATTCCATAGGAAACCAGTGTGTGTGGATGTTGGAGAGAGAATAAGATAGAAAGTGGAGATAGCTAGAGATCATTTTCACAGTATGTTGGATGAAACAGCAAGACTTACCTCATCAGGTCTCAACTGTTTGTCTAATGAAATGACAAATATTGTTGGATCTTTGTAGGATCTTAAGGGGTGAAAGGGCTTTGGGAGGGAAGAAAGACAATCCCACAATCCTTTGCAACATTCCATTCATTTTCAATCCTCCTCCTGTTACGTTTTCACACCGGAAAAAATAGTTCCTGTTGTGTAGCATCTAAGAGAGAAAAAAAAATGTCTGAAACTTTTCCTCCCCTTCTCAGTTTCCCCTCCATCATAATCCATAAACCGTTAATGGACATGCAGGTTAGAACACCAGACCTTCCCTGATTTCACCATGGCAACTGCCATTTGTTCCTGTTATTGTTAGCGTAGTGGTGTCCCAAATAGTCTATCTCTAGGCACTCATTATTTCTGGGGACCTGAATCTGTTCTGTTTAGCTACCTCCGCAATCGTGTATTTGGGACAGGCCATTGCCATTCTTGTCTTCTCCTTTATTGCTTATTGCTATTATTTCCCTAAGTAGGGTCCCATTCGTCCCTTTCATCACAAAAGACCTCTCATTATGTCAAATAAACAAACTTAGCATTATACATTTAGTTTACCAATGTAACATAAGTTATTTATGCATTTTTAGGAAAAAAATAACTCTTAAAATATTAATACACACTATACTGAAAATATCGACATGGTGAGTACATTTCCTCCAAGTTCACTGTCACGGGCTGTTTTATATACATTTGAATGTACAGGATGATATAGACTAGAGTATAGAGTATAGAGAGTCCTCTGAACTACCTGGAGTCTGTGTGTGTGTGTGTGTGTGTATATGTGTGTGTGTGTGTCACAGGCTCTAGCAGGCACATGTCTGTGCGGCAGGGCGGTGTGAGATTTGACACTCACAGCCTCTGGTTGTATCCGCAGCCAGCAGCACAGGGATGTGAGTGATACTGACAAATTAAGGCCCAAAATGCAGAGCGCACTCATCCAACAGAGGGGAAAAAGAAGCAAAGGAAGAAGAAGTAGCGAGACAGGAAGGGAGAGAGAGAGAGGAAGGGAAAGAGAGAGAAGGAGAGAAAGAGGGAGAAAGAGGGGGTGAGCAGAGCACAGGAGGGGAGAGCGCAAGCACAAGGAGGCATTTGAAGGCCACGGTCATCTATTTCGCCAATCAGGGGCCGAGAATTTAAGGAATTCCCGTTTTCAAATAAAGCACGCATGTGCCGGACACATGTGATGTGGCAGCGAGAGACGGCCCGATGCTTGTGATGGCGACGTGCTGACCTCCAGCAACCAGTCCAAATAAACGGGCACTCCTCGGGGCAGCCTGCGGAAGGGGGTCCTCACACGGAGTGCTGGGCTGGGCGAACAGAGCGCAGGGTGTTCCGACACGCAGTGGCGAAAGATGATTGCCCGCGGCTGGGGCCCTGCACCGCTCCTTTTTCTTTCTCACACACTCACACACACACACACACACACACACACACACACACACACACACACACACACACACTCACACACACAGATACACACATTAAAACACACACTCACACTCATGCACACACACATATTCAGAAATATACATGCATATCAACACTAAGGGGTCATTAAGATACACACATACTCGAAGATAATCATGCCTTAGCAAATTCACACTTACACTTACACCCACACATAAACATGAACTTGCACACAACCCCCTTGTGGAGAACACTTACAAGACACACACACACACACACACACACATACACACAAGCACACATAGGAGTGACAAGAGCTGAAATGTGGCTGTCTCACCAGAGTGAGTGTGTGTGGAAAGTGTGAGCGTTCAGTAACAGCAGTGTGAGAGTACGGCGTGTGAGTGTGTGTGTCCTACAAAAGGCTGCCTCATGCCTGTAGGTCTACAGCTGAAGTTCAACAGGGGCAGAGTGGCCGATGTGTATGTAAGAAGGAATGGGATGTTTAGCAGGATAATTAGTGTGTGCATTTACTTGTGTGTACTCATCTGTCTGATGGTCACCACAAGCCAATTTGTTTGTGCTGTGTGTGTGTGCGTGTGTGTGTGTGTGTGTGTGTGTGTGTGTGGGTGTGCAATACTGATTTAGACTGGCATTTGGCCAACGAAGCATTACCTTCGCCCCTACCTCACCGACGCCTTATTCCCCTGCCTACTTTACATGTGCATGATGGGAACGAGCCATCTACTGCGCCTGTCACCATGGCGATGGGAGCTGCAATGATAGAACGCTTCGTTAGGTTGAAGTGTGGCCACTCCCTTTTATTATCTCAACCCTTTATAAAGCCTTATAAAGCTTTATAACCCTTTGTAAAGATGATAGTAAAGATAATGTAAAGATAATAGCCACACTCCCATTTTAACCAGTCTTTTAGGTGTGTGTGTGTTGTGTTTTCTTGTAAAGGAGAAGGACATGCTAGCCTGGTAAACCAGCCCCTCGTACTTCATTTCATTTTGTACAGAGGGTCTGGAGTCAAGGCCATGGGAAACAATTTCTTCCTGGCGGTGTGGACTCTGTTTAAAACAAGTGGCTCTGCCTTTACCCAATCGCTAACATCTACTCGCCTACCTACGCACTACAATTCAAATGTAGCACAGAAAGTCAACATCATGGCTCACGAACACTCCCTCTGTTTGCTGATTGGTTAGGCGTTGCTCGGTCCTCATACATTAATTTCAATGGCCTTGACTCCAGACCCTCTGTACAAAGGACATGCACCCTTGCATCAGTACAAGCACACACACACACATGCGCTCAAATACATCCTTGTAAGTGCATCATAGTGGGGTGTGTGGAGGGAGGATTAGCTGGAGCAGGCATGTCCTGCTAATGCCAGTGGATAGCGTTAGCATGTACCATCGGATGATGAGTGTGTGTGTGCGTGTCTGTGTGTGTGTGTGTGCGTGTGTGTGTGTGTGTGTGATTGTACCCTGTGGCTGTGCTTGTCCAGCTGTTGTGAAATGTGTTTGCTGCAGGACTTAGCCGGCAGCCCCAGCAAGTTAATGACAGGGTCCCCTTCGCTGACCATAAATCAACTTGACTCAGATTGTCAGTCCCGCCATTCTGATGTCCCACACACACACACGCACACACCACATCATACACATGCACACAGCACAAACACACACACACACACACAGCACAAACACACACACACACACACACACACACACACACACACACACACACACACACTGGCTCGCGGCAATCATCAGACAGATCGAGCATGAGGAAGATGGAGTATCTTCCTCTCCCCATCCCTCTCGAGCACCCATCCCAGAAATCTCTAGAATCTTCTGTGCGTGTCGGCTCAAGGTTGGGCGATGGGAGGCGCCCAGCTCTGCTCCTGTCTGGAGGACGGTAACGGATGACCATGTGGGCTCCCCCTGGCCCCTCTCACACTTGGGTGTGGGCACCGTTTTAGCTCAGAGAGGTTTTGTGTGCATGTGGCATAATAGATGCCAACATTTGTCTTTAGCGCCAGTTGACGTCGTACGTTCGCTCAACAGGCCTGGAGCCATGCTTCTCTAGCAAAGATAATAATGCTTTTCTTTTTTTAAAATAAGATATTACTTTTTTTTATAGCACTTGTATAGGTACTTAACCTGACAAGCCAGCCCACATGAAATTGTGTAGTCTGCTCATGATTCAAGGGGTCAATCAGGGGTACGTTTCCCAAAAGCGTCGTTGCTAACTTCCTTAGCAACTTCGTAGGTTTGAACGATGGTCTTACCACCCTGCTGTTTCCCAACACCATCGTCCAGATAACACACAAAAGGCTGTTGCAAAATGTGGTTGGATCAAAGTTAATGTACGTCAGTGATGTTAATCAGCACTTTTGTAATACTGTGATGTATGAGCACTTATTACTGACCCACAAGCACAGTTATTCCATTGTCCCATAGAAGATAATTTGCACCTGTTACAAATTGATTACTCTTCGGCAGGATTCGAACCCATATCTCACCGAAAAAGACAACACTTCCTTTGACAGTCTGGCAAGCTTACCACTCATCCACCTCACTACTTACATACATGGAGGGAGTGGTTATATTTCTAGCTGTTGCTCCATGCAGTATAAATTAAATACACAGACATATGATACAAACTGGCATTCACTCGTTGCTTTTAATGAGTAGGGCGCATAGTTGTGTTGACGGATATATCCCAGAGTTTCTACAGCTGTCATACCGGCTTAAATGAAATGAGACTACGTTTATGTCCTTATGTACATCAATCGTTTGTGTCGTTATCCGCAACGAATGCCTCCGAATACTCTCCGAGCACTTCCAAAACATCTGGGTACTTTGCAGTTTGAACCACCTAAGTCCAAACTAACAACAGTTCAGACTTCCATCGTACTTTGATGGTTGGAGATTTTCGGGAAACAGTCAGTTGTGGGGTGCTGAGTAGTTTAAACCTACATTGTACAACGGTGGTTTAATGCTAACCTCCGTCGTTGTTTGGGAAACGCACCCCAGAGCAACAAACTTGTTTACAATGGCACTACACCAGTGCACTGTTGCAGCCCTGTTTATATTGTGTTAAGCCCGCCCAACGACTCTCTACATAGATAGACCAATGTGATTAGCCAGTCCAGATTTGGGGGAAAAAAAACTCCTGAGCTTCAGTGGGTCGTGGCTGTACTGTACCCAGGGTCGACATTTCTACTGCTACCGCTGGGGTACGTTAGCCTGGTAAACCAGCCCCTCGTACTTCATTTCATTTTGTACAGAGGGTCTGGACCAGAATCTCTTGAGGGTCATTTAGTCGGCCCCAGTAAGACCAATCCAATCAGCGAACAGAGGGTGTGTTCGTTAGCCGTGACGTTGACCTTGTGTGCTACATTTGAATTGTAGTGCGTAGGTAGGATAATTGCATTCGTGGCGACCAGGCGTTAGTGATTAGGTAAAGGTAGAAGCACTTTTTTTAACTTCAGCAGAGTCCACACCTCCAACAAATCGATTCTGACGGTGTCTGGTCCAGACCCTCTGTACAAAATGAAGTACGAGGGGCTGGTTTACCAGGCTAGGGGTACGTCTAGATTTCTTGGCTACCAGGTACCCAAAGTTTCTTTACAATTGAATGCTCTATTTTAACTAGTCATGTGTGTCTTATTCAGTAGAGATCTCTTTTAGTGATCAGTATTGGCAAAGCTAGGCAAACCAAAAGAACCCTACCATGCATTGGTTCTCCTTGTGCACTTAAAACAGGTGATTTCATCTGCTTGACTGAGGAGTTGTGTTAATTACATCCTGGGTGTGTAGTGAATGGATGGCAAAAAAGTACTTGGAAAGATGTTTACCTCCAAAAATTGGGTTTTTGATCTGTGAAGTCATAGGCAACGTCTTGATGGAAGGGTCACACCTGTGATGTTTATCTGGAAGAAATGCCTTCCTTTGAGTAAGGTGCAACAAAGAGCATGGCCCCCCCCAGAAACATCAAGGGGGTATGCTATTGACTGAGCCCTTAGCTCACTAAATCTGGAGTTTTTGTAAGGGCTTGAGCCGTGGGCTGGACTGTGCAGGACGCCCTCTGTTACACTTAGCTGAGCACGGGCATACTGTACCACACCACACTGCATTCCCAGGTGTGGTCAGAGTTCAGCGATGTTAAACTTTGATCATTGTGTACACTGTGCCATTTACTCACATGACCAATTACAAGACGGTATCACGGAGGTAGCCAGCCAGGTATATAACATACGTACTGTACCTAACGTTACGCATGTAGCTTTATGTGCACAGACCGCTGTGGCAAGTGCTGCTCAAAGACATTTCTTCTGATCTTTGCAGTAAACAACACAGCACATACTGTGTTGGAAGTGTGTGTGTGTGTGTGTGTGTATGCAAGTGTTCATGTGTTTGTGTGTACAAGTGTGCATGTCTTTGTGTGTGTACTTGTTTGTGTGCTTGACTCTGTGTGTGTCAGTGTGAATGTGTGTTAGTGTGCGTGTGTGTATGCACATGTGTGTATGATTAACAGTTGAGACTTTGTGTTCTCATTCCTCAGAACACAGTAATGTGTTGACAAGACAGTCTGTGTGAGCGGTCTATGTTTTACAATCACTTTGTGTGTGATGACATCACTGCCACAGCGACAACGCGGTCGTTCCCAAAAGCACCCATGGTCCTAAACTTAATGGATTCTTATTTTTGTGCTTTTTTAAACTAGTACCAGCTAAGTAGTTCTCTGGAAGAAAGTGTTTACCAGTTTATGAGTACACTTCCACACCTAGGATGTGTGTCCTTGTTTCTTAACAAAGTTGACTTCACAACTACAGTACATCCAGCATACTGTCCCCCACACATCATCACAGCTTCTGCCACTTACAGATACCAGAGTTCCTGACTTTAATCAACCTTATTGCTCTTTTTTTCCCTAAACCCCTTGAAGTAGATCTGGAGTCACTTGAAGTCCTTCACTAATGTACTAAAGTCCTTTTCCTCTGGTCAGCATCAAATGCTGCTCACAAGGCAATTTCTGTTCTGACCTTTCCTTTTTCATTTGGTTTCATTTTTTTTTTTTTTTTTTTTTTTTTACTGAAACTACTGTGATTCTCTGACTTGGCTGATCGTACACACCATCTGTGAGACCCAACAGAGAATCTGCAGTTTTGTCTGTTTTTCCTGATGTTCTTCATGTAAGAGGTTCTGGGGTTGGGTGGGGGTGGGTTAGGGTGAAAGTTATTATGAGTTGGATGTTATTGTGGGTATTGGGGGGTATGCAAGGGGTAATGGTTTTGTGTTATGATGGACATTTGGGGCGGGGTTGGGTGGGTGTTTTAGATAAAGAAGGGACAATGTTAATGAAGTGACTTCCCCCTGAGCCACTTGTGTACAGTATGTGTTTGTGTGTTTGCCTGGTCTTTACCCCATCATTTGAACCTGTGTGTGGCTCAGTGGGCGGGTCCTACCATTTAGTCAGTATAACCCATGCTGTATCCATCCCTATGTACCGCTCTGATTGGTTGGATGATGTGTCAGTATCAGTGTTTTGGTCTTTCATCCAAGTGGATGTGTTGTATTTGTGTTTTACTGCCCCTTTCCCTTCTCTCTCTCTCTCCTTCTCTCTCTCTCTCTCTCTCTCTCTCTCTCTCTCTCTCTCTCTCTGTCTGTCTTTTTTATCTCTCTCTCTGTTGCTTTCTCTCTGTGTCTCTCCCCCTCCCTCTCTGTCTAACCCCCTATCTTTCTCCCCTCTCCTTGCTCTCTGTGGCCATGGCGGATGGTAGAAACGTGTGCGGTGAACAACGGCGGCTGCGACCGGACATGCAAGGATACGGCCACCGGGGTGCGCTGTAGCTGCCCCGTGGGCTTCACCCTCCAGCCCGACGGCAAGACGTGCAAAGGTCAGTAAGGTGTCTGAGTTCACTGTCACGTGTGTGTGTGTGTGTGTGTGTGTGTGTGTGTGTGTGGGTGTGGGTGTGTGTGTGGGTGTGTGTGTGTGTGTGGGTGTGGGTGTGTGTGTGGGTGTGTGTGTGTGTGTGTATGCGCATTTGTGTCTCTAAGCTGTATTGTCCACACATGATTTACTCTTCCACCATTTTTAACACACTCACATGTAGCAATGCCTTTCAAAAGATTGGTAATTTTATTTGTGTATCTGAGTTTGTGTATGTGTGTGTGTGTGTGTTTGTGTGTGTGTATGAGAGAGAGCTATGCTGAGAGCCCTTCAAAGCATATGCTACCCCAGACAGGCATTGTTTGGACAGGAGTGTGATTGTATGTGTGATGTGTGTTTCCTCTCCTGGATCATCAGATACCTTTAGCCATGTGCCACATATGGCTGATAGTAACACTGGTGTGAGTGAGTTCGTTTGCACAAAGCAGGAAGTGTGTGTCAGCGACTGAACAGGAACCACAACAAACTACGACAGTATTCTCTGAGAGAAAGACAGAATGAGCGAGAGAGACAGAGAGAGAGAGTTTCTGTGTGTGTGTGTGCACATACTTCTGTGTGTGTGCATGTCTGTGTCTGTGCGTGTGTGACAGAGAGAAAGAGAGAATGAGCGAGAGAGAGTCTGTATGTGCGTGTTTAGTACGCACTGTCCTCTCACGGCCATTGCGACTGTTGTTGTTGTTATTGTTGTTGTCGTTTTGGTTGCCGCCGCTGTGCAGCTACCAACTAGCGTGACAAAGCACTTCCGCGATGCTGCCTCCTTGACGTCAGTAGCCCGTCGTTTTCAAAGCGCTCCCGGCTTCCTCGCCAGGGATGGTGGCTGCTCTCTAAACAAAGCTCACCTCACGCCGAGCGAGCAAGCGAGCGAGTGCCCACTGAGACATGCAGGAGGTGAAGCGTTTGGAAAATGCCGGTATGTGTTTGTCCGGGGGGCCAAAGTGGGCTCACGATAGCCCCGGCTTAACATGGCCAATTAAACGCTCCTGTGTGTGTGTGTGTGTGTGTGTGTGTGTGTGTGTGTGTGTGTGTGTGTGTGTGTGTGTGTGTGTGTTTGTGTACCTGAAGTAAAAATAAGAGCTCTTGAACGAAGTTCTGTCCCACCAAAGTGTGTCTGAGTGTACCAGAAGTTTTAAGTTCCACCTGGGTCTACGAGTAGACATAAACTATGGTTATTGCAGACAGTTCAGCACACACACACATGCACACACACACACACAAACACAGTCTAATACACATCGCTGACCTTGGGGGGAGCAGGAGCGGTTCACTTCAACCGTCATTGGTCCAGATTGGTCGTCTGCTTGTGTGTTGACCGTTGTTTGACACACACACACACACACACACACACACAGACAGTCTAATACCCATAAATGACTTTGGGGGGAGCAGGAGTGGTTCGCTTCAACAGTCAGATTGAAGTCCAGATTGGTCCAGATTGGTCATCTGCTTGTGTGTTGACCGCTGTTTGTTGAGATCATGTCCCCTTCTTCTGCATGTGTGCGTATGTGTATGTAAGTGTGTGTTAGTTTGCCTTTTTTCAGATTGGCAGAGAATGTAACATGTAAGTGTGTAAACTGGGGAAAGAGAAAGATGCCTCAGCTAACCCACAGCTGTTTGAACAGTGAGGCCCATACAGACATACAGTACACACACACACACACACACACACACACACACACACACACACACACACACACACACACACACATACACACATACGAGTAGCGCCATCCTGAGGTGTAGCTAGAACACAAAAAGTATGTGCCCATTATGTCATCGATGAGTGGAGATATCGCTTACCCAGCCAGTAATGTGTAACTACTGAGTGAGTGACTGAATAAGGCAATAAGTGGGTGAGTGAGTGAGTGAGTGAGTGAGTGAGTGAGTGAGCAGGTGAGTGAGTGAGTGAGTGAGTGAGTGGGTGGCTAAGTGAGTGAGTGGGTGAGTGAGTGAGTGAGTGAGTGAGTGAGTGAGTGAGTGGGTGAGTGGGTGAGTGAGTGAGTGAGTAGGTGAGTGAGTGAGTGAGTGAGTGAGTGGCTAAGTGAGTGAGTGAGTGAGTGAGTGAGTGGCTAAGTGAGTGAGTGAGTGAATGGGTGAGTGAGTGAGTGAGTGAGTGAGTGAGTGAGTGAGTGAGTGAGTAGGTGAGTGAGTGAGTGAGTGAGTGGGTGAGTGAGTGAGTGGGTGAGTGAGTGGGTGAGTGAGTGAGTGGCTAAGTGAGTGAGTGGCTAAGTGAGTGGGTGAGTGAGTGAGTGAGTGAGTGGCTAAGTGAGTGAGTGAGTGAGTGGGTGAGTGAGTGAGTGAGTGAGTGAGTGGCTAAGTGAGTGAGTGAGTGAGTGAGTGAGTGGGTGAGTGAGTGAATGGGTGAGTGAGTGAGTGAGTGAGTTAGTGAGTGAGTGAGTGGCTAAGTGAGTGAGTGAGTGAGTGAGTAAGTGAGTTAGTGAGTGAGTGAGTGGGTGAGTGAGTGAGTGAGTAGGTGAGTGAGTGAGTGAGTGAGTGAGTGAGTGAGTGAGTGAGTGGCTAAGTGAGTGAGTGAGTGAGTGAGTGAGTGAGTGAGTGAGTGAGTGAGTGAATGGCTAAGTGAGTGAGTGAGTGAATGGGTGAGTGAGTGAGTGAGTGAGTGAGTGAGTGGGTGAGTGAGTGAGTGAGTGGGTGAGTGAGTGAGTGGGTGAGTGAGTGGGTGAGTGAGTGAGTGAGTGGCTAAGTGAGTGAGTGGCTAAGTGAGTGGGTGAGTGAGTGAGTGAGTGAGGGGCTAAGTGAGTGAGTGAGTGGGTGAGTGAGTGAGTGAGTGAGTGAGTGAGTGAGTGAGTGAGTGAGTGGCTAAGTGAGTGAGTGAGTGAGTGAGTGAGTGAGTGAGTGAGTGAGTGGGTGAGTGAGTGAGTGAGTGGCTAAGTGAGTGAGTGAGTGAGTGAGTTAGTGAGTGAGCAGGTGAGTGAGTGAGTGAGTGGCTAAGTGAGTGAGTGAGTGGCTGAGTTAGTGAGTGAGTGAGTGAGTGAGTGAGTGAGTGAGTTAGTGAGTGAGCAGGTGAGTGAGTGAGTGAGTGGCTAAGTGAGTGAGTGAGTGAGTGAGTGAGTGGCTGAGTGAGTGAGTGAGTGAGTGAGTGAGTGAGTGAGTGAGTGAGTGGCTGAGTTAGTGTTTGAGTGAGTGGCTGAGTTAGTGTTTGAGTGAGTGGCTGAGTTAGTGTTTGAGCAGGTATGTGAGTGAGTGACTGAGTATGTGAATGAGTGTTTGAGTGACTGAGTGACTGAGTGAATGTTTGAGTGAGTGACTGAGTAAGTAAGTGACTGAGTGTTTGAGCAGGTATCTAAGTCATTAAGTGACTGAATGAGTGTTTGAGTGAGTGACTGAGTGAGTGTTTGAGCAGGTATGTAAGTGAGTGACTGAGTGAGTGACAGAGTGATTGACTGAGTGTTTGAGCAGGTATCTAAGTCATTAAGTGACTGAATGAGTGTTTGAGTGAGTGACTAAGTGAGTTTTTGACTAAGTGAGTGACTGAGTGAGTGTTTGAGCAGGTATGTGAGTGAGTGAGTGACTAAGTGAGTGAGTGACTTAGTGAGTGTTTGAGCAGGTATGTGAGTGAGTGATTGAATGAGTGTTTGGGTGAGTGACTGAGTGTTTGAGCAGGTATGTGAGTGAGTGATTGAATGAGTGTTTGGGTGAGTGACTGAGTGAGTGTTTGAGCAGGTATGTGAGTGAGTGATTGAATGAGTGTTTGGGTGAGTGACTGAGTGAGGGTTTTGTGCAGGTATGTGAGTGAGTGATTGAATGAGTGTTTGGGTGAGTGAGTGACTAAATGAGTGTTTGTGTGAGTGAGTGAGTGAGTGTTTGAGTGTTTGAGCAGGTATGTAAGAGATTGACTGACTAAGTGAGTGAGTGAGTGAGTGAGTGAGTGAGTGTTTGAGCAGGTATGTGAGTAAGTGACTGAATGAGTGTTTGTGTAAGTGAGTGAGTGAGTGTTTGAGCAGGTATGTGAGTGAGCGTGTGAGTGAGCGTCCTGCAGACAGCTTTTGCCAGACGCTGCTGCTTCTGGAGATGGATGGTAGGGGGAACCGTCTGTCCGGCCCTCATCATTAGGCCGCAGGGCCCCATAAATCCCCCCTGATGGCTCAGACGGGCCCAGTGGAACACTATCCATCAGAGCAGCAGCTCAGGCAGGCTGATACATACATATGACACACACATACACACACACAGTCAGGCAAACACAGATGTATAAACAGGTGTACAGGTACAAGTATACACGCACTCACACACATACACACACACACACCCACAAACAGTTGCATGTACAGAGAGAGATAGAGAGAGAGAGAAGAGAGCGACAAAGATAGATAGAAAGAGACAGAGACACAGAGAGACAGACAGACTGACAGAGAGAGAGAGAGAGAGAGAGAGAGAAATGCCCCTTACCTGTAATGCAGTAGGTATGGATAACATAAGTAGCCTACACACTGACGTAAAAGCACACTCAATTGACATTCCTATGGAGACTGGGCCAAATGACTGTGGCTCCATATCTGCTCTGTCATCGCTTGCCTAGTTTTATCACTGTTGTTTCATTTCATGGCCGTTCAGCAATTAAATGGCATTTCATTGGCTGTAAATGTCTTTTATTGCCAGTCTGTAGCTTGCTTCCTATTGGCAGGGGATCAGGAAGTGAGTGAGATCATAGTCTAGTAGTCGCAGATTGATTTGACTAGCGAGTGTAGCTATAACAAATGGCACAGACTAAATAGCCCTGAGCAGTGTTTGGGTCGTTTTAAAAAGTGGGGTGTATAATTAGCCATCCACCAGGCACCCTCCAAAACAGCGTCGCAGTCAATTCTAGAACATTCCCAAACATTCTCAACACTGCTGCTATTATTCTCAAGCTTAGGATCTATGTTTGATTGTTGGCCAAACTGGAATACTTTTCTAAGTTGCGTCGTGGACACCCATTTAATAACCAGCCAAAAAACTACCAGTGTGCATTGATTATTATGACTTCCTTGGGCTTGCTTGTCTAACTTGGTTTGGACGAAAAATGTTTGCCCAATACAGAATGTTTACCTTTTGCCTTTATTAATGAACTTACCAATTTAGCAAATATTTAATGCATTTCCTCATGCCAGCAGTGGTGACTGAAACTTAGTCACCTTCCTCTGCACCCCCTTTCCAGCAGCTGCTGTCCATACACAGTCCTGGTGCACAGTAGTCTTGTCTGGGCCGGTGATTACAAAGCAGCTAAAAGTGTGGGTGAACAAACTCATTAGGAGCGGATTGTGTAATTGCTCTCAGCGGAGGTGCCTTGCACTAACAGTGGCCAACCGTCGAGACTAAACACACTCACGAAAACCGCAGAGCAGCCCACCCCTCTCCACCCCTACCCCCAGGGTTAGGACTGAGGGTGGGCAAAATCTCTAAGTGTGTGTCTGTGTGTGTGTGTGTGTGTGTGTGTGTGTGTGTGTGTGTGTGTGTGTTGAGGCCGAATGAGGGTGGGCAACGTGTGTAAGTGTGATTGTGAATGTTTGTGAGGGTGTTTAAGTGTGTGTGTATGTGTGTGTGTGTGTGTGTGTGTGTGTGTGTGTTCAGGCTGAATGA